>JBBDGP010001047.1:1247500-1630000 GCA_037952835.1 Lithobates septentrionalis
TGCAATTGCAGAAATCTTTCAGCCTGGAAAAAAAAGCCACATGAAGATATGCATTCATTAATGACTATGGACCCTGAAATCTACCTCTTGCAGAGAAGTCATCACTGAATAGACCGAGCCTATCTGAAACAGAAGGATGCCCAGCAGCTTGAGATCTTAAAGGGGTTATATGGGTTTTTTTTTTTAAATAACAAACATGTTATACTGTACTTCCCTCCACTGTGCAGTTTGTTTTGCACAGAGTGGCCCCGAACCTCCTGTTCCGGTGTCCCTCGGCGGCTGTCTCAGCTCTTCCCCGCAATTCCTAACCTCCCTCTGGGAAGCTCTATCCCGAGAGGGTTAGCTTGCGGGCGCGCTACCTGTCATACACGCTGCGTTCGTAGATACAGCGTGTATGACTTGGTCCCGCCCCCTGGTGGTCCGCGTCATTGGATGTGATTGACAGCAGCACGAGCCAATGGCTGCGCTGCTATCAATCTATCCTATCTATCCAATCAACGGTCAGACTCCGTGGAGAATGCATCCAATGCAGCCTCTATGCTGCTTCAGAACAGCGAAAAAAAAAGGTTCTGCAGACCAAATGCACACTATTCTAGAGACATATGGAGTAGGAGCACACAATCTCATCCACGGCTTGGTGCTATTAAGGCATGTTCTAGAGCAGTGCACTAACGCACCAGACCCATGTGAGTTTTAAAAGATTTAATGCAAACAAAGCCCTATTATAGGGTACTCACATGGGTCTGGTGCGTTATTAGTGCTAGCAGCTGTCATCACACTATTACAAGATAGTGGATCTTTGATTTGGTAGCTCGCAAGACCTTTACTACTATTCAGAGCTCCAAGAGTACATGTATCACATCAGTGACCACCACCCTACAGACACTGGCAAAAAACGGAGGTACTTCCTGTGTAGGAGGGGTTATATAGGGGAGCGCTTCCTGTTTGATTGATCTGATTGATCTACCAGTGTCCATTTACCTATAGGTGGCGTATAACCCAAATAGTTATTATAATAACCGGCTCTGTGTCCTGTGATGCATGATAAAGAAAGAAGACCACTGTGCTTATAACCTGTTTGATAATATGGGTGGTGAGTAGGGATGAGCCAAACACCCCCCGGTTCGGTTCGCTTCCAGAACATGCGAACAGGCAAAAAATTTGTTCGAACACGCGAACACCGTTAAAGTCTATGGGGCACGAACATGAATAATCAAAAGTGCTCATTTTAAAGTCTTATATGCAAGTTATTGTCATAAAAAGTGTTTGGGGACCTGGGTCCTGCCCCAGGGGATATGTATCAATGCAATAAGAAGTTTTAAAAACAGATGTTTTTTTGGAAGCAGTGATTTTAATAATGCCTAAAGGGAAACAATAAAAGTGTAATATTCCTTTAAATTTCCTACCTGGGGGTGTCTATAGTATGCCTGTAAAGGGGCGCATGTTTCCCGTGTTTAGAACAGTCTGACAGCAAAATTACATTTCTAAAGGAAAAAAAGTCATGTAAAACTACTATTGCTACTATCACTACTAACTACTGTAAAACTACTATCGATAGTGCCGGCTATAATGAATTGTCGGTCCGGCAATACACATTAAAGTTCATTGATAAACACGGCATGGAATTTCCCCACAGGGGAACCCTGAAGCAAAATTTAAAAAAAAAATGCGTGGGGGTCCCCCTAAATTCCATACCATTCAGGTCTGGTATGGATATTAAGGGGAACCCCGTGCCAAAATTTAAAAAAAATGACGTGGGGGTCCCCCTCAAAATCAAAATTTTAAGGGGAACCCCGCGCCAAATTAGAAAAAAAAATGGAGTGGGGTCCCCCCAAAAATCCATACCAGACCCTTATCCGAGCACGCAACCTGGCAGGCTGCAGGAAAAGAGGGGGGGACGAGAGAGCGCCCCCCCTCCTGAACCGTACCAGGCCACATGCCCTCAACATTGGGAGGGTGCTTTGGGGTAGTCCCCCAAAGCACCTTGTCCCCATGTTGATGGCGAGAAGGGCCCTTGCCCGGTGGTTGTGGGGGTCTGTGAGCAGGGGGCTTATCGGAATCTGGAAGCCCCCTTTAACAAGGGGACCCCCAGATCCTGGCCCCCCCTTGTGTGAATTGGTAATGGAGTACAAATGTACCCATACCATTTAAAAGAAAAGTGTCAAAAAGGTTAAAAAACACAAGAGACGGTTTTTGACAAGTCCTTTATTAATTTCTTCTTCTTTCTGCTTCTTCTTCCATTTTCTTTTTTCTGGTCTTTCTTTGGTGTTCTTCTTCCTCCATCTTCTTCTTCTCCATCTTCTTCTCTTTCTTCTTTTTCCTCCGCTCTTCTCGTCCCGCATCTTCCTCCGGCTTCTTCTCCGCTCCGTCCGCACGATCCGCCTCAGTGGGAGTCTTCCGCTGTGTGACGCTTCGGTTCTTCTGACACTTCTTATATAACGGAGGGTGGGGCCACCCGGTGACCCCATCCTCCCCTGACGCACGGGGACTTCACGGGGACTTCCCTCTGGCTTTCCCCGTGTTGTCAGAGGGGGGCGGGATCACCCGTTTACGTTGCGGCGAGTGTGGGGTATACTCAGGGTGTTAGTGGTCCCACTTATACGGCAGGCCACACCCTGGATTGGGTTTCATATGGTGGGCTCCTACTTAAGTTTTTCCCATCCTGTGAGATGATTTGGAGCGACCATTATTTAATCTGGTTTACCCATGATGTAAAAATGAATAAAAAGGAACCTCATATTCAGGGATATAAACATCCCTGTAAAAATAATAAGGAATATATCCAAAGTGTCTGCAGATGATTTTGGCAGACTTTGTGAACAATATAGATAATCTAAGCTTTTTTCAACCTGAGTCGGTTCCTGAAAAAATTGATTTTTTTCAACGCTGCTATTATAAAAACCCTTGATTTCCTAGCTCCTTTAAAAAATCTATAATAAGGGAACCTGAGAAAAATCAGTTTTGGTTCTCTCAGGAGACAAGCGAATTAAAATGCCAATGTAGGGCTGCTGAAAGAGCACGGAGAAAATCTCCAAATGAATCATCAAAATGAAATTATATGGCTAAGTTAAAAAATTACAAGAAAGGCATCAGAAATGCCAAGAAAGAATTTTTCACAGGCAAAATAAAAAATGCATCTAACTCATCGGCGGAGCTCTTCCTCTTCAGGGTGGCCAGGCGATTGGCTAATCCCATGTAGCTTCGGCCTTGGTACTTCTGGATCTGTCGGAAGCTTTTGATGCCATTGACCACTCTATACTCGTGGATAGGTTGAAGATGGTGGCGGGAAAGGATGGTATAGCTCTGGCATGGGTAGCCTCGTTCCTGCGAGACAGGGTTCAGAGGAAAAAGTTTGGACCATTTTACTCCTCCGATAGTCCCCTGTCTTGCGGGGTCCCACAAGGATCGGCTTTATCTCTGATCCTTTTTAACATCTATATGAGGCCGCTGCTGTACATCATTCGCCATCACAATCTCCTGTTCCATTTCTATGCTGATGACGCCCAGATCTACTTCAAATTATCCAAGAAAGGGGAGGATTAGGTCATGCTGGCCTCCTGTCTGGAGGAAATCCAATCCTGGATGGGTGCCAATTATCTAAAGCTAAATGGCACCAAAACTGAATGTATCATCTTCAGTAACAAGGTGTATTCCAACTTGCTTATGTCATGACCGGAATCTTTCAAACCTTTTCCGATTTCGGCCACTCAGGTCAGGGACCTGGGTGTCATCTTTGACTCTAGGTTGAACCTGCGCCCTCAGGTAAATCAGGTGGTGAGTTCGTGTCACTTCTTTTTTTTTTTTTTTTTTTTTAAGGATCCATGGGTGTATGCCATCCAGGTGCTTTATTTTTTTTTTGTTGTTGTATAAAGTTTTTTATTGAAAATATAAACAACAGTAATAGAAGAAGAACAGGTGAAACATGAATGCGGATGCAGCTGCTGGCAATAACATGCGTATTTAAAGACATCAATGTCTCGAGTGGTCTCTCAAGGCATACATGTCATAACATAGCACACATATACGTCTGTGTATGCCAGTAGATATATCTTTACTATTTACTATATATCAGAGATCAATAGATAATTGAGGTTGGGTGTAATGACCAACGACTATCTGATACGATGATACTGTTGGCTGTAGTGAAAGGGGGGGGGGGGGAGTGGGATGAAGGGGGCAGGGGTGGGATTTCCCTTCGTTCCTGCCACAGCTCTCTCAAATCCTTCAGATCAGGACCTTTTTGTTATCGTCTGTGGTGACGAAAAATAGCCAGAACGACCATGTTTTAGTGAACTTGGTGGGGTGTCCTTTGACTGATGTATTAGCTCTTCCATTTCCGCCGAGTTTTGTATACGCTTAAAACAGTCCGCTATAGAAGGCGGGTCAGGGGAGCGCCATTTGAAAGGAATGCACATCTTAGCTGTGTTTACCATGTGCATGGCAAGGGAATAAAGTAGGCATGTGTTGGGGTTGTCAAGTGGTGGAGCATGAATTGTGCTGAAGTGTAGTCCAGTGTGTATGTGGTGATTTGGGTAATAAGCTTGTGAACTTCCTGTCAGAAGGGTTGGAGTTTCGTGCATGACCACCAGATATGTAAGAGCGAACCCGTCTCTGTCTTGCACCTCCAGCATTGCTGAGAGAGCGAGGGGTGAATGTGATGCAGTTTGAGGGGAGTTCTGTACCATCTGGAAAGTACTTTGAAGGCATTCTCTTGTGTCTGTATGTTTACCGTTCCCTTATGGATGTGGGTGTATGTTTTCCCACTCTAACTCAGTAAGATCAATTGATAGTTCCTGTTCCCATTTCTGGTTAGTCCAGTGTAATTTGGGCTTTTGGTCTGAGAACAGCAGGGCGTAGGTAAAAGAAATCAGGTGACTCTGGGGTTCTTCTGGGGTACATACGTCCAGAAGGGGAACAAGTCTGTGGACATTTTAGTGGCTAATTCGGATTGGGAGAGAAGGTGGCCGTTGTCAAAGAAATGTTCAGCTCTGATATGTGGATATGGCCAACCATCTTTCAGAAATGATGTATGCATCCCTGGTGTAAACTCTGGGTTATGTTTTAATAGTGTCATTGGACCCAGGCTCGAGGAGATTTTGTGTTTGCCACACGCAGCTCGAAAGGAGAGAAGTGTCAGGTTAATAAGTGGGTGGAGCTTACAGTCTGGGGGGGTGTGTTGTGGGGAAATCCATGGAAGTTATGCTAGTGGGAGTGTGGACAGTGAGTGTTCTAGTTGAACCCAGTCTTTATACTTTGAATGTATGTTCCAGTCTATGATTCTAGCGTGGTGGCTAGCTTGTTGATATTTCCGCATATCTGGGAGACCTATGCCTCCATTAAGTTTGGGAGCGGTGAGGCTCGCATATCCTAGTCTCGGGCGTAGTTTATCCCAAATAAATTCTGTGCAGGCTTTCCAGTAGGTTGAGAAGAAGGCAGGTGGAAGTTTAATTGGGACCATTTGTAAGAGGTATAAAATCCTAGGCAAGGACATTCATTTTAATGATGGCAGCCCTGCCAAACCAGGAAAAGAGACCAGAAGACCATTTCTTTAAGTCCCATATTATTTTTTTTGTAGTAGTATGACATGGTTCGAGGCATATAGGTCAGTTAGGGATACCCGGAGTTGAATGCCCAGGTAGGTGATTGCGCGGTTGTTCCATGTAGATGGTAAGTTAGTTTGGCATTGCTTACAGGTGTCAGGGGATAGCATGACATTCAGAGCACTGAATTTCGTAAAATTAATTTGAAGGTTGGTCAAGGTCTTAAAAGTGATGAAATCTTTCAGTAGATTTGGGAGTGTCGTGAGCAGTTCTGTGAGAAAAAGGAGGATATCATCCGCAGAGGCTGCTAGTTTGTAGGTGCGATGTTTAATGTCTATGCCCTTGACATTTGGGTTAGCTCTGAGACATCTAAGTAATGGTTCAAGGGTAAGGACGAAGATTAGAGGGGAGGGGGGCAGCCCTGGCGGGTTCCGTTCGAGACAGAGAAGGCATCTGGCAGGTGGATGTTTATGCGGACTCTGTCATGCAGTCCCAGGCCACCCTGTCGAATGCCTTCTCTGCGTCGAGGGAGAGCATGAATCCCTGGTTGTGGTTAGAAGTGAGCCAGTGATGAACGTTGATAGCTTTAAGAGTATTGTCTCTCGCTTCTCTGCCTGGAATGAAGCCGACTTGGTCAAGGTCGACCAGTTGGGGGAGGTGGGGGAGAAGCCGATTCGCTTACGTTTTGGTGTACCATTTGAGATTCACATTGAGCAATGAACTTGGTCTGTAACTGGTGACCATTGTGGGGTCTTTTCCTGTTTTGGGGATAACTGCGATGTGGGCAGTTAGTAGATCTCGCAGGGGTACCATGAAATTTGAGAATGACTGTTTGGAATTTCAAAAGAAATTGAAAACTGTACTTTTTTGTACAAGCTTTTGTAGTCACCTAATTTTTAATTTGGGTGTGATGGACAGACTCCCTGGCTTTTATTCTGTATCTTGCTATGCTGGTTTGTTGGTTCTCTTATAGGGCGTACACACGGTCGGACTTTGTTGGGACATTCCGACAACAAAATCCTAGGATTTTTTCCGACGGATGTTGGCTCAAACTTGTCTTGCATACACATGGTCACACAAAGTTGTCAGAAAATCCGATCGTTCTGAACGCGGTGACGTAAAACACCTACGTTGGGACTATAAACGGGGCAGTGGCCAATAGCTTTCATCTCTTTATTTATTCTGAGCATGCGTGGCACTTTGTCTGTCGGATTTGTGTACACACGATCGGAATTTCCGACAACGGATTTTGTTGTCGGAAAATTTTTTCTCCTGCTCTCCAACTTTGTGTGTCGGAAAATCCGATGGAAAATGTCCGATGGAGCCCACACATGGTCGGAACATTTTCCATCAGAAAATCCGACCGTATGTACGGGGCATAAAGGTTTTTTAATGCATTGAGGCCTTCGGGTAAAACTGCATAGGTTAAGCATTTAAATAAATAAATGTAGCGCCAGCAATTTTGCGTGTTAATATAATGTAATGTTAGTTTATGAACAGTATTATAATTTAGTATGTGGCACCATCTAGTGGCCAAATTGTGGAATGGACTCTATTTTATTTTCCTATTTTAAAGAACGTGAGAAAATATGACAGGAAGTGACTGTTTATTTACTTTTCACAATAACCTGCCTACCCACAATGCTGAGTGATTTACCCAGCAAGACTCAGTACTGAAATGCATGCTGGGTAGGCTATAAAAAGGCTTCATGCGGCCATCTTAGCTCTCTTCTGGATGCGTGGCCTGCCTGTGAGGACCTGTGCGGAGGTGTTCCAGAGAGCGCAGCCTACACCTACTGCGGAGCGGCACAATCAGCGACCCTGCTGTGAACCAGTGAGCTGTAGAGATGCTGGGACAGAACTGAGAAGGATCCAGAGACGACTGTCGGAGCCATCAGAGGGCCGGCGGGAAGCAAGACCCAGTGCACTGGAGCGTAGCTGTCCTGCTACACAGACCTGGTTGGGTGAGAGGGCTGTTGCCCAAAGTTTTCCTAATGCACTTTTACACACCTGATTCTGTAACACAGTGTGCTGGGACCTGTAGTTCCACACAAGGGATCTTAAGGAACTAAAGACTGAGTTTCAAACAGGCCTCAAGCCTACCCTTTCCTATACTTCTAGCACTGTGTTACATGAAGTTAATTGCATCGGAGACAGCTGCAGGTTACTACACTACAAGGATAATTTTCAACATACACTTTACATAACCCTGGTTTATTTAACCGTTGGGATTACAATTTATAATTTATAAATAGCTAGCAGAGGACAGAAGAAAGAAAAGACTGTCTCTTTCATTGCAGGGCCTTGCATCCTATTTCTGGTTAATAGAGAGTTTACACTGTAAAGCAGGGGGAGCTCCCTGGGGATTGCATTTGTGCTTTTATTTATTGACATTTTCTTCTTGTGGTTACAAGGGCGCACTGGAAGTAGGAAGGTGCCCAGAATTAAGGTATTTCCCATTCTGGCATTAGTCCCACTTGGAGACGCACTTCCAGAGACCAGTTAATATAATTTTATGTGTACAACCTATTGTGTATATTTACTGGGCTGTTGCGCTACGTTTGTGTGACAGTACCAATATTGTAATACTACTTTTATACTGATTCCAGTAAAAATTACGTTCCTGGTTAAGTACAACTTGTTTGGAGTGTTGTTCCTTTTCCAGCAGGTGGAACATCGGATACCCAGGTAATAACGAAGGTATAGTGTTATTATATTGTATATTGTGAGGTTATCCTTTACTATTAGCTTCACATTAACACTGTACCACAGCTGTGTCAAGGGGATTGAGTCAAGTCATTGGGGGTGTAAAAGCAGAGTACAGGCCCAATCAAAAGATCAGCAGCTCCTTCGGGGGTTAGTGCTACATAAATAAATAAAGCGGAGTTCCACACCAATTTCGAATGCCCTGTACACACGGTCGGATTTTCCGTTGGAAAATGTGTGATAGGACCTTGTTGTCGGAAATTCAGACCGTGTGTAGGCTCCATCACACATTTTCCATAGGAATTTCCGACACACAAAGTTTGAGAGCAGGCTATAAAATTTTCTGACAACAAATCCGTTGTCGGAAATTCCAATCGTGTGTACACAAATCCGATGCACAAAGTGCCACCCATGCTCAGAATAATTTAAGAGACGAAAGCTATTGGCTACTGCCCCGTTTATAGTCCCAACGTACATGTTATATGGTCACCGCGTTCAGAACGATCAGATTTTCCGACACCTTTGTGACCGTGTGTATGCAAGACAAGTTTGAACCAACATCCGTCGGAAAAAATCCATGGGTTTTGTTATCAGAATGTCCGATCAATGTTCGACTGTGTGTACGGGGCATAACTTATCATTAAACTAATTCTTGCAGCATAATCGGTGTGCAATGGAATTTTTTTTTTTTTTCTGAAAGGTTACCTGGATATTCCAGTTTCCAATTGAGCTTTCTGTCTCCTGCGGATATGTTCGTCATATGCGGCAGTGCACTGTCTCCTGGGAGCTATGTGTCATAATTCCCAGGAGTCAGTGTGGATGGCCACCGCTATTTAACGTGATTTTCAGAAACCGGAAGTGATGCAATGACGCGTGATGCTTATCTTTGTTGCCATCACAACAGGGTGGGCACTTCCGATGCCCATTGTGATGGGAAAGTCAGAAGTGTACGGCGATGCGAGCCATACATACTGCGCATGAGTGAGAACGGGTCATATAAATAATAGTATTTAAAAAACGATATTCATCCCAAAAAAAATAGTTTTTTTATAGTTGGAACTCCACTTTAATTACACAGGTTCTGTGCTAATTAAATGCAGATAAAGCACTAAGTGAGTTTAATTACCACCTTTATCAGCCACGGAACCCGTGTAATTAATATGTGCTCGGGTTTAAAGGGATGAGGTGGCAACCCTAGCCCGGGGTGCCAGATGTGCTAGCTACGCCACTGACAGGCGGGATCATTTTATTTCTGTAGGAACCTGTCTTTTGAATGTTACTGTAAAGCAGGTGAAAACAAGAATTACACTTACACACCCACTTATACAGTGGAACCTTGGATTACAAGCATAATCCATTCCAGGAGAATGCTTGTAATCCAAAGCACTCGCATATCAATGCGAGTTTCCCCACAGAAGTCAATGGAAACAAAGATAATTCATTCCGCATTGACTTCTATTGCATGCAATACTGCATGTGGCCAGAGGTGGGGGGGCGCCGGAGAGCCTCGGAAATATGCGGGGACAGCTTGGCTGAACTCGGAAAAGCTCGAAAACACGCGGGAACGGAGCATTTATGAGTGTTTCTGAGTATTTTAGAACGGCTACGAACCATTCCGAGTGTCACCGCCGCCCCTGCACCTCTGGCCAAATGTGGTACCGCACACCGCATTGGCTTGAATCCTGCTCGTTTTGCGAGACAACACTCGCTAACCGAGTCAGGATTTAAAAAAAAAAAAAGTTGCTTGTCTTTCAAAACACTCATTAACCGCATTATTCGTAAACCAAGGTTCCACTGTAATTGAAATGCTAAACTCTGGGAAAATATGAGCCCTGACCGTCTATTCTGTCTAGGGGATGAACAATTTAAAGCAACTATTCTTACCTAATTCCTTCTTCTCGCAGGCTTCCTCCATTTGTCCTTGTTACTCTGTCAGTAGCAGGCACTCTGTTATCACATAGACGCCCAGGGCCCACTTACAACCCAGATCATCAGGGAGAGTGTCAGCTGCCCCAGGGAGCAAGGATTAAGGAAAGTATAGGTGCTTTTTTTGTTCCTCCCCCTTACAAAATGAGCATTTAACCCCTGTAAGGCTGGTGAAACCCCACTACAAGGGTCAATGTCCCTCCCCCAACTTTGGTTTTATGAAAATTCAGGATTAAAATGAATAGTAAGAAGCAGTATGGAACTGAAAGTTTTTTTCTTTTTGGTTTCGATTAACCCTTTTACTGCCACCAAAGCAGGTTATAAATCTGCAGCAATAAGGGGTTTTACATGCACTTCAAGCTGCTACAGTATGTAAATCTGACTGGCAACACTGGGTTCTCTCTGCCATGTTTCCCAAGCTCTGCACTTGCATCGGTGGCCCTGGGACAGGCATGGCAGGTGCCAGTTGGGGGGGGGGGGGAGGGAGATCAGTGAACATCCATTCACTGATCTCCCCTTCCTACTAATTACCTGGAAACAACGTGTAAAACATCACTTCTGGGTCCAGCTGTCACTTTCCCCGGTCGGCATGCTCGATAGACCTCACCTCATACACATTATCATGTGCAAAACATCTCTGTTTTGCACATGATTGGATGATGGAAATCAGCAGAGCTTTACCACATTCCCTAAACTCTGGGAAAAAGAAGTGCAACTGCACTTGCAATGTACACTGTTTGCCTTTAGTAGATCAACCCCTCTGTGTTGTGTTGCTCTCTCTGCATGCATGTCAATACATCTACTTTTTTCAGTTTAGCTTTAGCAGTCAATGTCATTGAAACCCTATGAGGGAAATTTACAAAGACTGGAGCAGCCAGAGTCTGGAGCGGTTGTACAAGGCAACCAATCAGCTTCTAGGTTTTGTTGTCAACGTTAAAAAGGAGTTGTAAAGGCAGAAGTTTTTTTTATCTTAATGCATTTTATGCATTAAGATAAAAAACCTTTTGTGTGTAGCAGCCTCCCCAGCACCCCCCTAATACTTACCTGAGCCCTATCTCTTTCCAGCAATGTCCACGAATGTCTAAGCTGTCCAGGACACTCCTCCTGATTGGCTGAGACACAGCAGCGATGCCATTGGCTCCCGGAACTGTCAATCAAAGTCAGTCAGCCAATCAGGGGAGAGAGGGGGTGGGGGGTGGGTTGGGGCTCCGTGTCTGAATGGACACACAGAGATGTGACTCGGCTTGGGTGCCCCCATAGCAAGCTGCTGACTGTGGGGACACTCGATAGTTGCCAGGAGCAGCGAAGAGGGACCCGAGAAGAGAAGGATCTGGGTTGCTCTGTGCAAAATCCCTGCACAGAGGAGGTAAATATAACATGTTTGTTATTTTATTTTTTAATTTTAAAAGAGACTTTACAATCACTTTAATTTAGTAAGCTGATGTGAGAAGCTGCCCCCTATGAGTTTAGATTTTGCTCTCAGTGGCTTCAATAGCCATTGAAAATATATTTTTCCTTTACTTTCTGGGTGGTCACTGAGACAGGAAGTGAGCACAATCTTGCCAAAGGGGGGAGGAAAGTAATAAAATATATTTAAAGTGGAGCGGGGAAGAGTGTCAAGTCTTTATTGCCCCAAAATGTAAATTGAAGCCCCACAGGTCCATATTCAACTATTCCTATGAAGATTAGGAGGGCAATTCAAACAGTAACCAACACACTCTAACGAAGGGGGTGTTTTTGGACCCCCAAAACGCATTGGATTTTCTTCGGATTGTCCCCCTACTTTTATTGGAATAAAGTTGTAATCTTGACTACTTAGCAGTGATGTGGCATTTAAATTTCCATCCTTGTTACATTATACCACACATCAAAGAGACTTTGGAGATCCTCTGTGGTATAGAAGCCATCTGCCTGGGAATCAGATCACCTTCATTGACATCAATACCTTACCATATCAATACCAATAAGAACCTTAGATTACAGGTTCAGGGCTATTTTTCCACTTTCCTCCACTAGGGTTTTATGACTGTCATTTCCTGCTTGGAGATCTAATACCCCGTACACACGATCGGACTTTCCGCCAACAAAGCCGTGGATTTTTGTTCGAAGGACGTTGGCTCAAACTTGTCTTGCATACACACGGTCACACAAATTTTGGCCCAAAATTCCGAACGTGGGAACGCGGTGACGTACAAGACGTACGACGAGCCGAGAAAAAGGAAGTTCAATAACCAGTGCGGCTCCTTCTGCTTGATTCCGTGCATGCGTGAGCTTTTGTGCGACGGACTTATGTACACACGATCGGACTTTCCGACAGCAAAGTTATGTTGGCTGAAAATGTGAGAACCTGCTCTCAAACATTTGTTGGGGGAAATTCCGACAGCAAATGTCCGATGGAGCATACACACGGTTGGACTTTCCGACAACAAGCTCACATCCAGCATTTCCCGTCGGGACCGTGTGTATACGGCATAAGGATACATTTACACAGAAATGGCAAAAAAAACAAACAAATTGTGTGGAGTTAGATTTGTTAATTCTGACTTCAGTGCAGACTGTGAGCTTCTCACAATGTACCAGGGGCATAACTACAATTGCTGGCTTCCCCTCTTCCCTCTCCCCCTGGCTGCTGCAGGGAATGTGTTAGGATTAAAAGCAGGGAAGGGGCTGGAAAATATGAAATTTACCGGCCCTTTCTCTTTCTGAATGGACAGAGTCAGTGATCGGCACTGATCACAGACTCTGTTCATTCATAACTGAATGATAGTAAACTGTACAAAGCTATTCCTCTCCATTCACTCTGTGCAGCTGAAGCTGCAGAGTTGGAGATTGAGGTCTGTGTGCTCAATCTCCTTTCTCTATCTCAAAGGTGGAAAATCAGAGGTCGGTTTAGACCCCTGATATCTCATCACAGCCCCCCAATGGGGCTCCTAAAAGAATTGTAAAAAATAATAAAAAATTAAATTGTAAAATCAAAAAAAAAGGGAAAAAAAATAAAAAACAAAAATTAAAAACTACTGACACCAGTGGCGGAACTATCAGGGTGCTTTCACACTGAGGCGTCGGCGGTGGTAAAGTAGTTTTTGCAGAGGTTTTTGGCCGCTAGCGGGGTGCTTTTTACCCCCGCTAGCAGGCGAAAAATGGTTAAAACCACCCACAAAGCGCTGATTTGCGGCGGTTCAGCGGCGCTGCCCATTTATTCCAATGGGCAGGAGCGGTGGAGGAGCGGTGTATACACCGCTCCTTCACCGCTTCAAAGATGCTGCTTGCAAGAGTTTTTTTAACGTCCTGCCAGCGCATCACCTCAGTGTGAACGCACTCGGGTTTTCACACTGAGACTGCAGGGGAGCCGTTTTTCAGGCGCTTTACAGGCGTGATTTTTAGCCCAAAAGCGCCTGAAAAACGCCTCAGTGTGAAAGGGGTCTCAGGGTTGCACCTACGACTGGGCCCTGACGTTCCGCCACTAGGCTCGGAGAGAATGGTTCATGGTTTCTTGCACAGGGGCCCTGAAGGTTCTAGCTACACCTCTGCAGTGTGCATTAGAAGCTGCAGCAAGTCAGATAGAGCCTGTCTCATTTCCTGGCTGGAGAACATCCAGCTTTTATCTATCCCTCCGCATAATATGTGAGCTAGAATAAACAGATACTAAATTCAGTGGCGGCTGGTTCTCAATCTTTTTTTTTTTTGGGGGGGGGGGGTTGTGCTGGCAAACACCCGCCCAGCCCCCCCCCCCCCGAAGACGGACTCCCTGGCCAATCGTGGCTTCTTGATTGGCCGGGGGGAGGATCAGAAGGACAATAGCGAATATTAATTTGCTCTTGTCACACAAGTGGATGGGCTCGGTGCCACGAGCCCACCCTTTTTTGAAGCCAATTAAGGCCTCAGGCTTTAATCGTGTGCTTCAAAAAAAAGAAAACCCCCATTGGAATCCATGCGTCCGGTGCCCTGCATGTAGATTAGGGGGCCGGCATATGGATAGGAGGGGGCAACGCCCCTGCGCCCTGCATTACGGGCCGCCACTTACTACATTTTCATTTAAAATATTTTTCCATTTCAAATTTATTTGATACCTCGAATGATAGTATCTATGTATGCTCTTTGATACCTGTTCTTCCTTACCTCTTATAGTCAGTGTTCTGATCTCCGGTTCTTCCATAGATTCGTGTTTCCATGTTACAGAGACTTTGCTCTGCAGATCATTAAACAGCTTCATAGGAATGTTGCAAACACTGGTGACATCATGTGTGAGATCTTCATATTTTTTAGAGTTGTTGTTGCATGGTATTTTGAACTTTTTATCTTCATATTCATATGTCCATTCTATTTCAATATGTTCTGGGTAAAACTTCTGTAGATTGAGGGTGAAGAGAACACGAGAGGAATCCCCCATAGTGATCATTATAGGCTCCTCCATCTGGGGTTTAGCTGGAATACACAAATAGCATCTTACAGCACATTGAACTCAGCATCACAATGTAATATATTGCAGCTTAACAGTTCTTGGATAGGGCAGCTACATTTGTTTTCTTTTTTGAGGCTTTTTTTTCTTTATTTTATACCTGATGCCGGCTGATCGTGCCAGTAATACAGTTCCTGTACTGGGGAAACTGCACTCCCCTTCTGTACTGTATTTATGGAGGCACATTGTTGTCCCCTTAGGACAGGAAGTGTGTAAGGACTACAGTGCTCCTCCCCCCTCCTCATCGCCATAGCACGGGTAGACCAAAGGAAGCAAATAAGAGAAGTCCATTTTTAGGGCTTACATACAATTTAATAGTGTATGATATGACTCTCATGTCCAAAAATATGTATTAATCCAATAACTTATAAACTGTGATTTCTGAAATGATAATTAAAGTAAAAGCAGAATAAATACATTTTTTAGTTGCTAACCTTTATCAGGCTTACAGAAAGCTTGTCCTTCCTTTTCAGCCATGTGATTGGCTCTCCTGTGTGGCTGCTGCTCCATACTTACCTATTTTCAGACTGCTCCAGCTGCAGGGAAGAGGAGGAGCACCAACAACAAATGGACCATAGGTGCCGATGGGTGATATCACTGCTCCCAAACATAATTGTTGAGCACTCTCTCCTCCAATTAATCTTGCAACTACCTAAGGGTGTCCGGGCCCTAACCCTCTCTCCCCCAGGAAAGTTTGTTAAGAGAAATAAACTTTCTTTTTCATTTAAGAAGTGTCTGGCGCCCAATGACTTTAACTACTCTGCACCCACCATGCTTCACAACCCACCACATACAGAAGGATGTCATCTACTGTATCTCCGGCCCTGGAGGTTCTCATCAGACCGAAGGAGGCCTGGGACCTATAAAATCATGTGTTATAAGCAAGCCATGCATTTGGTAGAACACGTGCAATAATACTCTAATGTAAAGAGCAACAGGCTAAAATGACAAACAACACAAATGTGCCCATGTAGCTCAATGTTAGCTTCAAGCATGTTTGAATCCAGTGCAACTCCTCCCCAGCACTTCAGTTGTTAAATCTCAAATATGGCAACCATATACGGATGTAGAAAACATGCCCGCAATAGTGTAAATCTACAAAGACACTTTATTTCTAAAATGCAATAAAAATCACTGAAAATAGACAGGTTCTCCCTTAGTAGTACAGAGGCTGCCAGTCATACACATCGATAATTCAGGCTCAGTCTAGGGGTCTTTTTAGTAATTGTTGATTGAGAACTTCAACAGATGAAGGGTTTAGGGTCACTGGATACTCCAAAACAATCAGTAAGAATGATAAGAGGACAAACTTCTCCCTAGTCTTTCAATAGAAGCTTTCTGGAGGTAGCAGGGAATGGACAGTATATCCAGGAAAAAAGGAGAAGAAAGGCCCCTCTAAGTGCGGTATGAAAAATTTAATAAAGTGCACAAAGGGTTAAAAGCACTTACAAGATTGTTGAGTGTTAAAAGACATGATAAAATCAGGAGTCCTCATCTGTGGCATGTGTCCATCCTCAGCATGGTGGTAGAGAGCAGTGTAGAGCCGTCCAGCAGCTGTAAAGCGTTCTCATGCGCGTTCGTCTGACGAAGGAGCTGCACATGCTCCGAAACGCGTTACCGTCCCCTTCTCTAAACTGACAACATCAACCTTGTGTGTCCCGCAGTAAATACAGGCTTCCCTGCTGCCTCCTCTTTCCAAGACGCATGAGAACGCTTTATAGCTGCTGGACGGCTCTACACTGCTCTATACCACCATGCTAAGGATGGACACATGCCACAGATGAGGACTCCTGCTTTTATCATGTTTTTTAACAACAGTTTTTTAACACACTCAACAATCTTGTAAGTGTTTTTAACCCTTTGTGCACTTTATTAAATTTTGCATACTGCACTTGGAGGCGCCTTTCTTTTCCTTTTTTATATCTTCAGAGTTGCCTCTCCTCTAACCAAAGTGCTGCCAGAAGTGCCACCTCATCACTATCATCCCTCCCCCAGAGCGCCCTTATCTCCTCTCTGTAGTATATCCAGGACCCTGCTGCAGCAGTCCGTATAGCAACCTCTGGCACTGAGTTCCTTTCTGTAACTCACACAACTAACAGTCCCCAGCAAGGTCTTTACTCAGAGCTCTCTGTCACCCAGCATCCGCAGGTAAATCCTAAGTGAGGGAGATTACCTAGATCCTTCTCCAGACCCAGGACTTCAGTACAGGAACCTCCAGTAAACGTAATCCTCAGGCAGTCTTCCTCAGGCCCTCAGCCCAGCAGCTGCTGAGGTAAAAACTGTAATCTCTTGTTTTAGTAACTCTCTCCCAGGGGCAACAGCCCCCCAGGAGAATGGAGACTCATGAAGAGGAAAGAACAATCTGTTCAGGCTTCCTGCACATGTATTACATTCCCAGCCACCTTCTGGACTCCTCCTGTCAGTGATTGGCTGGGGAATGATAAATATTCAGCAGATCATTTGAATCTCTCCTGTGCTCTGGAAATGTCTTTCAGAGGCAGGTGAGAGTAATCAAACTCTCAGCTCAGGAAACCCTGAACAGACCAACACAATCAATCCCTGCTCCATTCAGCACAGTGGAGCTAATAACTAAATGTACCTAGAAGCCTAGCTAGGATGATGCTACATAATAAGTTTAGTGCTGGGGGGGGGTCTTTGTTTAGCAAGTCCATGTACCACATGCACCTTTTTAGCATTCTGTCAGTAGTGAGCCTTTCACCTTGCAGCAGACTCATAGCAGAGAGAGAGAGACTATTTCAGCTCACAATGATAAAGATTTGTGAACAGGTGATTAACTACTGAGGTCTGGCAAACAGATGAACCATGGACCTAGGAATGGAGGCTTTATCCCACTCAAAACTTTATAAAGCTTCCAGGCTCCAGGACCAAGACTAGAGCTTATTAGATTTGAGCAAGCAAAAAGCTTTTTTCTCCTATAACAGATACCTATTCAGGACACCTTCATTCAACATATGTGGGTGAGAAACCCAGATGACACACATGCACCATCCATAGCCCTGTTAGCCAGTTCCTCACAAGATACTGTATGCACAGTATGGATACATTCGCATAGTCAACATGAGGTGGGGCCTATTTGGATTTTTTATGTAAGCATAAATCAATCTCTAGGTGGAAACAAAGTATAAATCCAGCCCTAGGTGGGAAGTATAAATCCAGTTGTAGGTTTCGTCATGAATCAAAATTCAGATGAAATTTTCCTTATTCAGGAATTCAGATGTATCCAAATTTCCAAATCACGATACTAACTAATTTCATCAGATTCGAAATAAATTATAACAAAACAATTTTGAATTCCAAAAGGAATTTGAAAATAATATCAAGTTTCGAAATGGAAACATATTGCAATAATTACAGTAAAGTATAAAAGTGAAAAAGGATAATGATTCCTACTTAGGCTGCCTAATAGAATGGAATAGAACAGAGTATAATAGAATAGCATAGAAAAAAATAGAAAAGAAAATAGAAAATAAAGGAATGAAATAGAAGAGAATAAAGAATAGAATAAAATAGAATAGAACAAAACAGAATCGAATAAAATAGAATAGAATATATAAAACAGAATAGACCCATGATGTTAGAAGAAGAGAAGGCACTATAGTATATAATGTGATTCAGTTGTTACACTTATAACCAGTGGCGTCGTTAGGGGGTGGCTATTGAGGCTAGAGCCCCGAATCTGGAACCCATAACCCTGAGTCCAGGGCCGGCCCTACCGTGCTTCACTGACATCCAGGGAAGGGAGATGAGTGTGAGAGCGAGTCCCCTCCTTGCTCCGCCCATGTCATAGAGTCGGGTGGAACTTTCTCACACGAGCTCCTGAGCTGGGGAGGCAGCAAGTGAGTGCAGATCATAAAGGAGGGGGAGGGAAGGGGGAGAGGGGAAACTCTGTACTACCCCAGCCTCTCTGTATACCCAGCCTCTCTGAATACCCAGCCTCTCTGTATACCTAGCCTCTCTGTATACACTAGCCTCTCTGTATACCAAGCCTTTCTGTATACCTAGCCTCTCTGTATACAGTAGCCTCTCTGTATAGCCAGCCTCTCTGTATACACTAGCCTCTCTGTATACCCTACCCTGTCTTCTGTATACCCTAGTCTCTCTGTATACCCTAGCCTCTCTGTATACCCAGCCTCTCTGTATACACTAGCCTCTCTGTATACACTAGCCTCTCTGTATACACTAGCCTCTCTGTATACCCAGCCTCTCTGCATACCTAGCCTCTTTGTATAACAAGCCTCTCTGTATACCTAGCCTCTCTGTATACTCAGCCTTTCTGTATACCCACCCTCTCTGTATACCTAGATTCTCTGTATGCCCAGCCTCTCTGTATACACTAGCCTCTCTGTATACTCAGCCTCTCTGTATACACTAGCCTCTCTGTATACCTAGCCTCTCTGTATACAATAGCCTCTTTGTATACCAAGCCTCTCTGTATACACTAGCCTCTCTGTATAGCCAGCCTCTCTGTATACACTAGCCTCTCTGTATACCCTACCCTGTCTTCCGTATACCCTAGTCTCTCTGTATACCCTAGCCTCTCTGTATACCCAGCCTCTCTGTATACACTAGCCTCTCTGTATACATAGCCTCTCTGTATACATAGCCTCTCTGTATACCCAGCCTCTCTGTATACCCAGCCTCTCTGCATACCTAGCCTCTTTGTATAACAAGCCTCTCTGTATACCCAGCCTCTCTGTATACCTAGCCTCTCTGTATACTCAGCCTTTCTGTATACCCACCCTCTCTGTATACCCAGCCTCTCTGTATACACTAGCCTCTCTGTATACTCAGCCTCTCTGTATACACTAGCTTCTCTGTATACCCAGCCTCTGTCTATACACTAGCCTCTCTCTATACACTAGCCTCTCTGTATATCCAGCCTCTCTGTATATTCTAGCCTCTCTGTATACTCTACCCTGTCTTCTGTATACACTAGCCTTTCTGTATACCCTAGCCTCTCTATATGTAACAATTCACATCTGGTGGCAGGTGACGTGACAAGCTCTCTGGTGACCTCGATGTAAGGGGGGCTCTCTGGGGACCCTGATGTAATGAGTGGGGCTTTGGGGACCCTAATGTAATGATAATATATAATGTGTTTTATATATATATATATATATATATATATATATATATATATATATATATATATACAAACAAACACATACACACATATATTATATACATGTGTATGCACGTCCAAGCGTATGCCTTTCTTTACTTCGCTGCTATGAGCTCTAGCCCTAGATCATTTGTAGACCTAGCAATGCCCCTGCTTATAACTAAAAAGCTCACAAGACAACTTTAAATATGACCCTCGTTTTCTTACTTCGTTGATAATTATTTGTTTGATCATTTTGAAAAGCCTGTATTGTGTGCCTTTTGGACAGCCCTCTCTGGCTGATTAGAGAGGGCTAGATACCTGCATTGTTAACCATCTGTAACCTTCCTGTGTGACCCTGTTAAAACACCTATCCTCTTGTTTATTATTGGGAGACCTTACCTCCCATATGTTAAATGATTTATTCCTACTGTTTTGATATGACTCTCCTCTAACACCATTCCTGTATAATTAAATAAAATGCTTGGAAAAAAAAATATATAAAAAAAGAATAGAATAGAAAATAAAGGAATAGAATAGAAAAGAATAAGGCAAAATAGAATAGAACAGAAAACAAAAGTATAGAAAAAAAATAGAATATAAAAAAATTGAACAAAATAGAATGAATATAGCCGTCTTCTGAAATTCAAATTTTGAAATTTGAACCCATTTGAAAATAATGAATATATATGAAACCAATCCGAATATACAAAACAAATTCCAAAAACGAATCATTCTAACTTAACCCCTTCCCGCCCACCGTACGCACATCTGCGTACTCGGCTTTCCGGGGTTATACCGGGATGATGCCTGCCACTGCAGGCATCATCCCGGTACCGCTGTTTAGAGCGGGCGATCGGCTATCCGAGTATAACAACCGATGCGGCTAAAAGCCGCTCGGCTGTTATACCAGAGGAGCGGGAGGGGACATCCCCCCTCCTGCCGCCTCCCGCCGCTCTTACCGTGCCTCCCGTGCGATCGGGAAGCCCGGTATCCAATCGGCCGCCTTCGGCGGCTGGGGGCGGGCTGGAACAAAGCTGTGGGCCCCCGATCCCTCCATAAAGAGTACCTGTCACCACCTATTAGTGTCACAAGGGATGTTTACATTCCTTGTGACAGCAATAACATTTTTTAAAAAAATGTTTTTTTTAAACACAATTTACAAGTATAAAAAAAAATAAAGTAAATAAAAATTTTTTTTTTTTTTAAAGCGCCCCTATCCCCGCGAGCTCGCACAGCGAAGAAATGTGTTCAAATCACACATGTGAGGTATCGCCGCGATCGTCAGAGCGAGAGCAATAATTCTAGCCCTAGACCTCCTCTGTAACTCTAACCTGGGAACTGTAAAAAAAATTGAAAGCGTCGCCTATGGAAATTCATAGGTACCGTAGTTTGTCGCCATTCCACGAGTGCATGCAATTCTAAAGGGTGACATGTTTGGTATCTATTTACTCGGCGTAACATCATCTTTCACATTATACAAAAAAATTGGGATAACTTTACTGTTTGGATTTTTTAAAATTCATGAAAGTGTCCCTCTTCCAAAAATTTGCGTTTAAAACGCCGCTACACAAATACCGTGTGATATAAAATATTGCAACAATCTCTATTTTATTCTCTAGATTCTCTGCTAAAAAAATATATATAATGTTTGGGAACTCTAAGTAATTTTCTAGCAAAAAATACGGATTTTAACTTGTAAACACCACATTTCAAAAATAGGCTTAGTCATGAAAGGGATAATGCATATGACAAAACAAAATTATGAACTTAACAAATGAGTCAGAAACAAAACAATACATTTTTTCCGTTGTGCGCATTTTCGTTAAACTGGCAAGGAGGTCTCAAAGACCTGGTCATCAGCTCATTAATGATCACATCTACAAGCCAATAAGAGTTAAAAAAATATGATTCCAGCATACTAATCTAATACCCAGGTGGATTTTTTTTTGCTAAAAAGGCCTTGACACCAGACTATTATTTTCAACAACAATCCTACCATATGTTTTTGAAAATTTGACATACTTAATGCATGTTATTTACCTGTAAAATCTTTGCTTGTGTAGACCTCCAAAAGCCTTGAGATTACTGCTGAGTGCCGCCATATGGGATGTGATGTCAACAGTCCCAGCAGCCTAACAGCCATCACGGAAATGACACTCTATAGTATTCCCCTTCACTCCTTACCTGGCTTCTATGTAAAAGTATATGTAGGGAAGTAAGGTGAGGGCCAGAGGGGCTGGGTCAGCAAAAATAGTAATAAAAAAGTCGCCAAAAGGATAGAGGGCTATGATGTGCAAGAAGGGAGGGGGCAGTGCTAGGGAATTTGCTAACAAATATGCTAACAAAGGCACATTGCAAGTCAATAAGAAATGAACAACACTGCAAAGCATATTTTAAATACTTGATTGTAGTATGCTTTTACCACCAATATTTTATTAAGATGGTGACAGGTTCTCTTTAAGGAACTACTTTATAGTGTAATCTATCCAAACATTACGTTGGAAAGATACTAACCCCACTACTATCGCTATGTGGCTTAATAAGGTTAGGAATATCAATGCAATGGAGGACCTAGTGCACACCTCACAGGATAGAAGAGAACAATATATGAAAACATGGTCGCACTGGGTGGAATTTATATGCTCGGATGAAGGGAGGTTGCTTTTGGAGAGTTGATTGCGAGAGGGAGGTGTTCCCGAACCCCCCTCCGTAGGTTGCGGCATGCTCGTGCCCCTCTGGGTGTGTGGGGGGGGGGGGTTTCAGGTACGAATATGGGGGTGAGAGGCTTCCTTTTACTGTTTTTTTTTTTTAGAGGGAAAGGGGAAAAGGGGGGGGGGGGAGATAGCCGTTGCGTTGGTGTAGTTAGGATGCATTCATCTGTCATATAACATTAGGTAATTATGAAATGGGTGAATTTGGCATTTATTTTGTGACATATTGAATCTGATTATGTATTCAATGGATCCTTGACATCTTTGTATAAATAAGTAATCTATCCAAACAATACAAACACTTACTTACCCATTACAATAAGTTTTTCAGTATTTTTCTCAATGCTCTTCTCCAGAGAGGGGTGATCCACCCTACAGATGTATTCTGCCCCCTGGTGGACACTCAGTGTGGGGCTGATGATGAGTCTGGCTGTACAGCTGTATGTGTTATCATCTCCTTTCCTGGGGGTTATTGTATTGCTAACCATATTATCAGTCTCCTCACATATCTCCTGATTCTGGCTTTTTCTCAGCCACGTCACAGTGATATCATCGGGGAAATACTCAGAGATATGACACTGCAGGGTGACCGGTGTGTTATGGAATATGTTGGGTGTCTGTATCTCTTCCACCACAGGGGTCCATGTGTATTCTACAAAACAAAAAGCGTACCATCATTACGGTTCAGATTTCATCTCCCAAATTTGCATGATGCAGTATATTCAGACCTTGACAGCTCAGAAAGTTGTCTAGCAGCAACAGCTATCTGGTTTCAGTGGTCCTCTAAATTCTGACCTAGACAAAGTCTTTACAAGTGGTCTGCTGATCTCTCTGCTTCTAAAATTTCCTTTAGCATTTGTTTGTATAAAGACACATATGAACACATATAAATTATATATAATTTACATGAATGTAGGTACAGTATAAACTGTAAACCAGTGATATCTGGCTTTGCTCAAGCACTGTGTATCATATAATTAATTATAAATAATAATAAATAAATGATTGCCTTCTTTAAATATATGTTTTCGCCTTTTTTATCCCCTATGCATCACTGTGCTGCTGATCTCCTGAAGCCTTTTTCCACCACTTTGTTTGTTCCAGGGTAGGCTGCACAACATTGCTCATGATCGACTTCCCGATAGTGACAATGGAGGACCATGTTAGAGCCTCGTGTGTCAGCACAGACACTATTAGTCCCCAATAGGGGCGCATTCTACAAGGCAGGTCCATCTTTAACATGGTGCAAGCGTGGAAGCTGCCCCGGGCGGAATCTTTGTTGTGGAGCCCAAAGCAGCTGCCCCTTGAACTCGTGCTGCCTGCAAATTGGGGCCCCGATGATGGCATGGCAGAGCGCACAGAGGACACAGGAGGCAGCGCTGTATTCCCCGGCCAGCCAGCAGAGACGGGGCGGGCCTGGGACCGCCACTGATGCTCTGACTCCACCTCATGCAGCCTGTATGCTCAGGAGGGAGCGGCTGTAGTGAGAGCAGAGATCGGAGTGGGAGCCCCACCCCCAGACCTCTTAAAGTGTATGGTGACCGGGTATGTCTTTACTCCCATAGAATGCCTAACTGTTATCCTAAACCCTGAGCTGTGTTATTCAACTGTAAAGCTATGCATTGCTGAAAGTTCTCTAGCCATCTCCAGTAGTATGTCCTCAGTCCCTGGTCATCTCCTGCAGTATGTCTGCAGTCTCTGGTCATCTCCTGCAGTATGTTCGCAGTCTCTGACCGTCTCCTGCAGTATGTCCGCAGTCTCTGACCGCCTTCAGCTGTACATCTGCAGTCTCTGACTGTCTCCTGCAGTATGTCTGCAGTCTCTGACCATCTCCTGCAGTACATTCGCAGTCTCTGACCATCTCCTGCATTATGTCTGCAGTCTCTGACGATCTCCTGTAGTATGTCTGAAGTGTCTAACCCTCTCCTGCATTATGTCTGCAGTATTTGACTCTCGCCTGTAGTATATCCGCGGTCTCTGACCCTCTCCTGTAGTATGTCTGCAGTCTCTGACCCTCTCCTGTAGTATTACTGCAGTCTCTGACCCTCTCCTGTAGTATTACTGCAGTCTCTGACCCTGTCCTGTAGTATGTCTGCAGTCTCTGACCCTCTCCTGTAGTATTACTGCAGTCTCTGACCCTCTCCTGTAGTATTACTGCAGTCTCTGACCCTCTCCTGTAGTGTGTCTGCAGTCTCTGACCCTCTCCTGTAGTATGTGTATTAATGTGCCGCTTTACTTGCTCAATTATTTGGGATTACTCCAATGCTCAGTGAATGGTAATGATGTGAAGTAACCTGTAGCGACTAATCAGTGAACAGTAGTGATCTGTTGTAACCTCTAGCAAGCAATCAGTGAGCAGTATTGATGTGCTGTAATCTCTACCAACCAATCAGTGAGCAGTAATAATCTGCAATAAACTCTAGCAACCAATTGGCAAGCAAAAATGATGTGTTGAAACCTCTAGCAACCAGTCAGTGAGAGGCAATGATAGGCTTTAACTTCTGGCAATCAATTGCAATTACTGCGTGATCTGCTGCAGTACACTGATTTGAGTCTACCTGCTATTTTTTTGTATGTCTCCAATCAATATTAAAGACGGCACAGCTACAGGGTGACAACACAGGGGCAAAACTGGGAGCCAGTCTATTATTACAGTTAAAACAGATTTATATGATAAAGGTCAGTCCTCATAAAGTTATATTTTAGTTATAGGTGGAACCTGGTGGGCTGACTCAGTCCTTGGCATTTTATGTTCTGTCTTATTTCCTGATTCTGTTCCTGTGCAGCTGAGAGCCTTAAATATTTTCTCCCACGTTCATGTGTTTCTGTTATCTTTACAATGATAAAAAAAACAGGGACGGGGACATAATGGGCACAGCAGGTATGCAGACCTGGGAATTTAGTCCCCAGAACACAGAAGAGACTCGTCTCCTTTTTTTTTTTGTTGTTAAAAATAACAAACATGGTATACTTACCTGCTCTGTGCAAAAATTTTGCACAGAGCAGCCCAGATCCTTCTCTTCTCGGGTCCCTCTTCGGCATCCCTGTCCCCTCCCTCCTGTTGAGTGCCCCCACAGCAAGCAGTTCGCTATGGAGGCACCCGAGTCGAGACACAGCTCTGTGTGTCCTGTCAAACACAGAGCCGTGATCTGGCCCGCCCCCTCTCTCGCCTCATTGGCTAACTGAATTTGATTGACAGCGGCGGGAGCTAATGGCGCTGTGCTGCAGCCTCAGCCAATGAGAAGGCAGCTGAGACACTTCTACAACATCGCTGGATCCAGATGGGACTATTTAGTGTAATTAGGGGGGCTGAGGGGGCTGCTGAACACAGAAGGTTTTTTATCCTAATGCATAGAATGCATTAAGATAAAAAAACTTCTGTCTTTACAACCACTTTAACACCCCAGCATCTACCAAACACTGAAATATAAGAATTCGGTACAGAAAACCCTTTATTGACTCAATTAGTTCATTTATTTGCTTTAAACTTAAAGGAGAAGTCCAGCCTGAGCTTATTTGGCTGTACTTCTCCTCTGGGTCACAGGAGTGCAATTCCTTTTGCACTCCTGTGACCTGTTTTCAGCAGAGAGCGGTCTGAAGTTCGCTCTCTGCTGATGTCACAGAAATTAGTCCAGGCACCGCGTCATCCTAACTCTGGAAGTCTGGATCCGCCAGGTGACTGGACTGATGCCCGTCTCAGCCTCTCAGCGAGCTGCCGAAAGCCCAAGATGGCCGCTCCCCACCCCTCCACAGCTCAGCGCTCCAGTAAGCGTGGAGGAGCAGGGTGGAGGGATGCTGATTGACAGTCAGTAGCTCTCTGCTCTGGGAGGTGAGAGAACCGAGCCATCAGCGATAATCTCGGTTCTCAGTGTAGAGGCGCTGGGGGACAGATGCAGCATCAGACCGATGCAGCATCCACCTAGGTAAGTATAATGGGGGAAAAAAAAACCCAAACCCATACTTCTCTTTTAAAATGATTGTAAAGTCTTGTTTTTTTCAAACATGTTATACTTACCTGCTCTGTGTAATGGTTTTGCACGGGGCAGCCCAGATCCTCCTCTTCTCGGGTCCCTCTTCGGCATCCCTGTCCCCTCCCTCCTGTTGGGTGCCCCCACAGCAAGCAGCTTGCTATGGGGCACCCAAGCTGAGTCACAGCTTCTTGTGTCCATTCAGACAGGGAGCCCCAGTTTGGCTCCACCCCTGCTCTCTCCTGATTGCCTAACTGACTTTGATTGACAGCAGCGGGAGCCAATGGTGTCTCAGCCAATCAGGGGGGCAGAGGCACTCGTGGACATTGCTGGACAGAGATGGGGCTCGGGTAAGTATTAGGGGGGGTAGAGGGGGGCTGCTACACACAGAAGGCTTTTTATCTTAATGCATAGAATGATTTAAGATAAAAAAAACCTTCTGACTTTACAATCACTTTAACTTTCTTAATTCCATGATACAATATTCTATCATGTTACCACCAGTAATCTTAGAATAACTGATCTCCCCCTACCCCCTCTTTTGTTTTCTTTTCCTCTCTCTCTCTCTCTCTCTCACCCCCTCCCCCCCTTTTTTTATTTATTTTTTATCCAATAGATAAAAAATAAACAAGCAAACAAACACAAATGGCTATTCTTTGTGACTACTTTGGCCTTGTTAATATGACCACAAATTCTTTATGTTTGTAATCCAGGTATTGCACCTTTTTTTTAGGAACTTTGATGTGAATATATACTTTTCTCTTCTTCTAAACAAACACTTGGTTTCTATGTTCCATAATATGCTTTTCTCAACAAGTTTATGTACAGTCAGGTCCATAAATATTGGGACATCGACACAATTGTAATCTTTTTGGCTCTATACACCACCACAATAGATTTGAAATGAAAAGAACAAGATGTGCTTTAACTGCAGACTTTCAGCTTTAATTTGAGGGTATTTACATCCAAATCAGGTGAACAGTGTAGGAACAACTGTTTGTATATGTGCCTCCCACTTTTTAAGGGACCAAAGTAATGGGACAATTGGCTGCTCAGCTGTTCCATGGCCAGGTGTGTGTTATTCCCTCATTATCCCATTTACAAGGAGCAGATAAAAGGTCCAGAGTTCATTTCAAGTGTGCTATTTGCATTTGGAATCTGTTGCTGTCAACTCTCAATATGAGATCCAAAGAGCTGTCACTATCAGTGAAGCAAGCCATCAATAGGCTGAAAAGACAAAACAAACCCATCAGAGAGATAGCAAAAACATTATGTGTGGCCAAATCAACTGTTTGGAACATCCTTAAAAAGAAAGAACGCACCGGTGAGCTCTGCAACACCAAAAGACCTGGAATACCAAGGAAAACAACGGGCAGATATCCACATACCTGACCGATGAGCCCGATACAGCAGGGAAAGGTCTCCCTTACGCGTCTGGTTCGCTGCCCCTGGTAGTATGAACAGAAGGCACAGGAGCACAGAGTGGTATGAGAGCCTGGCGGGTGATTTGTGGAAGTAGAGGCCTAGGATCCTGAAGCAATTGGGTTGGAGATAACTAATCAGCTGGAACACAGGCAGCAGATGCAGAGCAGGAGCAGAGCAGGCAGGTCCAGTCACAGGCAGAGTTGGCAACAGGCGGGCAGCACAGTAAAAAGGAGCAGGCAGGTTCAAGGTCAAGGACAGGCCGGGGTCAGATGCAGGTAGAAGACAGAGAGTATCCAATGGACAAGCCGGGTAGTAAGGAGATCAGACGTCAGACAAGTTAACAGGAACACAGATACTGGGATCTGCAGATTGGACAGTACCGAGCAAAGTGCACAGGCAGCTTAAATAGAGCAATTTGCGCACACGCACGTGCCCGCGCACACTGGCGGGCCCCAGGGCGCCCGGCACTGAGCCTATTCCGGGAACTTCTCTGACAACAACTGTGGTGGAAGAACGAAGAATTCTTTCCCTGGTGAAGAAAACACCCTTCACAGCAGTTGGCCACATCAAGAACACTCTCCAGGAGGTAGGTGTATGTGTGTCAAAGTCAACAATCAAGAGAAGACTTCACCAGAGTGAATACAGAGGGTTTACCACAAGATGTAAACCATTGGTGAGCCTCAAAAACAGGAAGACCAGATTAGAGTTTGCCAAACAACATCTAAAAAAGCCTTCACAGTTCTGGAACAACACCCTATGGACAGATGAGACCAAGATCAACTTGTACCAGAGTGATGGGAAGAGAAGAGTATGGATAAGGAAAGGAACTGCTCATGATCCAAAGCATACCACCTCATCAGTGAAGCATGGTGGTGGTAGTGTCATGGCGTGGGCACGTATGGCTGCCAATGGAACTGGTTCTCTTGTGTTTATTGATGATGTGACTGCTGACAAAAGCAGCAGGATGAATTTTGAAGTGCTTCGGGCAATATTATCTGCTCATATTCAGCAAAATGCTTCAGAACTCATTGGACGGCGCTTCACAGTGCAGATGGACAATAACCTGAAGCATACTGCGAAAGCAACCAAAGAGTTTTTTAAGGGAAAGAAGTGGAATGTTATGTAATGGCCAAGTCAATCACCTGGCCTGAATCCGATTGAGCATGCATTTCACTTGCTGAAGACAAAACTGAAAGGAAAATGCCCCAAGAACAAGCAGGAACTGAAGACAGTTGCAGTAGAGGCCTGGCAGAGCATCACCAGGGATGAAACCCAGCGTCTGGTGATGTCTATGCGTTCCAGACTTCAGGCTGTAATTGACTGCAAAGGATTTGCAACCAAGTATTAAAAAGTGAAAGTTTGATGGATGATTGTTAATCTGTCCCATTACTTTTGGTCCATTAAAAAGTGGGAGGCACATATACAAACTGTTGTAATTCCTACACCATTCACCTGATTTGGATGTAAATACCCTGTAATTAAAGCTGAAAGTCTGCAGTTAAAGCACATCTTGTTCGTTTCATTTCAAATCCATTGTGGTGGTGTATAGAGCCAAAAAGATTAGAATTGTGTCGATGTCCCAATATTTATGGACCTGACTGTATATAAATAAAAAAACAACTACGCAAGATTTAATCACAAAGTATCACAACTAGTATGGCAAAGCAGCTGACACAATTCTTCTGGCATAGAAAGCAATAATAATGTAACACAAATGCAGCACTTATGCACTAAAACAAGTCCAAATGTTTAAAAGATAAAACATCTCAAATAAAAAGTCCATTCAGTGCAGGTCCACACAAAGGGTGTTTAGGGGGGTCCTTCACCAAGAAGAAAAGTTCACACTGACCCTTACCCCAAATGGTGGACTACTTAATCGAAAGCAGTCAAATGCGCTTGAAAGATACTCTGCTCCGACTCTCCATACATGTGAGATGACAGATCACTTAAGAACAGACACGTATATTAAAAAAATTAATGCAGCCATCACATCTAAGAACTGGTAACCCCAGACTATCTGGCACCTCTTATACCTACTCTGAGCGATATTGAGTTGTGTATCGACAGGGCACATCGAATACCCAAACCTAAGTTCCTCCCTGACACTGCTCTGAGGGACACTTTGACACGTATACACTATTTCCATGTCAAAGATCGGGGTTTTGGTGGCTGCCAAACAAAATCCAGTTGTAACAGACTATTTCACTGGCATCTCTCTATATACAGATATCTCTCAGCAGACTGCTCTCAATCCAAAGAAGCTCTCTTCACTAACTAAGGTCTTGCAAAACAACAATGTCACTTATAGGTCGGGTTTCCCTACTAAATTGCTTGTTACGTGGGATGGTAAAACGGTCCCCATCTAGTGTGGAAAATGGTGTTCAAATTTGCAAGCAATGGCAACTGCTCCCCATGGCTGCTCAAGCCCCTGCTTCATCTTCTCCACAGAAACTAGAACTAGAATCGACCTAAGCAAACTTTTTTCCTGGCATTTAAGCCTCTCCCCTAACACCGCAAACCTGTTTTAAAGTGGATGTAAACCCAATTCATGAAATTTGAGCTGGGCACATAGATCTGTAGTGTTTTCTTAGCTCTCTCCAAAGCTCTAAGTCCCGTGTCTTTCTCCTGCTCTGTTCTTCTGTTCTCAGCATCATAATTTCTAACAAGTTCTCTGTCAACTGAGATAAAACCAGGCTGAATTTTGTGTCAGGGTGGGTGCTATAAACGCATTATCAGAGAGCTAGTCAATTCACAGCACAGCTCTGCAAGTCTCTGGCTATGAGGAGAGGGGGTGTGTGGCTTTCCTCCAATCATTCACAGAATGGAACAGGAAGAGAAAACTCATACAGGATGTGCACTTTCTAAACAGTATATAAAGCTGAAGACACCAGATATACTGTACAGGTAAAACTTATGTACGTAGGGGGATTTTTTTTCATCTGTGTATCATCTGAGGCTTTTCACTTCACTGGGTATATGTGAGGATTTATATCCACTTTAATGAAGCTCATTGGCCTCCTATGCCTGTTTAGTGCCTTGCACTTTAAGTTTTGATCTATCCCCCCACAATACCACAGTCTTCTTGGACTCTCCCATTCAACAGCTATCCAATCTCTGTGTCCAAGAACTTTCTATCGTAGAATAGTGGCCTTAAAAATTATACTCCTCCTAAAAATCGCTCTATTTATTCCGGACTCCTTTAATGCCTCTTCCAAAGCCTTTCTCTAAAAAGTCAAAAAACTCTAAACTCTTCTATATTTGGAGCCACTAGCCTCCTAGATGCTCTCTTTAGATCATGCTAAACCATGGGAAAAATGGAGCGATGGGCTTACCTAATGTTACGATTTACTATAAGGCTTGTGTATTAGACCAACTTAAGTATTGGTGGAACCCTCCTAGACTCAAAATATGGGCACATATTGGAAGCTACATGGAAGCTACAACCATTCCATATGGTGTTCCTAAATCTGCCCTTACTGCCCTAAAATTGGGAGCACCTTGATTTACCTCTACAGCTTTAACTGTGACAGCATCCCTTAAGATTTCCCTCCCCTCCTTGGTCGTTATACAAACTAGCTGTTCCCATAAAGGTTTTACATCACTTCATCCCCCACATTGACCTATACTATTGACAATGTATGGGCAACGTATGGGCATTACCTTTTTTATGGGCATTACCCTTCTTGCTGACCTATATGACAATGGCTCCCTCCACACTTTCGAAAACATAAACTGTGATTACCAGCTACCTTCCTCTGGTCACTTTACTTATTTAAGGATTCGATCTTGATTGGCCGGAAGGGGAAAATCAGGAAGACAAAAGCGAATATTATTTGCTATTGTCACACAACTGGGTGGGCTCAGGGTGCTGTGCTCTGTGCCCAGACCCACCCTTTCTTGAAGCCAATTAAAGCTTCCGGCTCTAATCATGTGCTTCTAAAAAAAAACAAAACATTGAAATTCATGCGTCTGGCACACTGCGTGTAGATTAGGGGCTGGGCGCAAGGATTAGTGGGGCTGCACCCCTGGGCCCCTTATGGACGGGCCACCACTGCTCCTGACCCTTCACTGGCCATCCTCCATTTATGTGTAGCACTAACTCGTGGTGAAGCTGCTGGTTTAAGCAGGTCTGTTACCTTCACTTTGCTTCCCTCTGTTTCACCGGCACCGGGTCTAGGGTTCCATTGAGTTTACTTCTGGACGACACACGCACCAACACTGGAGTACGTTTTCAATGCTTTATTAAACAAACGACTTAGGAAGTAGCAGGAAAGAGGTAGAAAGGAAACTCGCAGAAGAAACTCAAATATTCTCTGATAGGGTTCTCTTGACAAAATGTCCTGGTAGGATTTAAATACTATTTGAAATGCGCTCCCCTTGTGGGACACACTCCTTGCTCGTCTGGATAGGCCTCTCTCACCGGTCTAGCAGCCAGCACGCAGAAAAATAAAAGTCTCTGGCACAGACTTGTTTGGGAACAAAAATCCATACGATCCTCTGCCACAGGATGTATAGCTTTGCAGTAGTGAAAGTCAGTCACAGTGCTTGAACCTTTAAGCCGAGCCGGCAACACTATGCTGTATAGTTACTTTTGGATACGTCCTCCAACCGAGTCACCAGGCCCCTCTATAGACCAGCATGCGGCGTGATCTCTCCAAGACAGGTCCTCCCCTGGGATCTCCTCGGCCGTCCAGCTTCGTCACACAGGACCAACAGCTCAGGACCATTCCTCGGCCACGGTGGCAGGCTCCAGACAAGCCTCTAGACCCACCCCTGCGCCGCAGTATCGTGGGCCTCCCGGACGGAGGACCACGAGGTAGCTCCTTAACGCATACCTGTCGACCAGGAGGGCCAGCAGGTGGCTGTAAAACGAACCCCAAAATATGGCGTCTGTCCCATAAATACCCTCGTCCAGAATGCAACTTGGAGGACCACCTCCACCGAGCGTGCCTCCGGGACAGAGGAGCATCCATACGCTTCGACACGTTGCCTTTCCAACCCTGACCAGTGGTAACAGCGACACCCACCGGTCACCACGGAAACACACACAACGTCAGCCAAGCTGGAACAGAGGCAAACTTTTAACCTTCCTAACACACAATTTACTAAATTTACCTAACATGCGGTAGATTGCAAATCTACCAGCGCTACATGTGTATCCACAACTTTTACCACTATACAGTTCTGTGGATAATAGTCTTTGTACCAACTCAACTCACAGTATTATTGTGACTGGTATTGTTCTTGTTCGTGTTCATCCTTCTTCTCTCCTGGTTCCTTCTCCTGTGTCTCCCCTCCCCCTTCTCTTACACACACACACTCTCCGTCCACTCTCCTTTCCTTTCTCCACTCTCTATGTATTACTATGTTGTTGGATTCTTATACCTTTACACCTGAAGTAACAATGTTTAGTGCATCTACTTGTAAGATTTCTCATTGTTGATCTGCAATCTCTCTGTCATGTACTGTATTTTTCATTTGTTGTCCTTACTTTAAACTTCCAATAAAAGAACATTGAGAAAAAGGTTCAGATTCCCTTCATTTAGATTTTTTCCCACTGTGGCATCTCCCTCCGTTATAGTCAACCAAAAATAGATCTATATGATTTCCTGTGGCTTCAACAGTTTTTGTTGCGCAGATATACATTAGAGAGATGTGGGAGAATAAATTGAACAAGTTGGAACCTCTAATTACTTTTTTTTCCTCCCGTAAACTGTACTGGAGGCACCTACATCATGTCTTCCCTATGACTTTCCCTTTCTACAGCCGCAAGATAATGGTTGCACAATACAACTTTTGAGTTTAGTATAAAGTCTTGGTGGCTGGCATAGAGACATATGGGTGATCATATTTTGCATGCATGTCCAGAATTGTCTATGTAGGCCTTTAATCTTTATTGCAACTTCCACCGCAGAAGATTGGGATGCTCTTATTTGTGTGGTATATTTAGCACAGGCCTATGTAAGAATGGCATAGATTTGATCTGCATTGGTGGTTCCTCATTTCATAATAGATTGCTTGCTGTTCCGTATTACTCTCTATTGACTATACAGAAAGACCCCCTTTTCACAGCACCAGTATTTTTTTATATGGATTCTGACTGAAAAGTCTCTATATTTGTTTGTGATAACCTCATGGAACTCACCAGAGTCTCGGATAGATAGATCCTTATATCCCGGTATGTCCAGAGATTCATGTTCCCAGCTCACTCGTACTCTGAATTCTGGATCCTTCAGGAGCTCCTCGGGAATTGTGACCTCACTGCAGACACTATAGGTTCCATCAGGAATATCTGTGAATGTCTCTGTGGATGACAAGGTTTCTTGTGGCTCCCCCACTCCATGTGTCCACCCGATTGTGATGTATTTAGGGTAAAATTTCTCCAGAGTGACCAAATACTTCAACTCCCCAGAGACAATTAAACTTCGTGATATTGGCTGTAAGATCTGAGGCTTAGCTAAAAAGTTTTAAATAAAACATAAATGGTATGAGAAAGATATTATTGACATGGAGAATGTAAGTTACCTAGAAAATATTGAAAAAAGTTTGAGACATATCATGCAGAGCCTAGCACCACATCCAATTATATAAGCACAGAAAAGAAGAAAAAGTTAAGAACGAAGGTTGCCACTGTAATCCCAAAAGGAAAGAAAATGGTCTTGTGTTTATGGTAAAATATCAAAATGTATTACATCACATTTAAACATGGTACACTGTCCCAAATATATATATATAGGGAGGCTGAAAATGGTAAACAGCATAGAGTGGCAACGCCCTTTGTACAAAAATCCAAGGGAAAGTTTGCGCTGCATTTGGAGATTTCATAATTTGCCATGTCACGAATGTTAATTCTCCATTACAAATGCTAGTTTACAAGAATGACAGCTTCTGGCTCGTCCTTGCTTCCGAGCATGCGTGTTTGTACTTTGGACTTTTGTCCGACGGACTTGTGTACACACGATCGGAAAATCCGACAACACACATTTGTCCGCGGAAAATTTGAAAACCTAATAGCCAACATTTGTCCGCGGAAAGTCCGACAACGATTGTCCAATGGAGCATATACACGGTCGTATTTACTGACAACAGCCTGTCAGCGAACATTTCCCGTCCGATTGTGTGTACGAGGCTCTAGAGTGCAGCAGCTTGTATGTAAGATTCATATCTGCCTGTGTATGCTCAGCCAGCTGGATTGGAGTGGAGTCTCCCCCTTCTAGTGGTGGTCAGAGGTAGTGCGGGCTGTGAAAGTGTATCACGTCCAGTCTTAAGCCCCATACACATGATAGGACTTTGTACAAACTTCCCAAAAGTTTGTCTTGCATACAGACGACAGGACTTTTCCAGCCAACTTTCACCATATCACGTGGTTTTTCAGCTCTTTACCACCAACCTTTGGTCAACTTCTGTATTGTTGTCTGATATTGTGTCAATCTCGCCACTTTTATTGGCGAGATTGACACCTTGCGAGCCAGGTTCACACTGGTGCGGGGATCCGACTTGGATCCCCGCCAATGCCAGGCACTGTGTTTGGTATGAATCCTGAGGGGGAATGCCGTGCCAAATTTTAAATAAAAAACCGGCATGGGTACCCCTCCAGGGGCATACCAGGCCCTTAGGTCTGGTATGGATATTAAGGGGAACCCCCTATGCCGAAAAAAATCGGCGTGGGGGCCCCCCCCAAATCCATACCAGACCCTTATCCGAGCACGCAACCCGGCCGGTCAGGAAAGGGGGTGGGGACGAGCGAGCGCCCCCCCTGAGCCGTACCAGTCCGCATGCCCTCAACATGGAGGGGTGGGTGATTTTGGGGGAGGGGGCGCCCTGCGGGCCCCCCCACCCCAAAGCACCTTGTTCCCATGTTGATGAGAACAAGGGCCTCTTCCTGACAACCCTGGCCGTTGGTTGGTTGGTTGCGGGTGTGGGGCTTATCGGAATCCGGGAGCCCCCTTTAATAAGAGGGTCCCCAGATCCCGGCCCCCCACCCTATGTGAATGAGTATGGGGTATATCGTACCCCTACCCATTCACCTAGGGGAAAAAAGTGTCAATAAAAAACACAGTACACAGGTTTTTAAACTAATTTATTAGGCAGCTTGGGGGTCTTCTTCCGACTTGGGGGTCTTCTTCCGACTTCGGGGGGTCTCTCCGGCATCTTCTTCCGGTGTCCGGATCTTCTGCCGGCTCCACCACTATCTTCTGCCGCACTTTTGCAAGCGGTGGCCCGGACTTCTGGATCGTCTTCTTCCCTCTTCTCTTCCAGAGATGCCATCGGATTACATGACCACGCCCCCTTGCGAGGTCACAGTCCCAGCATCCCCCTGGGACTGTGACCTCACAAGGAGCCAGGGTCACCGCCTATATAAGTCTGTTGCGGAGCGCTCAGAGAGCATTCCAGCTGGAGAGAGGGTCGTGTCAACATCTCTGGAAGAGAAGAGGGAAGAAGACGATCCAGAAGTCCGGGCCACCGCTTGCAAAAGAGCGGCAGAAGATAGCGGTGGAGCCGGCAGAAGTTCCGGACACCGGTAGAAGACGCCGGAGAGACCCCCGAAGTCGGAAGAGGACCCCCGAAGTCGGAAGAAGACCCCGGAGCTGCTGAATAAATTACTTTAAAAACCTTTGTACTGTGTTTTTTTACTGACACTTTTTTCCCTAGGTGAATGGGTAGGGGTACGATGTCCCACATACTCATTCACATAGGGTGGGGGGCCGGGATCTGGGGGCCCCCTTATTAAAGGGGGCTCCCAGATTCCGATAAACCCCTCGCCCGCAGACCCCGACAGCCAATGGCCAGGGTTGTCGGGAAGAGTCCCTTGTCCTCATCAACACGAAGAAAAGGTGCTTTGGGGTGGGGGGGGCCGCAGGATGCCCCCTCCCCCCAAAGCACCCACCCCCCATTTTAAGGGCATGCGGCCTGGTACGGCTCAGGAGGGGGGTGCTCGCTCGTCCCTACCCCCCTTCCTGACCGAACGGGCTGCGTGCTCGGACAAGGGTCTGGTATAGATTTTGGGGGGACCCCCACGCCGATTTTTCGGCATAGGGGGTTCCCCTTAAAAGCCATACCAGACCGAAGGGCCTGGTATTCCCCCCAGAGGGGAATTCCCTCTCGCGCCTGCCGCAGTAGGAAAATGTGTTTTTCCTATTGCAGCCAGCGTGAGATGTACAGTACACTGTCACCGAGATCGCGCTGGAAACATTCTCACGGCTGCGTACTGTAGTTTGTACAAAAGTCCGACGGCTTTGTGTACACACGATCGGACTTTGCTCCATCGGACTTTTGTCCGTTCGCACAGCCAACAAAAGTCAGATGGAAACAGAAAAAGTTAGTCCGATGGAGCGTACACACGGTCGGATGTTGCTCCAAAACAGCTAATTTGCATGTTTGTTGTCAAAAAGTCAGATTGTGTGTACGGCCCTTTACTGATCAGAATAAGTTCCCCTTTATTCTCTCCTAGCATAGTCAAGGACCACGCCCCACTTAGCTAGCCGCCACAGGAGTGCGTTTCCTTGACACCAGGGTAAATAATTTTGTTGTTTCTGACACTACCCCATATAAAATAAGAGGTACAAGTAGTGAACATTGGTGATCATACGGTATTTTTCCTGTATTAATGCTATGAAACACTTAATACACAACAATGAACACAAGCCTTGGATGTAATAATAGAGACTCCTCACCATAAATATCTCTGCAGTGAAATGTTTTCTCTTTCTTCTCCTTCCCACAGCTATATCTACAGATGAAGATCACATCTTTGTGATTGGTCACACTGGGTCTGAACTTCAGTAAAGATGTGAAGTTTGGTTCCTCTCTGCATGATATGACCCCATAATGTGTGTCCATCAGTCTCTCCTCTTCCTCCTTATCTCCTCCATGGGACTCTGGGATCTCATAGACTTGTCCTCCTCTCTTCTCCAGCCAAGTCACACTCGTGTTCTCTGAGAATTTGGTAGCTCTACAGTAAAGTGAAGCTTCTTCTCCAGCAATCAGCTTAGTAGGACCTACAATGTCCATTAATGTGAACGTTCCCTCATCTGCAAATTCATTGATTAAGAATGTGCTCAGTTATTTGTTCCATTACAGGATAATTTCAACTCCGTGTCATGTTTTCAACATTTACAAACTTGACCAAAACTATTATAACATATTATTTAAAATTGATAATTAACCGCTTCCTGCCTGGCCTATTATAATATGACGGCCAGGCGGGAGCTCTCTTGTTCTGGATGGATGTTATGTGACATGGATCACGCCTCGTGAGCAGCAGATCACATGAGCACAGGCACGGACATTTTCAGTGCTGCATACCAAAGGAATTCGAAAGAGTATCTACTAAATGTATATGTAGTGCTACCCCCGGAGGAGCCGCTTGAATTTTTGTTTGCCTGGGTCTCCCACTGATTAAAGAGGTTGTAAACCTCCAAAGCCCCCCCCCCAAAAAAAAAAAACCTGCAAGACAAAGGCATAATGAGCTAGTATGCGTTGCATATTAGCTCATTATAAATTACTTACCTTAGAATGATGCCCTGGATTGGCACCGGCACACCGCTCACAAGGCCGACATGTTTCCCGGAGTTAATTCCGGGTTCGCATGCTTAACCGGAGCCGTGATTACGTTACTCCTGCGCACGTGCGCGGGTACGGCACGGGCCCTGAAGAAATGGCACGAGTGGGCCATTCGTTCAGTGTGCATGCGCTGATGACGTTGACGGCAGCTTATCTAGTAAATATCTCCTAAACTGTGCAAGTTTAGGAGATATTTACTGTACCTATAGGTAAGCCTTATTATAGGCTTACCTGTAGGTAAAATTAAAGAGGAAGACTTTACTTCCTCTTTAATCTGCAGCCAGTCACAGGGTATTTTCTACACACAGCCAGGTGAACACACTCTTCCACTCGTTGTCTCCAATAACCTGTCTAGGGGATGTGTTTTTTTTGTTTTATTTGGAGAACTTGGATAGGAGAAGGGATTTAGTAGGATACTCCCAATTTTATTATTCACATACAGGGACAGCTTTCTCAATAGAACTGTGTATCAGACTGTCAGTAGAACTATGCAGCAGGCTGTACAGAATAGAGCAAGTCCCTTTGTAACAGAAGGAATTTAGTGGACTTTGCTTCTTCAAGAGACTGGCCATTGTCCCCTTTTAGCTTACATCCAGTATGCTGACTTCTATCACCAAGAGGGGGATTTAGCAACACCAGTCTCTAGGATCCCTTTAGGGGGTCTGTACTCACAAGGCTCCTGAAGCACCAGTGGCAGCCTTCCTCAGTAGTACCATACAGGATCCGGGGACATTCGCTCTCAGTCAGCTCCCAGGAGAACCATGGGTTGCAGTTTTAATGTTTCAGGCCCTCAGGTTGCCCACCTGAGGTCATAGGGCAGCCTGTGCTGGGAAGAGGCGACAAGGTCCCCTCCCCACCTGGACCTCACCACTCTGAAGGAAGACTCAGAGCCCATGTGCTCATCAAATATACAGTATCTCACAGAAGTGAGTACACCCCTCACATTTTTGTAAATATTTTATTATACCTTTTCATGTGACAACACTGAAGAAATGACACTTTGCTACAATGTAAAGTAGTGAGTGTACAGCTTGTATAACAATGTAAATTTGCTGTCCCCTCAAAATAACTCAACACACAGCCATTAATGTCTAAACCGCTGGCAACAAAAGTGAGTCTACCCCTAAGTGAAAATGTCCAAAGTGGGCCCATTTAGCCATTTCCCTCCCCAGTGTCATGTGACTCTTTAGTGTTAGAAGATCTCACGTGTGAATGGGGAGCAGGTGTGTTAAATTTGGTGTTATCGCTCTCACTCTCTCATACTGGTCACTGGAAGTTCAACATGGCACCTCATGGCAAAGAACTCTCTGAGGATCTGAAAAAAAATAAATTGTTTCTCTACATAAAGATGGCCTAGGCTATAAGAAGATTGCCAAGACCCTGAAACTGAGCTGCAGCAAGCCAAGACCATACAGCTGTTTAACAGGACAGGTTCCACTCAGAACAGGCCTCGCCATGGTCGACCAAAGAAGTTGAGTGCACGTGCTCAGCATCATATCCAGAGGTTGTCTTTGGGAAATAGACGTATGAGTGCTGAGAGCATTGCTGCAGAGGTTGAAGGGGTGGGGGGTCAGCCTGTCAGTGCTCAGACCATTTGCCGCACACTGCATCAAATTGGTCTGCATGTCTGTCGTCCCAGAAGGAAGCCTCTTCTAAAGATGATGCACAAGAAAGCCCGCAAACAGTTTGCTGAAGTCAAGCATACTAAGGACATGGACTACTGGAACCATGTCCTGTGGTTTGATGAGACCAAGATAAACTTATTTGGTTCAGATGGTGTCAAGCGTGTGTGGTGACAACCAGGTGAGGAGTACAAAGACAAGTGTGTCTTGCCTACAGTCAAGCATGGTGGTGGGAGCGTCATGGTCTGGGGCTTCATGAGTGCTGCCGGGACTGGGGAGCTACAGTTCATTGAGGGAACTATGAATGCCAACATGTACTGTGACATACTGAAGCAGAGCATGATCCCCTTCCTTCGGAGACTGGGCCGCAGGGCAGTATTTGAACATGATAACGACCCCAAACACACCTCCAAGACGACCACTGCCTTGCATGCATTGGGACACATCCCCTTCAATTTTTGGCCAGGGCTGTACAGACATCCATACTCTCATCTGCTTGATTTCCACCCACTGTCCAGTACATTCCATAGTTACTAGATCAGTGTTAAACTTCAAGACAGCATGAGCAGCACCAGAACAGACTGAGCAGACTCTACTAAACAAACACAGCTCTCTGTTAAGCAGACAGCACATACATTTACCTAACGTCTCTCTGTTAAGCAGAGAAACCAAAAACTATAATACACTCATCCTAGCACCTACCTAGGAGGGCGTTACATCTATTTTGCCATTTAGGAACTGTGTAGCCACTCAGAAAATGTGGATCCCCAATGCAGCATAATTTACACTAAAGCTGTCCACCTATTAGGCCTCATGCACAAATATATTACATCCCCATCCCTGTTATATTAACCTCCCTGACGGTATTCCTGAGTGTCGCTCGGGGTGGATTTTCAGTACCAAAAGCGTTAACCCTGAGCCACACTCGGGATCGCATCACAGGATCCAGGTACAGTTACTTACCTTGTCCCCAGGATCCTGCGATGTCCTCCCCGCTCTGTGTGCGAGCCATCCTCCACTCGATGTATCACAGCACTGGGCTCCGTTCCCTGCGAGCGCTGCAGGGAACGGAGCCCACGGGGACGGAGAACGGCGCCAAATTCAAAAAGTGAAACACACACTATACATACAGTACACTGTAATCTTACAGATTACATTACTGTATCAAATAATTTCACATCCTTTTTGTCCCTAGTGCTTTGTCCAGTGCCCTGCAAGCACTTTTATATTATTAATATTGTTCTTTCTGCCTGGAAACTGGAGATTGTCCATAGCAATCAAAACCATCCCTTAACATCAAAAGCGGTTTTAGACTAGCTAGAAAACAGCGATAATAAATTAGAATCACTTGCAGAATTGAGCGATAGTGATTTGTTGGGAAATTCATCATCAAACACTGAAAGTAATGACAGCGACAATTCTGCAACTGAGCAAATTTCAGTGTTTTTGATTTGATTACATTATTAAATAATTTTTATTATTATTATTATATTATTATTTGTTATAATTATTTATAGTTATTTATTATATTATAATTTATGAATTTGTGTTTCAAACTTTATCACACACGGGCTGTCTACTAGACTCTTGTTTGGACAGATTTAAGTGTGTTATTCCTAAGAATACAATACAAATATAATACATTATAAAACGCCAAATTTCCATGCAAAACAATGTACCGCTTTGAGCATCAAAAATCTGAAATAATCATACCGCCAGGGAGGTTAAATCCCCAGTGCTTTTATGTGTCTCATGCAGCCACCAATACAAGTGATTGGCTGTACACAGCCTGTACGTGTGTAAAGGCCAAATGCTTCTAAATCAGTGCTTAGACGCACATGTGCGTACAGCGTATTTCCCTGAAAACAAAAGTGGCACATTTAGGGAATTGCTGTGCATGCATGCATGGATAAACACCAATGCAAATGCGATTGGCATTTATGCTAGTATGGCCACATAGATAGGGTGACCAGACATTAGACAGTCAGTCCCCGGACTGAGAACACTGTCCCCAGAAGTCTATCCCTGGTTTTGTCTCCGGGAGGCAGGGATGGTGCAAGGTGCAGGGCCCATCCTGGGCGGGTGCTGAGGCAGAGTAGGGGCGCCCAAGCCAGTTACATACCAACGGGGGGAGGGGCAGTCCGCGCTGGGTGCCACACACTGGGGGGTGTCAGGCCGGGATCTCCCGCTGCGACAGCTTTAATTTGAATCACCGGGCACCTGCTGTCACACAAAGTCCTGCTTCCTGGTTTTGCTCCTTCCGGCGACGGGTCCCTACCCCCCCGATAGACAGCACACTTGTCCAATGCCGGGACATGTGCTGTCTCTCATAAGTAGGATCCGATCCAGGAGGACTTTGTGTGGTGGCAGGCATTCAAATTAAAGCTGTCACAGCTGTGATGATCGCCAGCTCTCCTCTTCCTCTCTTCTGATCTCCTGCACTGGTGAGGCTCCATTGGATGGGCACTGGTGAAGCTGCATAGATGGGCACTGGTGAGGCTTCATTGGATGGGCACTGATGAGGCTGCATTGGCTGGGCACTGGTCAGACTGCATAGATGGGCACTGGTCAGGCTGCTTTGAAGGGCACTCGTGAGGCTGCATGGATGGGCACTGGTGAGGTTGCATAGATGGGCACTGGTGAGGCTACATAGATAGGTCACGGTGAGGCTGCATTGCTGGTCACTGGTGAGGCTGCATAGATGGGCACTGGTCAGGCTACATAGATGGGCAGTGGTGAGGCTGATCAGATGGGCACTGGTCAGGCTGCATAGATGGGCACTGGTCAGGCTGCATAGATGGGCACTGGTGAGGTTGCATTGCTGGGCACTGGTCAGGCTGCATTGATGGGCACTCATGAAGCAGCATGGGTGGGCACTGGTGAGGCTGCAACAAACAAATGGCCCCTGCCCCCACCTATAACTGGCCTTCACAGTGGTGAGGCTGCATATATGGGCACTGGTGAGTGGTGAGGCTGCATTGCTGGGCACTGGTGAGGCTGGATTGATGGGCACTGGTGAGGCTGCATAGATGGGTACTGGTGAGGCTGTATAGATGGACACTGGTCAGGAAGCATAGATGGGCACTGGTCAGGCAGCATTGATGCGCACTGGTGAGGCTGCATAGATGGGCAATGGTGAGGCTGCATTGCTGGGCAATGGTCAGGCTGCATAGATGGGCAATGGTCAGGCTGCATAGATGGGCGCTGGTGAGGTTGCATTGCTGGGCACTGGTCAGGCTGCATAGATGGGCACTGGTGAGGCTACATTGCTGGGCACTGGTCAGGCTGCATTGATGGACACTGGTGAGACTGCATTGATGGGCACTGGTGAGGCTGCATAAATGGGCACTGATGAGGCTGCCTTTATGGGCACTGGTGAGGCTGCATAAATGGGCACAGCTGAATCCCGCATTCTTTATGTAGCGCACTCCTGAGCCCTGCATTCTTTATGTAGCCCACTCCTGAGCCCTACTTAGCCCTGCATTCTTTATGTCACGCGCTCCTTAGCCCTGCATTCTTTGTGTAGCGCGCTCCTTAGCCCTGCATTCTTTATGTAACGCACTCCTGAACTCTACACACTCTTCATATCATTTGGTAGTCATATCTCAAAAAATTATAGAAATAAGAAATGTCTTTTTTTCATCTCATGGACGAAATGTGAGAAATAACATATATATCATACAAACATTCCATAAACATACCACATACACATAGGGTTGCCACCTTTTCTTCAAGCCAAACCCGAACACTTTAGCGGCAGCATTTTTTTGGGGGGGTGGGAAACGCTATAAGATTGTAAAAGACCTGGGACACTTTTGGTGGCCTGAAAGAGTAGTAATGTGGTGCGTAGCTCGCCACAGCAAACAGTGCGCGTGGCTGAATTGTGAGTGTTCTGCACGGAATGCAGGGGTCCGATATGTTCTGGGGAGAGGGCTAGTGCTAGCAGGGGGGTAGGGAGAGTTAGATATGTGCTGGGGCAGTGGCGGCTGGTGCTTAAAATTTTCGGGGGGCTGCAAACAAACTGAAATATTCTGAAAAAAGTCCACTGTGCCCCAACAAATGCAGCCACTGTGCCCCATCAAATGCAGCCACTGTGCCCCATCAAATGCAGCCACTGTGCCCCATCAAATGCAGCCACTGTGCCCATCATATGCAGCCTCTGTGCCCATCATATGCAGCCACTGTGCCCATCATATGCAGCCTCTGTGCCCATCATATGCAGCCTGTGCCCATCATACAGCCTCTGTGCCTATCATACAGCCTCTGTGCCTATCATATGCAGCCACTGTGCCCATCATATGCAGCCACTGTGCCCATCATATGCAGCCTCTGTGCCCATCATATGCAGCCTCTGTGCCCATCATTTGCAGCCTGTGCCCATAATACAGCCTCTCTGCCCATCATATGCAGCCTGTGCCCATCATACAGCCACTGTGTCCATCATATGCAGCCTTTGCGCCAATCAAACAGCCTCTGTGCCCATCATTTGCAGCCTGTGCCCATCATACAGCCACTGTGCCCATCATATGCAGCCTCTGTACCCATCCTATGCAGCCTGTGCCCATAAAATGCAGCCTCTGTGCCCATCATATGCAGCCTGTGCCCATCATACAGCCACTGTGCCCACATATGCAGCCTCTGTGCCCATCATATGCAGCCACTGTGCCCATCATATACAGCCACTGTGCCCATCATATACAGCCTCTGTGCCCATCATATGCAGCCTCTGTGCCCATCATATGCAGCCTGTGCCCATATGTGCTGCGGGCACTTGGGGGGGAGTCAGATATGTGCTGGGGGGGTGCTTTGTGAGACAAAAGGGCCAGTGCAAGGGGGAGGGGTAGGGGGGCAGGATATGTGCTGGGGGGGTGCTTTGGGAAGGAAGAGAGATAGTGCAAGGAGAGGTTGTCAGATTTCAAATACAATTCACACTTCTAGCATTGTCTCCCCCTGCCAAAGCCCCCCCCCCAGCACATATCCTCCTAACCCCTCGATCACTCCACATATTTTCTACCTTGTCCTCCTTTCCAGCCACTCTCTCCCCCTCCCTCCTCCATCTACAGAGCATAATAAAAACTTTCTATAGACCTGATATCAGCTGTCCCTGCTCCAATCCTCCTCCGGTGTGTACAGAACGAAGAAGGAGGGGAGAAGCTTTGATACACTGACACTGTGCTCTGCTGAACCAAGCTGCTGTCACTGAGAGGGGAGACATCAGATGTCACTCTTGGTGCAGTCCGTGTGAATGAAGTGTCAGGGTCTGGGGCAGAAGTAAACCCGAACACATCATTCAAAAACCAGACTGTCCAGGAGAAAACCATACAGGTGGCAACCCTGCATACACTGCATATATAATTTGAGGAAAGTATGCTTATAAAATAGTTTACCATCTGCTAATAAAAAAAAAAAAATGAAAAAAATATGTCCCCGGATTTCATTTTAAAAATCTGGTCACCTTTACATATGACCATTCAGTTTCATTGCCGGCTGTATGCAGCAAGCTTCCTGGGCCCAGGAAAGTGCTGACGATTTCTGGATGGAGATTTTGCAAGCTGGTAATCATCTGTTTGTATGAGGCTTTATAGACATTCACACTTCCTAAGCTGAGAACTCCTTATTAGTGAGTGATCATAGAAAGACTAATGCCGCGTACACACGAGTGGACATTACGGCGGACTTTGCCCGGCGGACTGGATTTCGTCGGACAATTCGATGTGTGTGGGCTCCAGCGGACTTTGTTTTCTCAAAAGTTGGACGGAATTAGATTTAAAACTTGTTTTAAATTTATCCGTTGAAATCGAGTCCGGTCGAAAAGTCCGCCGTCTGTATGCTAGTTCGACGGACAAAAAGCCACGCTAGGGCAGCTATTGGCTACTGGCTATGAACTTCCTTGTTTTAGTCCGGTCGTACGTCATCACGTACGAATTCGACGGACTTTGGTGGATTGTGTGTAGGCAAGTCCGTTCATTCACAAAGTCCGTCGGAAAGTACGTCGAAAAGTCCGCCGGGCAAAGTCCGCCGTAATGTCCGCTCGTGTGTACGCGGCATAAGGCTGGGTTCACACTAAAGATTGCAGAGACTCACAGCAGGAGTCTGGTGCGTCTCCATTCACCGTTTCAGGTCTGATTTTAGCACAAATCTTTGGCTGAATTTAGACCTGAAATGGACCAAAAGACGCACAGGACTCCTGTGCAATTCGCACCAAAGCCGCTCCGGAGATATGTGAACCGGTTCCATGGAGAGCCATTCACAATCTCCTGTCATCTAAATTGGATGCGGGGAAACCCTCGGCCAATTCACATAGGTGTGAACCCAGCCTCAATCCTGAGCATGGGCAAATTTACATTTAATTACTGACTGGCTCAAGGCTGAAATGAATATACAAGACAAAGTATAATTACTATTATTATTATTATACAGGATTTATATAAGGACACACTATACATTGATATACAGTTCATACCCAATAGTACAACAATTTGCAGAGTTTTAATGTGTATTACCTTTTTTCCTGTATTTTTGCCACAAAAAAAATCCAATTCCAACTGCAAATATTATTATTAAAACCAGAATACAGACCACAGTAACCATATTGGATGATGTTTCTATCTCTGTAAAATAAGATAATGAATAAATTAAGAAGAAGAAGGTGTTTTCTTAACATATCCTCTATATAGGGGTTCACATGACTTGGGTAGGGCTGAGCAACAGAGAGAAAATTGGAAGAGATGAAAGGGCAATGTCACCCAATATCCCAAACAAAAACACTAATGCCGCGTACACACGGCCGAAATTTTCGTCTACAAAAGTCAGACGGACGCCGACGGACCAAAGCCGGCTGACAATCCGATCGTGTGTGGGCTTCCCCGGACTTTCAGCGGACTTTTCCAGCCGCAAATCTGACGGATTTTAGATTTGAAACATGCTTCAAATCTTTACGTCGTAACTACGCCGGACCCAGAAATCCGCTCGTCTGTATGCTAGTCCGACGGACAAAAACCCACGCTAGGGCAGCTATTGGCTACTGGCTATCAACTTCCTTATTTTAGTCCGTTGTTCGTCATCACGTACGAATCCGTCGGACATTTGTGTGATCGTATGCAGGCAAGTCCGTTCGTTAGAAAGTCTGCCGCAAGTCCGCCAAAAGTCTGCCAAAAGTCAGTTGAAAGTCTGTTGGACGGGCTGTCAGACTTTTGTAGCCGATAAGTCCGATCGTGTGTACGCGATACACCGGTGTTAGATTTGGAATATTTTGGCCACAGCATTATTTAGGGCCCACTTACACTTGCAGTCAGAGGGACAGTAAAAAACAAGCAGTTGAGGCAAGTTTTTCAACCCCCAACACCCCCCCCCCCCCTAAACTGCTTTACATCTGTGACAAAAATTGAACCCTCGTCATAATAGTGGTCAGTACTGCCTTGGAATGTGACCTATTCAAGTGAATGGATCCACACTGCTACCACCCAGCAGTCATAGGCATTGCATGCAGTTGCAGTGTGGTGCTACAACATTTACAGGGTTAAAATAGGCAGCGATGTATCACCTTCTCACTGCCTGTCAAATACCAGCGCAGATTGCTGTTTAGAGGGGTGGCAAGGACTGTCACACATCTAAACTTAGCCTTAAAGGGTTACTCCACTTTCAAAAAAGGTTAAAAAAAACACATATACAGTAGGGATGGAAAGTATTCAGACCCCCTTAATTGTTTCACTCTTTTTTATATTGCAGCCATTTGCTAAAATCATTTAAGTTCATTTTTTTTCCTTTATTAATGTAGACACAGCACCCCATATTGACAGAAAAACACAGAATTGTTGACATTTTTGCAGATTTATTAAAAAAGAAAAACTGAAATATCACATGGTCCTAAGTATTCAGACCCTTTGCTCAGTATTTAGTAGAAGCACCCTTTTGATCTAATACAGCCATGAGTCTTTTTGGGAAAGATGCAACAAGTTTTTCACACCTGGATTTGGGGATCCTCTGCCATTCCTCCTTGCAGATCCTCTCCAGTTCTGTCAGGTTGGATGGTAAACGTTGGTGGACAGCCATTTTTAGGTCTCTCCAGAGATGCTCAATTGGGTTTAAGTCAGGGCTCTGGCTGGGCCATTCAAGAACAGTCACGGAGTTGTTGTGAAGCCACTCCTTCATTATTTTAGCTGTGTGCTTAGGGCCATTGTCTTGTTGGAAGGTAAACCTTTGGCCCAGTCTGAGGTCCTGAGCACTCTGGAGAAGGTTTTCGTCCAGGATATCCCTGTACTTGGCCGCATTCATCTTTCCCTCGATTGCAACCAGTCTTCCTGTCCCTGCAGCTGAAAAACACCCCCACAGAATGATGCTGCCACCACCATGCTTCACTGTTGGGACTGTATTGGACAGGTGATGAGCAGTGCCTGGTTTTCTCCAAACACACACCACTTACAATTAAGGTCAAAAAGTTCTATCTTGGTCTCATCAGACCAGAGAATCTTATTTCTCACCATCTTGGAGTCCTTCAGGTGTTTTTTTAGCAAACTCCATGCGTCCTTTCATGTGTCTTGCACTGAGGAGAGGCTTCCGTCTGGCCACTCTGCTATAAAGCCCCGACTGGCGGAGGGATGCAGTGATGGTTGACTTAAAACAACTTTCTCCCATCTCCTGACTGCATCTCTGGAGCTCAGCCACAGTGATCTTTGGGTTCTTCTTTATCTCTCTCACCAAGGCTCTTCTCCCCCGATAGCTCACTTTGGCCGAATGGGCAGCTCTAGAAAGGGTTCTGGTCATCCCAAACGTCTTCCATTTAAGGATTATGGAGGCCACTGTGCTCTTAGGAACCTTAAGTGCAGCAGAAATTTTTTTGTATTCTTGGCCAGATCTGTGCCTTTCCACAATTCTGTCTCTGAGCTCTTCAGGCAGTTCCTTGACCTCATGATTCTCATTTGCTCTGACATGCACTGTGAGCTGTAAGGTCTTATACAGACAGGTGTGTGGCTTTCCTAATCAAGTCCAATCAGTATAATCAAACACAGCTGGACTCAAATGAAGGTGTAGAACTATCTCAAGGATGATCAGAAGAAATGGACAGCACCAGAGTTAAATATATGAGTGTCACAGCAAAGGGTCTGAATACTTAGGACCATGTGATATTTCAGTTTTTCTTTTTTAGTAAATCTGCAAAAATGTCAACAATTCTGTGTTTTTCTGTCAATATGGGGTGCTGTGTGTACATTAATGAGGAAAAAAAAAATGAACTTAAACGATTTTAGCAAATGGCTGCAATATAGCAAAGAGTGAAAAATTTAAGGGGGTCTGAATACTTTCCATCCCCACTGTAAAAAATAGTGTAACAAATACAGTTGCTACAAAAGCCATGCTGTAATTTAATATAATTAAAAATTACCTTTCTTTTTTTTTCAATCTGCAGCAATGCCATTTACAGTAAAATTCAATGCAATATGGTTACCCGTAGGCTCTCTGTACACCACTGGAATGGACTCCCTCAAGAGTTGGTTCTGGCCAGCTCAGTAGATTGCTTTAAAAAAGCAATGATGTTTGGGTAAATATTTAGTTGTATTGTTCATGTGGTGACTGACCTACTTTGGAAGTGTATAAAAACTTGCAGTTCTGTTCAATAAACAGTCATTCCTTTGGAGTTTACCTCAACATCTTGTCTATGTACAATGATTGGGGTAACAGGGCTGGTATTAGCTTTTGGTCTGCTGGAAGGATTTGGAGGGCAGGAGCCACTGTTTGGCAGAAGAAAGCACCCAAGTGGAGTGCCCAAGTGGTTCCGTCACACCATGATACTTACATTTAACAACAAATCACCCAAAGAGAATATTGATAAACCAGTTACAATATTTGGTACCATCAGGGACCTATCCCTGATGTTACATAAAACTCTCCTCAAATAATCACTAAACACCTGCCCCTTGTCAACACTTTATTTCTTCTTTCTTCAGCTTGGGTGCAGGCGTGGTCATTCCAACTAAGGGAAACCGGCAGTGGAGCCTTCAAACTTCACAGACGGTTTAGTAATGTGCATGTGCGGGTCGTGCGGCACTTTGTGAATGGCCCTGTCGTCTTCTGGGACACACACAGGTCCCAGAAGGCAGCGGGGGTGAAAGAGGGTGGCTCGTCGCAGAAGAGGTCATGATGTCCTGCACCGCGGCTGAGCTAGGATGGAAGTACACTATGTATTTCAAAAAAGATAAGAAAGGAAAAAAATATATATAGATAACCAAAAACGGGGTGAAGGGGTGGTCTTTAGTTTAAGACCACCTTGTAAAAGTGGGTGGAACGCCGCTTTAAGTGCACCACCACTACTTAAAGGGCCCCATACAATAGACAGCAGAAGAACATCATCAAGGACTGCCCCGCCAGCAATACCATCCTGCGAGTCCTTTTTGATACATTCTCCCCTTTCTTTCATTTTTACGGACAGTGCGCATCCAGTCAGTCTGGGTGTAGCATAGTCACTAGTAATGAACTTCAGCAGTATAGTCTCCTGGTTCTGGTAAAATCAAGCTTTATTACTGCCATTGTTTTATTTTAGGTGACCTTGCTACTGTTTATGCTGATCTGGATGCCAAGTGTCATCTTATGCCTTGTCCTTATTACTAATCACCTTGTATGCTGAATTGTGTTACTACCTTGGTTAAAGAGGAATTAAACTTTGTTTTTTTTCTTCCCTGCAAAGTAAAGGCATAATGTGCTAGTATGCATCGCATACTAGCACATTATGTTACACTTATCTGCAAACGAAGCCCGTGTCGTCCCCGCTGGAGGCCGTATCCATCTTCGCCCATCTTTCTTCCAGGGGCGCAGACTCTGGCTGTGTGACTGCGCATGAGTGCGGGAGCCGCTGGTCATGGCACTGACTTCTAAAGTAACGACATGGGTGGCCATTCCTTCAGAGTGTATGAGCCGATGACATCACCAGCGCAGTATACAGTAAATATCTCCTAAACAGCGCACATTTAGGAGATGTTTACAGTGCCTATAGGTAAGCCTTATTCTAGGCTTACCTATAGGTACAAAGTGTACAGGAAGGTTTACAACCTCTTTGACCCATTTTCATGCTTACCTCATTACCTACCATATGGGTAACTGGTTCAGTGCCTGTTTTCTTGGACATGTTATTATTACTTTCAGTGATTTTCTGTGATATTGCATGCTTTGTACATGCAACCTAGTGGTACAGAGGGGCTGAGCTTCTTATGGAGGTCAAGGCAAGGAACAGAGGACCCATCCTAACCAGTGGCTACTATGGGGTAGTGCTACATACCTTTGACAGAAGTCAATCAAACAATCAACTTTCGTCAAGAGGGCATGGCCACACATGGATCAAAATGTGTCTGGTTCCTGCTGAAGCTGACAAATTTCAGACACTGTAAATCCAGGTTAATGCTGAGGGTGGGAGCAAAAGGAAAATGTTCCTGCCTGGTCTGTACTGTCCTATTAAGTTCCACCTTCTGAGATCACTCTTTACAACTTCCAGCCACCTCCTCTTCTCTCTCTCTTCCAGGCCATCCCGCTTTCTGTGCCTTTTCACTTAATTGTTACACCTTTCAGGGCAAACTTAATTTTAAAAATGTTTCATTTGAGAAGTGGACCATTATTCATACCTTCATAGATGAGCTGGAAGTCCCTCTGCAGAGGTTCTTGTAGAGAGTCATGTTGCACTCTACAGGAGAAGATCTGGTTCTGGTCATCATTGGTCGGTATGATTGTCACGGTGCTATCCACGGAGTATGTTCCATCTTTATACATTTGTGGTTTTCCCATGAACTGATTTCTCAGGACCTCTCCATCTCTGTACCAGGTTATCCCAATATCCGGAGGGAAGAATTCAGTGACCCTACAGGTCAGAGTGTTCTCTGTATTTCTCTGGAGCTTCATATTCAATATGGAGAGTACAGGTTTGGCTGCAGGGAACACAGATACAGTTTATATAGTGGTATATATGTATACACCATTCAGAAATGCTCATCCACAGCAGGACAAATATGTGAAAATGTGCAATCTTGTATCCAATATCAAAACTATTGTTCTTTTTTGTTTAGTAGTGTGGAAGGGCTAAAATCTCTGTCAAGACTGTATTTCTGCCTCTGTTGTGGTAGGCAGATACTCCCCCTTTATTTGTCCTGATGGCCATTGCTATGGGGTCAAAAAGTGGTGGGAAAGTCAAAATTTACAGTTGTCACCAAAACAGAAATAGAGGAGAAATCTTAGAGGAGAAATAGGGCATGGGCGTCCGTAGAACTTTTTTCAGGGGGGGTGGGGGGGGGCATCATTTTAAGGTCACCCATGCTCTGCCCCTTTTCAACAATAACATGAAGGGTAGGGGCTTGGTCATTATTACATCAATCGCAGAGTCATGTGCCACAGCCTCAATGTGCCCATCATATGCAGCCTCACTGTGCCCGTCATATGCAGCCTCACTGTGCCCATCATATGCAGCCTCACTGTGCCCAAAATATGCAGCCTCACTGTGCCCAAAATATGCAGCCTCACTGTGCCCCTCAAATGCGGCCTGTACAATATGTGTATATAGAGGGGGTGGATGGTATTAGTATCAGGGGCAGCCCATCCATTAACCACTTACAGACCGCCCACCGTCATTATACGGCAGCACTTTGAAGTGGAATACCGTTGACATGGCAGCAGCTAGCGAGAGGGATTCGCCGCAAGATCACTTTTATCAGTGGCGAGAGAGGACCCACCTCCTCCCGCCAGATCTCATATTTAATTGGACCTGTCATGCTTTTTTCTATTACAAGGGATGTTTACATTCCTTGTAATAGGTATAAAAGTGACACAATTTTTTTTTTCAAAAGAACAGTGTAAAAATAAAAAGTAAAATAAATAAGAAAAAAAAAATTTAATTTTAACGCGCCCCGTCCTTTCAAACTCGTGTGCAGAAGCGAACGCATACGTGAGTAGCCCCATATGAACACCATATGAAAAGGGTGTTCAAACCACACATGTGAGGTATCACCGCGATTGTTAGACTTCCTCTGTAACTCAAAACATGCAACCTGTAGAATTGTTTAAACGTTGCATATGGAGATTTTTAAGGATAAAAGTTTGTCGCCATTCCACAAGCGGGCGCAATTTTGAAGCGTGACATGTTGGGTATCAATTTATTCGGCGTAACATCATCTTTCACAATATAAAAAATAATTGGGCTAACTTTACTGTTGTCTTATTTTTTAATTTAACCACTTGCTTACTGGGCACTTAAACCCCCCTCCTGCCCAGACCAATTTTGAGCTTTCAGCACTGTCGCACTTTGAATGACAATTGCGCGGTCATACAACACTGTACCCAAATGAAATTTTTATCATTTTTTTCCTAAAATAGAGCTTTCTTTTGGTGGTATTTAATCACAGCTGGGATTTTTATTTTTTGCTAAACAAACAAAAAAGATGGAAATTTTTGAATAAAAAAAAAAATCATGTTTAATAGTTTGTTATAAAATTTTGCAAACAGGTAATTTTTCTCCTTCATTGATATGCGCTGATGAGGCGGCACTGGTGGGCACTGATAGGCTGCACTGATGGGCACGGATAGGCACAGATAAGGCAGCACTGATGGGCACAGTTAAGGCGGCACTGATAGGCACAGTTAAGGCGGCACTGATGGGGACAGATAAGGCGGCACTGATGGGGACAGATAAGGCGGCACTGATGGCCACGGATGGGTGGCACGGATGGGTGGCACAGATGGGTGGCACAGATGGGTGGCACGGATGGGCACTGATAGGGGGGCACTGATGGGCGGCACTGATGGGCACTTATGGGCACTGGTAGGTGACACTGATGGGCACTGATAGTTTGCACTGATGTGGGTGCTGATGGGTGGCACTGATGTGGGTGCTGATGGGTGGCACTGATGGGTGGTACTGATGGGTGGCACTGTGGGCACTGATGGGTGGCACTGTGGGCACTGATGGGTAGCACTGTGGGCACTGATGGGTGGCGCTGATTGATGGCACTGTGGGCACTGATGGGTGACGCTGGTGGGCACTGGTAGGCAGCACTGCTGCCTATTGTCTTGTGGTAGAAGACTGATGTCCCGATCACGGCCGCCGGTGATCGGGGGTTTTTTTTCCTCCTCGCGCTGTCAGCGCGACGAGGAAAAATAGCCGATTACCAGCTCTGTTTACATCACATGATCAGCTGTCATTGGCTGACAGCTGATCATGTGGTAAGGGGTCGGGACCAACCCCTTACTCTGATCTGTGATCAGGCGAGTCTCATAGACTCGCTGATCACCGAGCGCGCCGCGCGCACCCTGCAGGGGGCGCGCAGGCCACTCGTGCACGGGACGACGTCAGTAGACGTAGTCCCGGCAATTTAGATCCGCGCTGTTGCCGTCATTTGGCAATGGCCCGGATCTGAAGTGGTTAAAAAAGTGTATTTTTTCCAAATAAAGTCCACATGTAAGACCGCTGCGCAAATACGGTGTGACAGAAAGTATTGCAACGACCCTCATTTTATTCTCTAGGGTGTTAAAATATATTTATATATATATATATATATATATATATATATATATATATATATATATATAGATATAGATATATAATGTTTTGGGGTTCTAAGTAATTTTCTAGCAAAAAAGGAGAAGCAGCGTAGGGTTGGAACTGCAGGATTGGAGTCCAACCGAGTTGAGAAGGTTCAGCCGGACGGGGAACCAGTTGTGGTCGGAGGTACAGGGGAAGCTGTCGCCACTAAGGGACCATCCACCTTGTTACCAGAGAATACGGTGAGTAAGCTGAAGCAAGTGCCAGAGCTGTCTTCTCACCAGTCGGGGATGGTGAAGAAGTGGGAAAGCATCAGAAAGTGCCAAGCCAGGGACCCAGCAGGATAGCGGGGGTAACACTTAAAGTGGAGTTCCACCCACTTTTACAACTCTTCAGCATCCCTCACTAAACTGTGCACTGTAAACGAATTGGATATTTAAAAAAAAAAATTCTCAGCACCTACTGTATATCTGCTGTATTAATTTTTCACTTCCTCCTCCCTGGCCATGGCCCATCACATCATTTCCTGTTTGCAATGCCTTTTGGGAAGGTGCGGTCACTTCCTCTGACACTGCCGTTGCTATGGAAACCTGACCTGAAACCTATTACACTGCTTGTGCTGCACTGAGCATGTGCGAGATCTGCAAGGATGAGATCCAGGAAGAAATACAGTCTGGCTTCAGATGCCCACACTTAAGATGGCCACGGCCTGCTGTAAGTTTATAAAATAATATAATAATAAACTACTGCTATAAACTAACAAAACAGACCTTAGTTTACAGACTAACTTTACTAGAATACATTAAGCTTGTGTATTATAGGGGTATTTTTATTTTAAAGTATAATTTCGGCCGGAACGCCACTTTAATGTTGGCAATTGAATGGTAGTTATTATGTTGTTTTCCCCAAAAGCTAAACATGAAAGCAATGTTTAATGCAACATTTACAATTTTTATCCAATAGATGCCCTTACCTAGCACTTCTAATGAAATCTCCTTCTCTTTGCTTTCAGGGCTGTAGATAACGGTACACTTATAGATGCCCCCATCAGAGATGGTCACATTGGATATGTGTAGTGAGGCATTTCCATACTTCAGGGATTCTACATCGAGGGTCATCCGGGGATCTCGAGAGGAGAAGCCTTTGTTGTCAAATCTCAGGATGACATTTCCTTGAAAACTCCACAATATGGCCAGAAAGTTAGGATTCAGCGGCTGTTTATCCACCGAGAAGGAGCAGATGAGGTTGGTGTCATTAGTAAAAAGGGCTCTTTGTGGGGAGGGAGCGAAAACGTCCAAAGTTGCATCTACTGAAATCAAGAAGGTGGGATTATGAAGAATGAATACTCAAGAAATGCATTGGAGCAAACAAAATGTAGTATGTGCTTACTGGGGAGATGGACATGAAATATATAATGTACACAATAATAAGTTATTTAAAGCCAGAACATTTTGTTTGGTTTTTGATTGAATGTGGAAGGGTTATGCCGCGTACACACGGTCGGACTTTTCGACTACAAAAGTCAGACAGCCTGTCCGACAGACTTTTGGCGGACTTTTGGCGGACTTGCGGCAGACTTTCTTACGAACGGACTTGCCTACATACGATCACACAAAAGTCAGACAGATTCGTACGTGATGACGTACACCGGACTAAAATAAGGAAGTTGATAGCCAGTAGCCAATAGCTGCCCTAGCGTGGGTTTTTGTCCGTCGGACTAGCACACAGACGAGCGTATTTCTGGGTCCGGCGGAGTTACGACGTAAAGATTTGAAGCATGTTTCAAATCTAAAGTCCGTCAGATTTGCGGCTGAAAAAGTCCCTGAAAGTCCGGGGAAGCCCACACACGATCGGATTGTCAGCCAGCTTTAGTCCGTCGGCGTCCGTCGGACTTTTGTAGACGAAAAGTCCGACCGTGTGTACGCGGCATTAGAAATCCTTGTTAGATTTTTATTGCTGTCTGCAGAGTTAAAACCCGGCTTGTGTAGTGTGCTGTGCCAAATGGTAAGCTTGGCCAAATTGTGCTACCAGTGGGAGAGTTCTAAATGGGCATGGTTAAAGAGGAACTTCACTAAAAAAAAATAAAAGTCAGCAGCTACACATTTGCAGGTGCTGACTTTAATAAATAGCCAGCTACCAGTCCAAGGATCCAGCGCTTCCCTTCACCCGACCTGGTCCTTCACTGGTCTTTAGGTTCTTGGCGCTGCCATGCTGAACGTGGGAAGCTGGCTGTGACTTGCTTCACAGCATGGCTCCCCACTGCATATGCGTGAACCAGGCTGTGCTTCGTGAATGAAGTGACTAGGGCTGAAACAACTAATCAACATAAGAAAAAAAGAGGAGAGGGGTTCAACAAGGAACCCCAAAACGGACTTTAGAGGCACAGCAAACCTAAGAGAGCATAGTCAGAATAACAATATAATACATTTTATTAAATATAAATGCATACAAACCAAAGACATTGACAAAAGGTAGAAAACTTTCGTAGAAAACTTCTTCTAATCAACATAATCGATTATAATCAATAATAAAAATAGTTGTCAACAATTTTCATTAGCGATTCGTTTGTCAGCTGATTAGTTGCACTTAATACAGAACGCATTATTTGTTCACATGTCAGTATGCATACCTCCCTACTTTTTGAGATGGGAATGAGGGACACCTATCAGCAAAAGCATGCAGGCATAGGACACACCCCTTGCCACGCCCCCTTAAAGGAGAATTATACAAAAAAACAAGATTTGGTAAACGCACAAATGCTTTTTTTTACCCCTACTATTCCTTTATATTGGCTTTTGAAATTAATAAATGCAGCAATTTAGAAATTGGATGAAAGGTTTAGCACTGGAAAACACTTTTTGATAGATAAAAAGTGCATTTTATATACAACTATATAGCATAGCTCCCAACTGTCCCTGATTTGGTGCAATGTCCCTCTGTCCCTCTTTCCTCCTCATTTGTCCCATATTTTGGTCTGATCTATATAGTTGTATACAAAATGCACTATTTTTCAAAAAGTGTTTCCCAGTACTAAACCTTTCTTTCGATTTCTAAATTGCTGCATTTGTACATTTTAAAAGCCAATATAAAGGAATAGTAGTGGTAAAAAAAAAAGCCCTTGTGGATTTAATTAACCTTTTTTTTGGTTAATTCTTCTTTAAGGGGGTGTGACAGGGGGCGTGTCCTATGCCTACATACGTTTGTTAGTAGATGTCCCTCATTCCCATCTCAAGATGTTGGGAGGTATGCTATATAGATCAGACCAAATTGAGGGACAAATGAGGAGGAAAGAGGGACAGAGGGACATTGCTCCAAATCAGGGACAGTCCCTCGAAATCAGGGACAGTTGGGAACCTTTGGACCGTATACACAGTGCAGCACACATACAGCTCAGTACAACATCCATACATGTCAAGAAGTGCCTGAGAACTTGTAAATGTGTGAGGAACCATGTCTCATGGGATTCCTGGGCAAGAGACGGAAGTGATTTAAAGTAGTTCTAAAGGTAGAAGTTTTTTAACCTTAATGTATTCTATGTATTAGGGTAAAAAAACCTTCTATGACCAGCTCCTCTGTATGCTTACATGATCCCGAATTTGGATCCAGCAATGGGCCTGACAGCAGAATGGGGGGGAAGAAATGCACTGTGTGTGTCAACAGAAGCACATGGCTAGGGATAAAGCCCACATGAGTCACTTGCTATGGGGGCACTCTAAAGGCTGGAGGAGCCAGGAGTGCTAGTGAGCAACCCTAGAAGAGGAGGATCAGAGCAGGTAAGTATGACATGTGACATTTAAAAAAATCCAAGGTTGACAATTACTTTAAAGCGGAGTTCCAATTATAAAAAAAAATATATAATATAATATAATAAAAAAAAAAATTAAAAGTCAGCAGCTACAAATACTGCAGCTGCTGACTTTTAATAATCAAACACTTATGTGTCCCAGGGTTCAGCGATGCGGGGGATCGAAGCCCTGCTTGTCTCCCCCTCCGCTCGGCGGTGCCGGCATTTTAGCTGTGGGCACCAGGCTGTGCCTTCACAGCTGGGCACCCACTGCACATGCGCGAGCCGAGCGCCGTCACTGGCCGCGCAATCATCTGGGACCGGTCACGTGTCCCAGATGATTGCCTAGAGGGAGGGGGGAGAGGTGATCTCCCTTCCTGCACCGAGGGAAGGGACGTCAGGAGCCCAGGCACTGAAGGAGGCAGACTACGAGTGACCCCCTAGCAACAGGCATTTAGAGGTGAGTAAAAAAAAAAATTTTCTCCAAATGTTTATTTATTATTTTTTTTTAAAGCATATTAATTAATTTTTTTTTTTTTCTGGGGTAGAACTCCACTTTAAGGGCTCTGTGCAGAGAAGATCAAGGCAATTCCAATTACATTTAACCACTTGACGACCGCCTCACGCCGATGTACGTCGGCAAAGTGGCACGGACAGGCAAAATCACGTACAGTGTACGTGATTTGCCTTCCGCGGGTGGGGGGTCCGATCGGACCCCCCCCCCGGTGCCCGAGGCGGTCGTCCTTTGTGCCCCGGCGATCGGTGGTGAGGGGGAGACCATCCGTTCGTGGCCCCCCCTCGCGATCGCCGCCGGCCAATCGAATCATTCCTTTGCTGCTGTATGCTAAACAGCAGCAAAGGAAATGATGTCATCTCCCCTCGGGTCGGTAATTTCCGTTCCGGCCCGAGGAGAGAAGACATCAATGTGAGTGCACCAACACACACACACACAGTAGAACATGCCAGGCACACAAAACACCCCGATCCCCCCCCCGATCGCCCCCCGATCCCCCCCAATCACCCCCCCCCCCCCCCCCCCCGTCACAAACTGACACCAGCAGTTTTTTTTTTTTTTTTTTTTCTGATTACTGCATTGGTGTCAGTTTGTGACAGTTAGTGTTGGGACAGTGAGTATTACCCCCCTTTAGGTCTAGGGTACCCCCCTAACCCCCCCTAATAAAGTTTTAACCCCTTGATCACCCCCTGTCACCAGTGTCACTAAGCGATCATTTTTCTGATCGCTGTATTAGTGTCGCTGGTGACGCTAGTTAGGGACATAAATATTTAGGTTCGCCGTCAGCGTTTTATAGCGTCAGGGACCCCCATATACTACCGAATAAATGTTTTAACCCCTTGATTGCCCCCTAGTTAACCCTTTCACCACTGATCACCGTATAACCGTTACGGTTGACGCTGGTTAGTTCGTTTATTTTTTATAGTGTCAGGGCACCTGCCGTTTATTACCGAATAAAGGTTTAGCCCCCTGATCGCCCGGCGGTGATATGCGTCGCCCCAGGCAGCGTCAGATTAGCGCCAGTACCGCTAACACTGACGCACGCAGCATACACCTCCCTTAGTGGTATAGTATCTGAACGCATCAATATCTGATCCGATCAGATCTATACTAGCGTCCCCAGCAGTTTAGGGTTCCCAAAAACGCAGTGTTAGCGGGATCAGCCCAGATACCTGCTAGCACCTGCGTTTTGCCCCTCCGCCCGGCCCAGCCCAGCCCACCCAAGTGCAGTATCGATCGATCACTGTCACTTACAAAAGACTAAACGCATAACTGCAGCGTTCGCAGAGTCAGGCCTGATCCCTGCGATCGCTAACAGTTTTTTTGGTAGTATTTTGGTGAACTGGCAAGCACCAGCCCCAGGCAGGGTCAGGTTAGCGCCAGTACCGCTAACACCCACGCACGCAGCATACGCCTCCCTTAGTGGTATAGTATCTGAACGGATCAATATCTGATCTGATCAGATCTATACTAGTGTCCCCAGCAGTTTAGGGTTCCCAAAAACGCAGTGTTAGCGGAATCAGCCCAGATACCTGCTAGCACCTGCGTTTTGCCCCTCCGCCCGGCCCAGCCCACCCAAGTGCAGTATCGATCGATCACTGACACTTACAAAACACTAAATGCATAACTGCAGCGTTCGCAGAGTCAGGCTTGATCCCTGCGATCACTAACAGTTTTTTTGGTAGTATTTTGGTGAACTGGCAAGCACCAGCCCCAGGCAGCGTCAGGTTAGCGCCAGTACCGCTAACACCCACGCACGCACCGTACACCACCCTTAGTGGTATAGTATCTGAACGGATCAATATCTGATCCGATCAGATCTATACTAGCATCCCCAGCAGTTTAGGGTTCTCACAAACGCAGTGTTAGTGGGATCAGCCCAGATACCTGCTAGCACCTGCGTTTTGCCCCTCCGCCCGGCCCAGCCCAGCCCACCCAAGTGCAGTATCGATCGATCACTGTCACTTACAAAAGACTAAAACGCATAACTGCAGCGTTCGCAGAGTCAGGCCTGATCCCTGCGATCGCTAACAGATTTTTTGGTAGCGTTTTGGTGAACTGGCAAGCGCCAGCGGCCTAGTACACCCCGGTCGTAGTCAAATCAGCACTGCAGTAACACTTGGTGACGTGGCGAGTCCCATAAGTGCAGTTCAAGCTGGTGAGGTGGCAAGCACAAGTAGTGTCCCGCTGCCACCAGAAAGACAAACACAGGCCCGTCGTGCCCATAGTGCCCTTCCTGCTGCATTCGCCAATCCTAATTGGGAACCCACCGCTTCTGCAGCGCCCGTACTTCCCCCATTCACATCCCCAACCAAATGCAGTCGGCTGCATGAGAGGCATTTTCTTTATGTCCTCCCGAGTACCCCTACCCAGCGAACGCCCCCAAAAAAGATATTGTGTCTGCAGCTAACGCGGATATAGGCGTGACACCCGCTATTATTGTCCCTCCTGTCCTGACAATCCTGGTCTTTGCATTGGTGAATGTTTTGAACGCTACCATACACTAGTTGAGTATTAGCGTAGGGTACAGCATTGCACAGACTAGGCACACTTTCACAGGGTCTCCCAAGATGCCATCGCATTTTGAGAGACCCGAACCTGGAACCGGTTACAGTTATAAAAGTTAGTTACAAAAAGTGTAAAAAAAAAAAATATATATATATATATATATAAAATAAAAAAAAATAGTTGTCGTTTTATTGTTCTCTCTCTCTCTATTCTCTCTATTGTTCTGCTCTTTTTTACTGTATTCTATTCTGCAATGTTTTATTGTTATTATGCTTTATCATGTTTGCTTTTCAGGTATGCAATTTTTTATACTTTACCGTTTACTGTGCTTTATTGTTAACCATTTTTTTGTCTTCAGGTACGCCATTCACAACTTTGAGTGGTTATACCAGAATGATGCCTGCAGGTTTAGGTATCATCTTGGTATCATTCTTTTCAGCCAGCGGTCGGCTTTCATGTAAAAGCAATCCTAGCGGCTAATTAGCCTCTAGACTGCTTTTACAAGCAGTGGGAGGGAATTCCCCCCCCCCCCCCACGTCTTCCGTGTTTTTCTCTGGCTCTCCTGTCTCAACAGGGAACCTGAGAATGCAGCCGGTGATTCAGCCAGCTGACCATAGAGCTGATCAGAGACCAGAGTGGCTCCAAACATCTCTATGGCCTAAGAAACCGGAAGCTACGAGCATTTTATGACTTAGATTTCGCTGGATGTAAATAGCGCCATTGGGAAATTGGGGAAGCATTTTATCACACCGATCTTGGTGTGGTCAGATGCTTTGAGGGCAGAGGAGAGATCTAGGGTCTAATAGACCCCAATTTTTTCAAAAAAGAGTACCTGTCACTACCTATTGCTATCATAGGGGATATTTACATTCCCCGAGATAACAATAAAAATGATTAAAAAAAAATAAAAATGAAAGGAACAGTTTAAAAATAAGATAAAAAAGCAAAAAAATAATAAAGAAAAAAAAAAAAAAAAAAAAGCACCCCTGTCGCCCCCTGCTCTCGCACTAAGTCGAACGCAAGCGGCGGTCTGGCGTCAAATGTAAACAGCAATTGCACCATGCATGTGAGGTATCACCGCGAAGGTTAGATCGAGGGCAGTAATTTTTGCAGTAGACCTCCTCTGTAAATCTAAAGTGGTAACCTGTAAAGGCTTTTAAAGGCTTTTAAAAATGTATTTATTTTGTTGCCACTGCACGTTTGTGCGCAATTGTAAAGCATGTCATGTTTGGTATCCATGTACTCGGCCTAAGATCATCTTTTTTATTTCATCAAACATTTGGGCAATATAGTGTGTTTTAGTGCATTAAAATTTAAAAAAGTGTGTTTTTTCCCCAAAAAATGCGTTTGAAAAATCGCTGCGCAAATACTGTGTGAAAAAAAAAAATGAAACACCCACCATTTTAATCTGTAGGGCATTTGCTTTAAAAAAATATATAATGTTTGGGGGTTCAAAGTAATTTTCTTGCAAAAAAAAAAAACTTTTTCATGTAAACAATAAGTGTCAGAAAGGGCTTTGTCTTCAAGTGGTTAGAAGAGTGGGTGATGTGTGACATAAGCTTCTAAATGTTGTGCATAAAATGCCAGGACAGTTCAAAACCCCCCCAAATGACCCCATTTTGGAAAGTAGACACCCCAAGCTATTTGCTGAGAGGCATGTCGAGTCCATGGAATATTTTATATTGCGACACAAGTTGCGGGAAAGAGACAATTTTTTTTTTTTTTGCACAAAATTGTCACTAAATGATATATTGCTCAAACATGCCATGGGAATATGTGAAATTATACCCCAAAATACATTCTGCTGCTTCTCCTGAGTACGGGGATACCACATGTGTGAGACTTTTTGGGAGCCTAGCCGCGTACGGAACCCCGAAAACCAAGCACCGCCTTCAGGCTTTCTAAGGGCGTGAATTTTTGATTTCTCTCTTGACTGCTTATCACAGTTTCGGAGACCATGGAATGCCCAGGTGGCACAAACCCCCCCCCCCCCAAATGACACCATTTTGGAAAGTAGACACCCCAAGCTATTTGATGAGAGGTATAGTGAGTATTTTGCAGACCTCACTTTTTGTCACAAAGTTTTGAAAATTGAAAAAAGAAAAAAAAAAAAGTTTTTTCTTGTCTTTCTTCATTTTCAAAAACAAATGAGAGCTGCAAAATACTCACCATGCCTCTCAGCAAATAGCTTGGGGTGTCTACTTTCCAAAATGGGGTCATTTGGGGGGGTTTTGTGCCACCTGGGCATTCCATGGCCTCCGAAACTGTGATAGGCAGTGAAGAGTGAAATCAAAAATTTTCACCCTTAGAAATCCTGAAGGCGGTGATTGGTTTTCGGGGTCCCGTACACGGCTAGGCTCCCAAAAAGCCCCACACATGTGGTATCCCCGTACTCAGGAGAAGTAGCTAAATGTATTTTGGGGTGCAATTCCACATATGCCCATGGCCTGTGTGAGCAATATATCATTTAGTGACAACTTTGTGCAAAAAAAAAAAAAAAAGTGTCACTTTCCCGCAACTTGTGTCAAAATATAAAATATTCCATGGACTCAATATGCCTCTCTGGAAATAGCTTGGGGTGTCTACTTTCCAAAATGGGGTCATTTGGGGGGGGTTTGTGCCACCTGGGCATTCCATGGCCTCCGAAACTGTGATAGGCAGTAAAGAGTGAAATCATAAATTTACGCCCTTAGAAATCCTGAAGGCGGTGATTGGATTTCGGGGCCCCGTACGCGGCTAGGCTCCCAAAAAGTCCCACACATGTGGTATCCCCATATTCAGGAGAAGCAGCAGAATGTATTTTGGGGTGCAATTCCACATAGGCCCATGGCCTGTGTGAGCAATATATCATTTAGTGACAACTTTTTGTAAATATTTTTTTTTTTTTTTTTTTTTGTCATTATTCAATCACTTGGGACAAAAAAAATAAATATTCAATGGGTTCAACATGCCTCTCAGCAATTTCCTTGGGGTGTCTACTTTCCACAATGGGGTCATTTGGGGGGGTTTTGTACTGCCCTGCCATTTTAGCACCTCAAGAAATGACATAGGCAGTCATAAACTAAAAGCTGTGTAAATTACAGAAAATGTACCCTAGTTTGTAGACGCTATAACTTTTGCGCAAACCAATAAATATACGCTTATTGACATTTTTTTTACCAAAAACATGTGGCCGAATACATTTTGGCCTAAATGTATGACTAAAATTGAGTTTATTGGATTTTTTTTATAACAAAAAGTAGAAAATATCATTTTTTTTCAAAATTTTCGGTCTTTTTCCATTTATAGCGCAAAAAATAAAAACCGCAGAGGTGATCAAATACCATCAAAAGAAAGCTCTATTTGTGGGAAGAAAAGGACGCAAATTTCGTTTGGGTACAGCATTGCATGACTGCGCAATTAGCAGTTAAAGCGACGCAGTGCCAAATTGGAAAAAGACCTCTGGTCCTTAGGCAGCATAATGGTCCGGGGCTCAAGTGGTTAAAGTAAAAGTTTATCAGTATTGTTCATTATATTTACAAATGATTATATCCATGCAAAAAAGCCTCAGCCTTTATTACTACTTAAATATAAAAAAGCCTAATATCCCTCTCACCCTTCATGTAGGTTCATGTCTGTCCCCTAGTTATAAAAACCCTGAATGTCCTACTTCTGGGTATGTTTATTATTTTATATATATATATATATATATATATATATATATATATATATATATATATATATATAATATAAGTTATATACACTTTATACAAATCCAATTCCAAAAAAGTTAGGCTCTGTGTAAAATTCAGAATGCAAATGATTTGCAAATCTCATAAACTCAGATTTTATTACCAACAGAAAATAAAAAGCACATCAAATGTTTAATCTGAGAAATTATAATATTTTAAGAAAACAAAAAGGTCATTTTGAAATTGATGGCAGCAACACATCTCAAAAAAGTTGGGTCAGGTCCATGTTTATCACAGTGTAGCATCACCTCTTCTTTTTACAGCTTCTGGGAACTGTGGAGACCAGTTTCTGGCGTTTTGGGAGAGCAATAATGTCTCATTCTTGCTTCATATAGGATTCTAACTGCTCAACAGTCCTGGGTTTTCTTTGTTGCATTTTTTGTTTCAAGATGTGCCTAATACACTATATTACCAAAAATATTTGGACGCCTGCTTTAACACACACATGAACTTTAATGGCATCGCTGTCTTAGTCTGTAGGGTCCAATATTGATTTGGCCAACCCTTTGCAGCTATAACAGCTTCAAAACTTGTTGATTTCAGGTTGAGGTTAGGACTCTGTGCAGGTTAGTCAAGTTCATCCACCCCAAACTCGCTCATCCATGTCTTGCTGTTTTTTGCTGTTCTCTATTTGTTTGAAAGGAATGTGCCATCACCACTGGGGGTGGCTGAAAATATGTTAATGTGTATGTCAAACTGCATTCTGGTAAAGGAGATAAAAGGCTATCATTGTGTAGATTCTTCATTCTAAGCTTGTGATGGGGATGTCTCCTGGAAACCAAACTTGTGCTGGGTGGGGTAGCTATTTATCCAGTCCATTTCTGTATGGCCTGAGGAAGATATGGAACAGGCTACTGATGGTGTAAGTTAGGCCAGGCCTGGGGTGCCTCTTTATTGGCACTTGGGAGGATCCTATGCCCATATTGTCTCACTGAGTCTAAGAAGGCTAACCAATGCCAGGCAGGAATGGGTTAAAGAGTTAGGGTACTCACCATCACACGGCTAGGCCGCAACACAACACATAGAGCAGTGCTGTAGGGGTTGAAGATGGAATTACAGCATGCACAGGCATAAAACACACCTGGAAGTGCAGACATTCCAATCTGCAGAAACTCATTTCAGGGAGGTTGCTCTTTGCGCCCACAAACCCCCCCCCCCCCCCAGGCAAAATATTATTTAAATCACTTTTTCAATAGGGGGTGGGTGGTATGTGGACGGTGTCAGAATGCTTTTTGGGGGGAGGGGGTTGGGGCAGTGGATAGTGTTGGTAGGGCAGGGGAGAGTGGTGTCGGTAGTTTTTTTTATTTTATTCTTTTACACTTTTTCATTTTTTTAGATTTTTTTTTTTAGATTTATGGGGGGCTTTGGTAAGATAGCAGACCCCTGACATCAGATAACAGACCCCTGACATCTCCCCTTTGAGACAAAGGGACTGAGGACACAGATTCCCCAGTCCCTTTCTCAGCACTAAAGATGAATGAACAGGAGACAGAGGAGACTGTCCATTCATAAACTGAGCAGAGTACACACAGTTTTCTCTGCTCATTTATCACAGGACACAGGGGCGATCACGCTCGCTGTGTCCATTAACTAGTTTCCAGCGCAGCTGGTGGGATAGGAGAGGAGGGGAGCCAGCTGCGGGGGACAAGGGGGGCCGGAGGAGAATGGGGGGTGTGGAGAAGGACATGGTGGGGGCCAAAGGGGAACGGGGGTGGAGAAGGACATGGAGGGGGCCGGAGGAGAACGGGGGTGGAGAAGTACATGGAGGGGGCTGGAGGAGAACGGGGGCGGAGAAGTACATGGAGGGGGCCGGAGGAGAACGGGACGGAGAAGTGCATGGAGGGGGCCGGAGGAGAACAGGGTCAGAGAAGGACATGGAGGGGGCCGGAGGAGAACGGGGGCGGAGAAGGACATGGAGGGGGCCGGAGGAGACCCGGGGGCGGAGAAGGACATGGAGGGGGCCGGAGGAGACCCGGGGGCGGAGAAGGACATGGAGGGGGCCGGAGGAGAATGGGGGTGGAGAAGGACATGGAGGGGTCCGGAGGAGAACGGGGGCGGAGAAGGACATGGAGGGGGCCGGAGGAGAACGGGGGCGGAGAAGGACATGGTGGGGGCCAAAGGGGAACGGGGGTGGAGAAGGACATGGAGGGGGCCGGAGGAGAACGGGGGTGGAGGAGAACGGGGGCGGAGAAGTACATGGAGGGGGCCGGAGGAGAACGGGACGGAGAAGTGCATGGAGGGGGCCGGAGGAGAACAGGGTCAGAGAAGGACATGGAGGGGGCCGGAGGAGAACGGGGGCGGAGAAGGACATGGAGGGGGCCGGAGGAGACCCGGGGGCGGAGAAGGACATGGAGGGGGCCGGAGGAGATCCGGGGGCGGAGAAGGACATGGAGGGGGCCGGAGGAGAATGGGGGTGGAGAAGGACATGGAGGGGTCCGGAGGAGAACGGGGGCGGAGAAGGACATGGAGGGGTCCGGAGGAGAACGGGGGCGGAGAAGGACATGGAGGGGGCCGGAGGAGAACGGGGGCGGAGAAGGACATGGAGGGGACCGGAAGAGAACGGGGGCGGAGAAGGACATGGAGGGGGCCGGAGGAAAAAAGGGAGGTGGAGAAGGACATGGAGGAGAACGGAGCGGAGAAGGACATGGAGGGGGCCAGAGGAGAACTGGGGCGGAGAAGGACATGGAGGGGACCCGAGGAGAACGGGGGTGGAGAAGGACATGGAGGGGGCCCAGGAGGAGCACACAGAGCAGCTGGGGATGATCTGTGCGGCTGAAGGGACAGCTGTGAACACCAATCCCCCTGTATAGCTTTTTAAGTGACAGCCGCAGGAGGGAGAGAAGGAGAAGCGGCTGTCAGCTAAAAATCTATACAAAGGAGATTGGGGATCACAGCTGATCCCCTCTGCACCGATCATTCCCAGGAGATCGGGAGGAGCTTGCGGGTGTGTGGGAGCCACTGGAGAAATGCGGGAGTCTCCCGCACCTTCCGGGAGACTTGAGGTGTCTGGAAGTGTCTGATGCTGAAGAGTCTTATGGGGCCATAGCCCTGGAATGGAAAGAAGGTAGGAAACAGAAGGATGGGTATAAGGGATCTTTTATTGCAATAAAAATATTTAGCATTGTGACAGGGGCGCTATAAGGGGAGATTTTTTACATAGTCTTTCCTGCCTACCATTACGACTTCACTGACCTCACCTGGCTACACATTAGTAGGTGTTAATTCTTTGGATCTACAGGCCTATTCACATTCTGAACTATTAAGATATGTAATATTATCATCTCACTTTCTATATCTAATGTTACAGGATGACAACGCTGTTCATTCTGCAGTAAATTTGCACAGGGAGCCGGTTCACATATCTCCGGGGCGGCTGCGGTGCGCACTGCACAAAAACGCTGTGCGTCTTTGGCTGCGTTTCAGGGCCGAATTCAGGCATAGAATCGGCCCTGATTCGTCCCTGAAACGGTGGACAGGGACGCACAGCGCTCCTGTGCGGTCCGCAGCGCATTCTAGTGTGAACCCGGGCTGAAAGTTTAAAAGGAGATGGAAGGATGCTATGAGTTAAGCCTTGTACACACGATCAGACTTTCCGACGGGAAATGTTCGATGACAGGCTGTTGGCGGACAATCCGACCGTGTGTACGCTCCACAAGACAATTGTTGTCGGACTTTCCGCCAACAAATGTTGGCTAGCAAGTTTTCAAATTTTCCGCGGACAAATGTCTGTTGTCGGATTTTATGATCGTGTGTACACAAGTCCGTCGGACAAAAGTCCAAAGTACAAACACGCATGCTCGGAAGCAGAAGCGGTCGGTCTTGTAAACTAGCGTTTGTAATGGAGAATTAACATTCGTGACGGGGGAAGTTATGGAATCTCCAAATGCAGAGCACAATTCTCTTCTTCTTTAATGGGATAGTAATGAAGCTGCTTTGCTGGTGATACTGATGGAGTTATTGCAAACAAATTTTCAAAGGCTTTTTTTCTAGTGATATCAAGAATAATATTATTATGTTTTTTTTTTTTTATTATTTGTGCAAGTTACCACAACACCATTATCCCGTAGTTTTTAAGAACAGAGATACAACTATTTTGGTGTCCCTTGTCAATTTTAAAATGTAACTGCCTCCTCCCAAACTGTCATTTGAAGTAAAACACAAAGCCAAGTATTATTGTACACAATTTTTTTATAGTGCATTAAAAAAAAAAAAATTAGACATGCTATCTGCCAAAAGAACTTAACCAAAAAGTGCATTCTATGTATCCAAAAATATAGAAAATATACCAAATCAAATCATTATTATTCAACCAAAAAAATAATGTCAAAGTAATAACTCCAAGGCCAATAATAAATAACACGTTATCTCCTCCGATTCCGCAACATGTCTGGTTGACGAACGGCCATTCATAAACAAACTGAAAAGCACGATAATTGAAAAGCGTGAAATGAAAAGCGCGAGTCAATACTCACCAAACTTCTACTAACGCGAAATTAGCAGAAGGAGCCCAAAGGGTGGCGCTAAAGAGCTGAAAAACCACGTATTACGTCTAGTACGTCACTACGTTCGTAAATGTTGGCCAACATTTGTGTGACCGTAGTTTGAGCCAACGCCCTTTGGACAAAATTCCACGGTTTTGTTGGCCAACAATCCGATCGTGTGTACGAGGCATTAGGCTTTGGCCACCAAAACATGTTATTGCTGTATCCTGCTATGTAGCCAATAAAGAATTGTTTGAATGGATACCGAGTAGCCAGCTTCATTGTATCAAAGGCTTTTAAAGGAGACACCCAGCTTTCATTTCATATTTCCTACAACAAATATGATAGGATGTACTGAGCACACTGATACAAATACTGGTTGTCATACCTGATCACTCTGGCCAATATTCTAACATTATTTTCCTTGCATGAGAGTGGGAAGGTCACATAGTCATCAGATGCATGCCTACAACCACACTGGTCTTATGCCGCGTACACACGGTCGGACTTTTCGTCTACAAAAGTCAGACAGCCTGTCCGACAGACTTCCGGCAGACTTCCGGCAGACTTTCGGCGGACTTGCGGCAGACTTTCTAACGAACGGACTTGCCTACACACGACCACACAAAAGTCTGACGGATTCGTACGTGATGACGTACACCGGACTAAAATAAGGAAGTTCATAGCCAGTAGCCAATAGGTGCCCTAGCGTGGCTTTTTGTCCGTCGGACTAGCACACAGACGAGCGGATTTCGGGGTCCGTCGTAGTTACGAAGTAAAGTTTTAAAGCATGTTTCAAATCTAAAGTACGTCGGATTTGAGGCTAAAAAAGTACGTTGAAAGTCCGGAGAAGCCCACACACGATCGGATTACCAGGCAGCTTTAGTCCGTCAGCGTCCGTTGGACTTTTGTAGACGAAAAGTACGACCGTGTGTACGCGGCATTAGAGGTCCCACAGCATTTGGATATTCATAAATGTTCTATTCATGTAGCATTTTTTCATACAATGACATGTGACATAGACATGCATGGCCCTTCCAAACTGAATATCTGCTTTTTCTCTACTAATTTAAACAAGCTGTCATAACTGCTGAGATAGCATTGGTTAAATCTTTATGACTTTAGTTCCACATTATACAAATACATTTTTTTTTTACAAAGGTCAGCACGTTGCTGAAGTTTGGAATTTGTGCCTGTGTTGTAACTGTATACATCAGATTGTAATGGCAATTTAAAGGGGTTGTAAAGGTTCATGTTTTTTCACCCTAATGCATCCTATGCATTAAGGTGAAAAAACATCTGACGATTACTGCCCCCCCAGCCCCCCCGTTTTACTTACCTGAGCCCTGGAAAGTCCAGCGTTGCGAACACGCCCTTCCTTTGCTCGGTCTTCTCAGCTCTTCATTGGATAGATTTGATAGCAGCACAGCCATTGGCTCTCGCTGCAGTCAATCAACTCCAGTGACGCAAGGGCCGGGGGGGGGCAGGACCGAATCCTGTAGTCGGAGGCTATGGACGCCAAATACAGGACTCGGGAGCGCGCCCGCAAGGTAACCCCCCCGGGAAAGCGCTTCCCAGAGGGGGTTATCAGAAGCGGGGAGGAGCCAAGACAGCCGCCGAGGGACCAGGGTTACTCTGTGCAAAACGAGTTGCACAGTGGAGGTAAGTATGACATGTTTGTTATTTTTAAAAAAATGTTCGAACCTTTAGTGTCACTTTAATTTCTTTCAGGTGAAACTGCATCTCCTTCTGTTTAGACTAAGACCATACAGAAGCTCTGATCTTCTTCTCTTTACCGGTGGGCCACTACTTCCAAGTCCAGGTTGGGTTGGATTTGCATTCAGGCAGAGACACTGATCGGTTAAGTTAATTAATCCTTCTATCTGCACTCAGAAGTTTGAAGAACTTCAAATCTTCTTTTATCCAGGCCATGCTTGAGCAGTCAACCCCCACAGTTTTTTTTTATGGGGTTACCTCCCAAGAATTTACAGTATCAGTAGACCGCCTCATAGAAGTCTATGAGGCTTGACTGAGCAGGCACAGCCAAAGGAAAGAAAGTTTTTGGCTGGAGGCTTAGGACCGGGTAAGACAAACTGCATTCTCCTAGTTTTGTATTAAATGTGGACGGGTTAGAACCTTTGTCATCTCTTTAATTCTTTCCGTGTCCCCTATTGAGTTAGGGATTTCCCCTCAATTTTTTTCCTTGTCACAAAGTGTCACCAGGACAGGAAATAAAGGGATATCTCTAAATGGGACAGAGGCAGCAACACAGTTATTTAGTGGAGAAGGCAGGGTTTAGAACAGCTGTTACACATGGTCGGACTTTCCGACGGAATATGTGCGATCGGAGCTTGTTGTCGGAAATTCCGACCGTGTGTGGGCTCCATCGGACTTTTTCCATCTGAATTTCCGTCACACAAAGTTTGAGAGCAGGCTATAAAATTTCTCATAAATTTCGACCATGTGTGGACAATTCCGACGCACAAAGTGCCACGCATGCTCAGAATAAATTAAGAGATGAAAGCTATTGGCCACTGCCCCATTTATAGTCCCGATGTGCGCGTTTTATGTCACCGCATTCAGAACGATCAGATTTTCCGACAACTTTGTGCGACCGTGTGTATGCAAGACAAGTTTGAGCCAACATCCGTCAGAAAAAAACGATGGATTTTGTTGTCGGAATGTCCGATCGTGTGTACAGGGCATAAGATATTTAATGGTCTCTGAGTCTTCCCTTCCTGATAAAACCCAAACCCTCTCATGCTGGTGTCACTGGAACAGGAATTTAATTTCATTCTTCCCAATTAAAGTGGCTGTAAAGTGGTTGTAAAGTGGCTGTAAAGGCATGAAGGTGCTGCTCCCCCCACAGCCCCTATTACCCACCTTAGGCTCCTCTCTATCCAGCAATGTGCATGGGAGCCTCATTTTTCCCAGATCTCTCTCTGCCCATTGACTGAGAAACAGTAGCGGGAGCCAATGGCTCCCGCTGCTGTCAATCACAGCAAGTGAGCCAATGAGGAGGAGGGGGGGGCGAGACACAGCTCTATGTGTCCTATGGACACAGAGGGGGGCTCGGGAGAGAGCATGCACCAGTGCCCCCATAGCAAGTGGCTTGCTATGGGGTCATTGATCAAGAAGGAGGGGGGGACCTGAAAAGAAGAGGATCGGGGCTGCTCTATGCAAAACTATTGCATAGATCTGGTAAGTATAACATTTTTTTTTTCTTAAAAACAAACTTTTAATATCACTTAAGACAGAAATGGAAATAGGATTTTTTAATTATTTGTCACTCTATTGAAGAACAAAGCGTTGTCGTGGCAGGTGTTGCAGGATAGAGGGGAGAGGGACCAGTGAACATCCATTCGCTGGTCTCTCCTAGCTATAAAGAACCTGGAAACGATGTGTATAATGTCGATAACTTGTAAGCAGGTGCTTCCTAAAGGGTTCTAAAATGTTAAATGTTTTCTTATGATATGACTCATGCTCTGCGGTTAACCAGTTCAACTTGTGTCCTTAGGTTGACCTGCTGAGTTAGTGGTTTCTGAGATATAAGGATCAATGCTGCTGGCTAGGTTTTCCTAGAAGGTTACTGCCCCCTGCAGATAACACCATATAAATAGGGAGTCATTAGTGCCCTGAGAGGCCGGTTAGGAAAAAGACAGCCAAGATGTAACCGTTATGCTGTTGTCTGACCCACCCAGTTGGGGTTCCCAGTGGAGTCTGGAGCCTTTGGACCTACATGGACTTAAAGCGGAGCTCCACCCGATTTTCCTACACTAACTGCAGCTGATTACCGCAATGTCCTAATGACAAAACGGCACTTTTTTTTTTTTTTTACAGCCTTTACCTTTGTTCTTCCAGCTGTCTTTGTTTTCTGCAGGAAGCATAGGCTGCGGTTAGGGGCGTGTCTGGAGCGGCTAATTAGTCACTTCCTGTAAGCCGCACTGGCTCCTGGGAGCTTGTGTCATTGTTCCCAGGAGTCAGTGCGGCCGCCTTTTGCAAGAGTTCTCGAGAGACTTCCATAGTGGGAGTGACGTCATTACGACGTTGTGATGGCAACCGGAGCTGTTGACGGCGCTCCGATTTCTCTCTACTGCGCATGCGCGGGATCATGAATAGAACGGGCGGTGCATGCTGGTCGTACAGCAGCATCGTATCCCGGAAGAGCATGCCTGTGGGTTTCACATGCCCACAGGCAAGATGAATACCGTCATGATCCTATGATATAAGTTTATATTTATGGACAAAATGGACAGCAAAGGTCTTTTGCAATGGAATACGTGAGTTACTTATTCTTGTGTCTTAATATTTTTCATTGTGCCAAAAAAAAAACAACTCAGAAACAGTGGAATCCCGCTTTAAGGGAACTCTTGCTATCTCTTGCGGATTTACTACCAAATATGGACTCTGCCTTGAAAAGAACTCAGTTATGCACTTTGCCATCTGCCTATAGTATGACCGCCTCATGGGGCTTTGTTTAGGGGCACTAGAGAACAAGAAAGTGTATGGAAGATGCCTTTTGAAAACTGTCTGTTGGTTCCCTTTAATTACCTCAGTAAAAGATGTTTATTGTTCATCTAAATTGCCTGGTCTGAAGTCTCTCAAGGGGTGCATGTAAGGTGTATCAAAGAACAGGGCCTACATCAGGGAACTGGAAAGGTTAGAGAAGATACAGTACAGAGTCTAAAGAGCAGAATGCTATCCAGAGGAGGCTATGTTGCTGTTCCTAATGACTACCAAATTTGTGTCACTTGCTAAAGCAGCGAGCCAGCAAGGAGACGGGTGACATAGCAGAGGCGACAGATGCTCTGGAAGTGTTATGGTTGGCCCCTTCACTAGCCACTGGCTCCCCACATACTGGGACAGACCTTGTGGCACAGTATTGGGATTGGGGCTTCTCTGTGCAAATCCAACTGCAGATAGCAGGCAAGTATAGCATGTTTCTTATTTTTACCTTAAAAAAAATGAAACTTTACAATGACTTTAAAGAGGAACTGCAGTCTTCTCACGTAATTTGTATTAAAAACATTTTTGCTATTCTGAAGCTTCCCTTCAACCCCTTTGCATATTATTTTTTATATACTGTGATTCTGTACTTGCCAAATATGCTGCAGAAATCTCCCTCCACTGAGTCTGGCTGAAGACATTTTAACTGTGGGCAGCTGAAGCTGCTGCCTGTTCACTTCCTGGATTTACACAGAGGCACACCTCCAGCTCTGCAGCTCTCATTGGCCCTCTTATGACTCATCCCCCCTCCCTTCCTGGCAAACTCTCACGAGTGTAAGAGGAAGAGCTGTGCATGATGTCATAAGCCTAGGCTAATGACCGGAAAAGAAGCAGGAAGTGGGCTGTATAAGGGATTTACTGGCAGAAAAAAAAGCTTTGCCTATAGTTCTTCTTTAACTTTACAATCGCTTTAATGTGATCTGTCGCCCCATTGAAGGGACCCTGCTGGAGACAGGAATAAGGTGAGTATTATTCTTTATTACTGCACCCCTAGACTGAATAAGCATTTTTTTGGGGCTTCGTCCTCACCGCAAGGGTAGAATTTGTCTAATTCCTGGAGTTGGGCTTATGGCTCGGTTCACATTGGTGTGATTCAAGAACCCTGTGAATCCACTGCATCGCACCTGACTCACAGGCAGTTCACACTGCCATAAGAGTACCGCTGGGTGTGTCAATACAATGATAATGACATCCCCAGATCGGTTTGAATATCGCAGTGCAAACTGTCAATTCGGACAGTAATCGGATCATGAACACCAATGGGATCTGATTCTGGTGCAGAGCAAAAAAAGGGTCCTGCACGACTTTGGTCCGAATGCGATGCAAATTCAGCCACACAATCTGTATGGCTGAATTCTAGAGCTGCACGATTCTGGCCAAAATGAGAATCACGATTTTTTTGCTTAGAATAAAAAGATCACGATTCTGGCAACGTAAAAACTTTCACATTATGCAAAAAAAACATGAGCTAACTTTACTGTTCTTTTTTAATTCAATTTTTTCAATTTTTTTAATTTAATAAAGTAATTTTTTTTTAAAAAATTGCATTTTAAAGACCGCTGTGCAAATACAGTGTGACATAAAATATTGCAACAACCACCATTTTATTCTCTAGGGTGTCTCATAAAAAAATATATATATATAATGTTTGGGGGTTCTAATTAATTTTCTAGCAAAAAAAATGATTTTAACTTGAAACCAACAAATGTCAGAAAAAGGTTTAGTGTTTAAGTGGTTAAACTTTTTTCACTTACACAAAGTCTATTCCATTGACAAATTGTTACAATGTTTATACTTAAGTTCAACTGATAAAGAATGTTTTGTTTCTTGGCAGACTGCCTGTTTTTTCTCTTCCTTCCTTTTGAGGGCTGTGGCTTCAGAAGAGCAGAGAGAATTCTTTGTATAGAAAGAATTTTAAAACACTTTAGTCAAGATCACGATAACGATTCTTGACGATTAATTGTGCAGCTCTACTGAATTCACATCCACAGACATCGCATAATAATAAACACCCAGACTCGAACAAAAAAATACATTATTATTAATAATAATAATAATAATAATTTATTTTATGTTATGCCCCGTACATACACGGTCGGATTTTCCGACGGAAAATGTGTGATAGGACCTTGTTGTTGGAAATTCCGACCGTGTGTGGGCTTCATCACACATTTTCCATCGGAATTTCCGGCACACAAAGTTTGAGAGCGTGCTATAAAATTTTCCGACATCAAAATTCGTTGTCGGAAATTCCGATCGTGTGTACACAAATCCGACGCACAAAGTGCCACGCATGCTCAGAATAAATTAAGAGACGAAAGCTATTGGCTACTGCCCTGTTTATAGTCCGGACGTACGTGTTTTACGTCACCGCGTTTTCAAAGATCGGATTTTCCGACAACTTTGTGTGACCATGTGTATGCAAGACAAGTTTGAGCCAACATCCGTCGGAAAAAATCCATGGATTTTGTTGCTGGAATGTCCGATCAATGTCCGACCGTGTGTACAAGGCATTAGGGTGTTTAGTTATTTATTATTATTTTATTTTTTTAAAGGTGTAAGTGTTAAAGTTAAGGGTTAATTATTTATTTATTGTTACTTAGTATTTATTAATTGAAGTTATTTTTTTTAATGATTTTTATTTATTTCTGTATTTACTTTACATTTATTTATTATTCGTATAATACATCAAATAAAATAAAAAATAAATAAAATAATAAATAACCCTAACCCCAACGCCTAATCTAAACTCAACTCGAACCCCTTACACTAACGAAAAAACATCATCATAAATGAATAATAATAATAAAAGAAGAAATAAAAGCTAATGGAAAAGCTAAAAAAGCTGAAATACTTAGCAACAGATAATAGTTTTCTCTATTGGCTAATCAAAAAACGCCAAAGCCCAAAAACGCTGCATACAAATGCGCAAAAACGTGCCAAAATCGGACATAAAAACGCTGAAAAACCGCTCAGAGACGCTACGCTCAGGTATGAATGCAACCTAATGGGGAAGATGAGTACAGAGGTTTCCTGGGAAGCTGGAAAAACTTTGTGTACAATAATGAGAGTCTCCGACAGTCAAGACAGAACCAAATGTCATCCCTCTGGTAGTCAAAGTGGAACAGAATGGAGTCATTTTTTGATCACATCAAGTTTACGTATCCCAATAATTAAAGTGCATCTCCATCTTCAGATTACAGGACTAGGAGATACCGTATTCACACTTATATTGGGCTTGTGACACTTCCTTGTTCCTGAACATCACATCACAGTACAGATCTTCTCCATTATATAGGCTATACATAGTTAAATGAACAGCTCACCATTGATAAAAGATTAAAACTTACATATCTGGTGTAGAGACAGAAGAAGCAATATTCCCAGAATTGTCCCCTCCGCCATCCTTTCCATCTTTGTGGAACGATTGCCCTTTTTCCCCGATGTGCCAACACATGCAATCCACAGTCAGGTGATTGGGTTTTAAGTTTCACTTTAATGCATATATGTTTTTTTTTTTCCTGTTGTGAAATACAAGGAAAGAGAAGTCAGATGACTTAAAAAAAGGGCCAGTCTTGTATTTTTTTTAAAATGCAGTTTATCGTGCGAGAACAGGGAGCTACTTGTATGAAGCTGAATTAGGAGTTTACACAGCTTCTTAACCTTTTCCCTACCAGAGCTGTTTTTTGCATTTTTTGCACACATTAATTTTTTTTTTTTTACAAATAATGTAGTTATTTTATTGTAAAGAGTATACATTTACAAATTACTGACATTGGTATCACAGTCAGAAGAGAAGTATAAAGGTCGTATTAGGTAACATATTTAAACAGCATGTACATTACTTCATGTTTCACACAGAAACGATAGTTAAAACCATATACACGAGTAGCCCAACTATTTAGTGTATTACAGAGGAAGAGTACCCATTAGATTGAGTATTCAGTCTTCAGGTAAGCATTCAGTTGTTTCATTGCACGTGGCTGCGTTTTCCAACCAGGAGTTCCAAATTTTCCCATATTTGGCCGGGCAGCCCCCATGGGCATAGATTTCCTTTTTGTAGGGTTGTTAAAGTGGAGTTCCACACAAAAATGGAACTTCCGCTTTTCGGAACCCTCCCCCCCTCCGATGTCACATTTGGCAGGGGGGTGCAGATACCAGTATAATACAGATATTTGCACCCACTTCTGGGCATAGACTCCTGCATCCCACATCTGGGGCAAAGTGGGTTGTGGTTAGGTCTGTATTTGGCCAGGCAAAGGGGAGTCAAATAAGATCTATGTAAGATATATAGTTGTGTAAGCCGATCTGAGAGCCTAGTGGAGACCTTTCTACAGGTGTCCAATGTGTCCTCCCATTTATCATGCTCCAGCACCCCCACGTCGCCAGCCCATCGATCCTTCAATCTATAAGCGAGTGTTGTTGCTGCGGGGCGGAGAAGAGTATTGTAGAATACTGAAATAAGTTTTAAGGAGTCTTGTCCTGTTATTATACAAAGGATATCCAATTGATCTAAGTTGAGAGGATTATCATGAAATTGAGTCTGGAGGGTGTGGCGGAGCTGGTAGTAACAGAAGTGCATGGCATTAGGGAGATTAAATTCATCCTTTAGCTGTTGAAACGATTTCATGGTAGTATCGCAATAAACATCTGACAGATTCACCACACTCCAAATTTTACAGTGGTTATACAGTAGCCCTTCGCGGCTGCTAAGTACCCAGGGGTCTGCTGGGTCTCTGAAGAGAATTTAGAAGGGATGGGTGTGTACGCGACTGTATGGGGAGCATACTAGGGCCAGGTATCGGTCTTTGTCATATTTATCTATGTAATAGAAGTGGGATAATTGTGCTGCCAAGTAGTATAAGTTGAAGTCAGGAAGTGCTGTGCCCCCTAAATCTGTGGGGTTCTTCAGCACTTGCCATGACAGTTTGTGTCTTGTTGCGCCCCACACGAAGGAGTTAAGGATAGCTTCTATAAACGTAAAATTTTTTAGGGGAAGGTAGACCGGGGCATGCCATAGTATGTAGAGGAACTTGGGTAGTAGGTTCATTTTTATTAAGTTTACACGGCCCATTACACCTAGGGGTAGTTTGGCCCATGTCTGTGTCTTCGTTTTCAGGGTCACAATCAGAGGTTCAATGTTTAGTTTGACATAATCTTCTGGGGAGCGGGTGATGACTATGCCTAAATATTCCATGGAACTAACCCGGATAAGGGGGAGAGGAGGCTTGGGTTTTGTAGTGGCACCTATGTCAATGTAAAGGACCTGGGATTTGTCCCAGTTTATCTTTAATCCTGAGTAATTACCAAATGTTTGTATTACTTTTAGTGCTGTCTCTAGAGAAGGGCTGGCATCTGTTAAGTATAGCAGCATATTGTCAGCGTATAGACTCAATGTTTCCACCAAGTCCCCGCACCGCAGACCCTTAATTCCCGGGTGTGATCGCAACGAAGATGCGAGGGGCTCCACTGCCAGAGCATATAATAGGGGGGATAGGGGACATCCCTGACGCGTACCCCTTGAAAGGGTGAATGCATGCCCCTCGAAAGGGGGAAGGGAAACCACAGTTGGCGGTCTGTGATCCATAGGTAGGCAAGGAGGCGTCCCGCCCGTTCCCCACACTCATACATCCTTTGCTTGCTGTAGAATATTTTTCTCTCCCCTTTTTCAAAGTGGAGGCTGTTTACCACTTGGGCTTGTAATTTTAGCTGGTCCATGGTGAGGGATTGTTAGAGAGCTCTTTCTCTATATCCGCTAGGGATTGTTCTTCTAGCCTGATCACTTGTGAGGAGGTTTTCCTGTACCTGACTATACGCTGGGCTAGAAGCATACGGGCGTGAGATTTGAAGGAATCCCAAACCACATCAAGCGGCGCTGTGTCCCTATTGGTTAGAAAAAAGAAATCCCACTCGGTACCTATTTCCTCTATGCCAGGAACCACTGATATATAAAATCATACAATACAGCGCTCGCAAATATATATAATCAGTGATCTCAAAAATATAAAAAGAAAAAGAAAAGCTTAGTTGCAGCTGCAGAGTGAAAGTACTGTACTTTAGTGATATATAACCAGGTGAGCTGCGCTGGCAACTATATGTAGATAAAAATATACCAAATTAAAAAACACAAATAATAAATATCAAGGTGGCACGTTGTAGTGAATATGAAGGTGTCAGAGAACTGGGCATGCACCCCGCGTAACTAACCCAGCAATTTATGAGAATGCGCTGGACTGTACTAACAGAACTACAAGACCTTCCATATAAATGTGATGAATCAATTTATGTGCATAATCGCTGCAAAATAGCAGAAAAAACTACGGGAGCGTGAAAAATGCACTATCTGGATGAAAAACCTTCACTACAATATAAATAGATTGGTATGCATGTTGGACGAGTGCATCTATAAAACATCAAAAATATCAGTTTGACATAACACCAGTGCAAACAGAAAAGTAAATAAAAATAAATAAATATACAAAAAGTTCACAATTAGAAATAACTATGGAGCGATCCCCTCAGGAAATGCCAGATGTGATAATGAAATCATGAAACGTCAGCAAAAATAGTAAACAGAGAAAAAACGTAGCTAGTGGTAAAAACCCCTTCATAGGAGAAACAATGGGCAGACTTCCAGCTTTTTTATCCTTCTAATCAAACAGGGCCAGTGATGTAGCGATGTAAAGAATTGCTTGGAAGAAACCACAAAGCACATGTTCCACCGAAGGAGAAAAGAGAAGCATATAGCATAAAACCCTAAAATACCAAGGGTCACCTGCGCATAAATGCGCTACTCACGGGACTGGTAAGCAAAGCAGGCATTCAGATATTTGGTCGGTTCCTCGCTCTCCGGCGTGCGTTCCACCACCAGGAAGTGATGTCACTGGTAACAAATCAGACAGACGTGGACAGGATGTTGCGTCGACGCGTTTCGCCCCTCCCCCAGGGCGTTATCAAAGACTTAACATCCTGCTCACGTAGAAAACCATTTATATTATGCTCAGTGAGTGACAGCCATTTACGGCTAATGGGTGAAAGTCACCCATTCCTTCCTCTATCATCATATCCTGTTTGCAATCAAAAACTTTAATCAGTGGTCGGAGACAAACAACTCCAGTAAACAGATAGATGCTTGTGACATCTCCACAGAGAAACAATTTTTACACTCACTATCTTCCACAAAACAAAGTATATGCTAACATCAGGATATCTAGATAGGCAGAAAAATCCTATACAATATATGTTGAATGTCTGATTCCCTAATAATAAAAACGATTGTTTAATACATTATACAATAAGTAAAAATTAATATGAAAAAATATATGAAAAAAATACGATAAAAATATATATATAAAAACACATACAAATAAATATCGATAATATATAGTCACAAATTTAACTCTATACTTCGCTGATTACTGGACTTCGTATTCATAATTATGACATGGAAAAAAGGACAACAGATAATCAAAAATTCATAATTGACGGTAATTGATAGCAATAAAACATATTGAATATTAGAACAAATATAACAAATGGGAGAAAAATATATATATATCGAAAAATATATAATGCGAAAAAAATAAATAAATATATAAAATGTATATATAAATATAATAAATATAATAAAATAAAATTAATAAAATGAATAAAAATATATATAGATTGCTCTTCTGAACACTACCAATTAGATAAAAAACAGTTCAAGTCTAGCTCAATATTCAGGCCCAGGGGGTTCAATGTGCGTAATCTATGTATCCACTGGGTTTCATTTTGTGAAATATTTTGCCTAAGGTTGGAACCTCGCCAGTGATCTTCAACTCTATCAATCCCACAGAAAGTGAGTAGGCTGGGGTCTTGGTTGTGAAAAAGCCTAAAATGATTGGAAAGACCATGAAACTTATACCCATTCTTAATCCTATTTACATGTTCATTAAGTCTTATACCCAGTTGTCTGGTGGTTCTTCCCACGTATTGAAGATTACAAGGACAAGACAGAAGGTAGGTAACATGTGTTGTACTGCAGGTTATGAATTTTTTGATTGCATAAGATCTACCATCTACCAGGGAACTAAAATGGGTGGTTTTCCGTTTGCGAAATTTAGATGTCCTGCACATTCCACACCTGCCACAACTATAGAACCCAACGCTGTCTAGAAAGGTACATACCTTCCTGGGGGGGTCTATAACATTATGTGCTAGCTGAATCCTCAATGTAGGTGGCTTGGTGTAAATAAAATTGGGCTGTTTTGGCAGCACCTTCCCAAGGTCATTATCCTGATGAAGGAGGGGCCAATGCCTCTTTATGATTTTCTCTAAGTCCCGATACTGTCTGTTAAATCCTGTGACAAAGGATAAACTGAAGTTTTCCTCCCCTTTTACTTTGGATTTAAACAGATCATCCCTATTCATTTCCCCAACTGTTTGTTTAATCCTCTCTAAATTCTCCAGACTGTAACCCTTTTCTTGAAATCTTTTCACCATGATGTTAGCTTGCAAGTTGTAGTCACTTAGGTTGCTGCAGTTTCTTCTAATCCTAAGTAGCTGGCTTTTAGGGATACCCCCTAGCCATCTTGGATGGTGGCAACTTGTCAGGGGGATGTACCCATTTCGGTCGACATCTTTGAAGAAGGTGCGGGTAAGTAATTTATTATCTTCTCTAAATAATGTTAGATCTAAAAAATTGATTTGTTGGTAACTGAAGCACTCAGAAAAAGAAATACCAAACCGATTGGTCCCTAATTTGGCCATAAATTCCAAAAAGGAGTCGAGTGATCCTGCCCAAATAATCAGGATATCATCGATGTACCTTTTGTATAACCTGAGCTCTGGGATACTGGATCGATAGATGGCTTCATCCTCCCAAAAGCTCATAAACAGGTTAGCCACTGAAGGTGCATATTTGGCACCCATTGCGACCCCTTTCTTTTGCCTATAGTATTCCTTTTGGTGCCAAAAAAAGTTATGGCTCATTGCTAGATCTAAAGCTTTTAGGATAAACTTCTTTTGTTTTGATTTTATATCTGTATTCCCTAATGCCCATCCTACTGCTTGTAACGCATGTTCTTGTTGGATGTTGGTATAGAGTGAGTTTACGTCAATACTTGCAAGCAAACAGTTTTCATCTATTGTTATGGTCTTGGTTAATTCAATGAGTTCTCTGCTATCTTTAAGATATGCAGGATATTTTTTAGTAAGTGGTTGCAGGAAACAGTCTAGATATTCACCAAGTCTGGAGAAGAGGGATCCAATCCCACTGATTATTGGTCGACCTGGGGGCTTAGATTTATTTTTGTGAATTTTCGGCAATTGGTATATCACAGGTACCCGTGGCGCATCAGGGATAAGGTATCTGGCCTCTTTTTTCTTCAAGATACCCTCTTCAGTTGCTGTTTTAACTAGATTCTTTAGTTTTAACTTGAATTTCTTAGTGGGGTTATTCTTCAGCTTTTCATAAGTTTCCTGGTCTCCAACCAATCTATTTAGTTCCTCCAAATAATCAGCTTTGTTTAGTATAACCACCCCCCCTCCTTTGTCAGCTGACCTGATCACTATGTTTTTGTTTTCTATCAATGACACTAAACCTCTTTCTAGATCTTTTTTCCGTCTTTGGGGTTTAACAACAAGTTTGTCCAAATCCTGTTCTACCAGAGATTTGAACACCCCGACTAAATGATTATTGCTAATCTGGGGGTTGAAAGTTGAGTTATTCTTAAGAGTTGTATGCATATATTCCTCTTCCGGGGAATTTGATGCTGTTACTTTATTGGAAAAGTGCTTTTTAATATTAACTTTTCTTATAAATTTTTGTAGATCGATGAACACATCGAATTTATTGAGATTTTTTTCCATGGCATATTTTAAGCCTAAATCTAAAACTTTTAGTTCTTCCTGAGAAAAGTTGACATCACTTAAGTTAAAAATTCCCTCCATTAAACCATTCTTTTTCGCTTTCCTTTTACCTCCTCTGCATCCTCTTGTTCTCCTCTGCTTTCTTGATTTGATTGAGGGGTCATGGGGTACCACGGTCTCCACTCCTCTGGTGAACTCTGGTCTCTCCCCCAGCCCCTGGGGGTTGTAGCACCTCTCCCCCTCGTGGTGGGTGGTCCCCCTGATCCTCTCCTCTGAAAATCCCCTCTCTGGTTGCTGGGGTACCATCCCCTTCCCCGGTTTGTTGGAGGATAATAGTCGGGCTGGTTGTAGGCCCAAGACTGTCCCCCATACCCTCCTCCTCTATTGTATCCTCTTTGGTTATGGGATCCTCTATGGTCATAGCCCCTTTGACCATAGGAACCCCTTTGGGATGGATAGAAGTGGTCATAATCTAGAGGTTCAAAACGATTATATGTAGGTACACTATATCCGGATGCTGATGCACCATAATAGTCGTTATTCTAACCACTATGAGTGGTTTTGGCAGAGTCTTTTTGGGAGCCAACAAACTTCCTAACGGGAGTTTTAATGGTATCCAGCACTCGAGTTGGCTCTGTTTCCATAGGATTAGGTGCAATATTGGACTCCTCCCCTATTTCTTGCCATTTATAAACTTTATTGGATTTATAGTCATTGGTGTCTCTAATGAATTTTTTAATTTTTTTCTTCTGGGTATCCTTATCCAATTTATCTACAAAATCCTGGAGCTGTTTTAGTTTATCCTTACATTCCCCAGAGGTGATGAGAGGACCTAATTTGGATTTGATTCCATTGATGTTAGCCTCAATTAGTTTTAGTTTCCTCTCTTTTCTTGCTATCAGCATTTCTAAGAGTTTCCTCTCAACACCATTAAAAAAGGAAAACCATTCATCCTCAAGATCTTTATCTATGAGCCCGTCATTGGGGGCTAGATCCCATCTAAGCCGTCTGGGGGTCATCCTATCTTTCACATATTTTCTAAGAGAAAAGATATCCCACCAGGTCCTTGCTTGCTTATCAAGGGCACCCCTAAGATGTTTAAAATCCGAGTTGATATCAGATTGTTCATTGTTGGACGAAAAAAATTCATCCGCATTTATACTTCTGTCATTAATAAAAGTGAAAATCTCCATCGTGATTTAAAAAATGCAGCTGCTGTGACCAAGTGCTCTTACTTGTGAAACATAAAATCATACAATACAGCGCTCGCAAATATATATAATCAGTGATCTCAAAAATATAAAAAGAAAAAGAAAAGCTTTGTTGCAGCTGCAGAGTGAAAGTACTGTACTTTAGTGATATATAACCAGGTGAGCTGCGCTGGCAACTATATGTAGATAAAAATATACCAAATTAAAAAACACAAATAATAAATATCAAGGTGGCACGTTGTAGTGAATATGAAGGTGTCAGAGAACTGGGCATGCACCCCGCGTAACTAACCCAGCAATTTATGAGAATGCGCTGGACTGTACTAACAGAACTACAAGACCTTCCATATAAATGTGATGAATCAATTTATGTGCATAATCGCTGCAAAATAGCAGAAAAAACTACGGGAGCGTGAAAAATGCACTATCTGGATGAAAAACCTTCACTACAATATAAATAGATTGGTATGCATGTTGGACGAGTGCATCTATAAAACATCAAAAATATCAGTTTGACATAACACCAGTGCAAACAGAAAAGTAAATAAAAATAAATAAATATACAAAAAGTTCACAATCAGAAATAACTATGGAGCGATCCCCTCAGGAAATGCCAGATGTGATAATGAAATCATGAAACGTCAGCAAAAATAGTAAACAGAGAAAAAACGTAGCTAGTGGTAAAAACCCCTTCATAGGAGAAACAATGGGCAGACTTCCAGCTTTTTTATCCTTCTAATCAAACAGGGCCAGTGATGTAGCGATGTAAAGAATTGCTTGGAAGAAACCACAAAGCACACGTTCCACCGAAGGAGAAAAGAGAAGCATATAGCATAAAACCCTAAAATACCAAGGGTCACCTGCGCATAAATGCGCTACTCACGGGACTGGTAAGCAAAGCAGGCATTCAGATATTTGGTCGGTTCCTCGCTCTCCGGCGTGCGTTCCACCACCAGGAAGTGATGTCACTGGTAACAAATCAGACAGACGTGGACAGGATGTTGCGTCGACGCGTTTCGCCCCTCCCCCAGGGCGTTATCAAAGACTTAACATCCTGCTCACGTAGAAAACCATTTATATTATGCTCAGTGAGTGACAGCCATTTACGGCCAATGGGTGAAAGTCACCCATTCCTTCCTCTATCATCATATCCTGTTTGCAATCAAAAACTTTAATCAGTGGTCGGAGACAAACAACTCCAGTAAACAGATAGATGCTTGTGACATCTCCATAGAGAAACGATTTTTACACTCACTATCTTCCACAAAACAAAGTATATGCTAACATCAGGATATCTAGATAGGCAGAAAAATCCTATACAATATATGTTGAATGTCTGATTCCCTAATAATAAAAACGATTGTTTAATACATTATACAATAAGTAAAAATTAGTATGAAAAAATATATGAAAAAAATACGATAAAAATATATATATAAAAACACATACAAATAAATATCGATAATATATAGTCACAAATTTAACTCTATACTTCGCTGATTACTGGACTTCGTATTCATAATTATGACATGGAAAAAAGGACAACAGATAATCAAAAATTCATAATTGACGGTAATTGATAGCAATAAAACATATTGAATATTAGAACAAATATAACAAATGGGAGAAAAATATATATATATCGAAAAATATATAATGCGAAAAAAATAAATAAATATATAAAATATATATATAAATATAATAAATATAATAAAATAAAATTAATAAAATGAATAAAAATATATATAGATTGCTCTTCTGAACACTACCAATTAGATAAAAAACAGTTCAAGTCTAGCTCAATATTCAGGCCCAGGGGGTTCAATGTGCGTAATCTATGTATCCACTGGGTTTCATTTTGTGAAATATTTTGCCTAAGGTTGGAATCTCGCCAGTGATCTTCAACTCTATCAATCCCACAGAAAGTGAGTAGGCTGGGGTCTTGGTTGTGAAAAAGCCTAAAATGATTGGAAAGACCATGAAACTTATACCCATTCTTAATCCTATTTACATGTTCATTAAGTCTTATACCCAGTTGTCTGGTGGTTCTTCCCACGTATTGAAGATTACAAGGACAAGACAGAAGGTAGGTAACATGTGTTGTACTGCAGGTTATGAATTTTTTGATTGCATAAGATCTACCATCTACCAGGGAACTAAAATGGGTGGTTTTCCGTTTGCGAAATTTAGATGTCCTGCACATTCCACACCTGCCACAACTATAGAATCCAACGCTGTCTAGAAAGGTACATACCTTCCTGGGGGGGTCTATAACATTATGTGCTAGCTGAATCCTCAATGTAGGTGGCTTGGTGTAAATAAAATTGGGCTGTTTTGGCAGCACCTTCCCAAGGTCATTATCCTGATGAAGGAGGGGCCAATTTTCTGAGTGCTTCAGTTACCAACAAATCAATTTTTTAGATCTAACATTATTTAGAGAAGATAATAAATTACTTACCCGCACCTTCTTCAAAGATGTCGACCGAAATGGGTACATCCCCCTGACAAGTTGCCACCATCCAAGATGGCTAGGGGGTATCCCTAAAAGCCAGCTACTTAGGATTAGAAGAAACTGCAGCAACCTAAGTGACTACAACTTGCAAGCTAACATCATGGTGAAAAGATTTCAAGAAAAGGGTTACAGTCTGGAGAATTTAGAGAGGATTAAACAAACAGTTGGGGAAATGAATAGGGATGATCTGTTTATCCTTTGTCACAGGATTTAACAGACAGTATCGGGACTTAGAGAAAATCATAAAGAGGCATTGGCCCCTCCTTCATCAGGATAATGACCTTGGGAAGGTGCTGCCAAAACAGCCCAATTTTATTTACACCAAGCCACCTACATTGAGGCTTCAGCTAGAACATAATGTTATAGACCCCCCCAGGAAGGTATGTACCTTTCTAGACAGCGTTGGGTTCTATAGTTGTGGCAGGTGTGGAATGTGCAGGACATCTAAATTTCGCAAACGGAAAACCACCCATTTTAGTTCCCTGGTAGATGGTAGATCTTATGCAATCAAAAAATTCATAACCTGCAGTACAACACATGTTACCTACCTTCTGTCTTGTCCTTGTAATCTTCAATACGTGGGAAGAACCACCAGACAACTGGGTATAAGACTTAATGAACATGTAAATAGGATTAAGAATGGGTATAAGTTTCATGGTCTTTCCAATCATTTTAGGCTTTTTCATAACCAAGACCCCAGCCTACTCACTTTCTGTGGGATTGATAGAGTTGAAGATCACTGGCGAGGTTCCAACCTTAGGCAAAATATTTCACAAAATGAAACCCAGTGGATACATAGATTACGCACATTGAACCCCCTGGGCCTGAATATTGAGCTAGACTTGAACTGTTTTTTATCTAATTGGTAGTGTTCAGAAGAGCAATCTATATATATTTTTATTCATTTTATTAATTTTATTTTATTATATTTATTATATTTATATATAAATTTTATATATTTATTTATTTTTTTCGCATTATATATTTTTCGATATATATATATTTTTCTCCCATTTGTTATATTTGTTCTAATATTCAATATGTTTTATTGCTATCAATTACCGTCAATTATGAATTTTTGATTATCTGTTGTCCTTTTTTCCATGTCATAATTATGAATACGAAGTCCAGTAATCAGCGAAGTATAGAGTTAAATTTGTGACTATATATTATCGATATTTATTTGTATGTGTTTTTATATATATATTTTTATCGTATTTTTTTCATATATTTTTTCATATTAATTTTTACTTATTGTATAATGTATTAAACAATCGTTTTTATTATTAGGGAATCAGACATTCAACATATATTGTATAGGATTTTTCTGCCTATCTAGATATCCTGATGTTAGCATATACCGTATATACTCGAGTATAAGTCGTTCCGAGTATAAGTCGAGGCCCTAATTTACCACATAAAAATGGGAAAAACTTATTGACCCGAGTATAAGACGAGGGTGAGAAATGCACAGATACTGTAAGTGGAAAAGAGGGTCAACAATGCTAATTTGCAGCCATAGGTCCCCTGAACTTCAAACTCAGTAGTTAAGGGTTCCTAGATGCCCCCTAGCTGCAGCCAAAATTTGGAGTCTCTGAACCCAAAGGGTCCCGAAATGACATTGCAGCAGATGGACACAGTTGACCGAATTTGGGGCCCTGTATCTCAGGGCCACTTAGTGCTAAGAACCCCAAATTTGGTGTGCAAACCCAGTGGAACTAGCACCATAAAATTTCCAAAGCTGGGGTTTCTAGCACCAAGTGGCCCTGAGATACAGGGCCCCAAAAATCAGTTCAGAAAATGTCAAGCACTTTTCTACAGCAGAGAATGACATTTTCCGATTCAGTTTGGGGGCCCTGTATCTCAGGGCCACTTAGTGCTAGGAACTTCAGCTTTGGATATGTTGTGGTACCAGTTCCACTGGGTTTGCACACCAAATTTGGGGTTCCTAGCATTAACTGGCCCTGAGATATGGGGCCCCAAACTCGGTTCAGAAAATGTCAAGCACTTTTCTGCAGCAGAGAATGACATTTTCCGAACCGATTTTGGGGCCCCGTATCTCGGGGCCACTTAGTGCTAGGAACTTCAGCTTTGGATATGTTGTGATACCGGGTCCACTGGGTTTGCACACCAAATTTGGAGTTCCTAGCATCAAGTGGCCCTGAGATACGGGGCCCCAAATTCGGTTCAGAAAATGAAATTTTTTTGCTGCAGAAAAGTGCTTGACTCGAGTATAAGTCGAGGGGGGCACTTTCAGCACTAAAAAATGTGCTGAAAAATTCGACTTATACTCGAGTATATACGGTACTTTGTTTTGTGGAAGATAGTGAGTGTAAAAATCGTTTCTCTATGGAGATGTCACAAGCATCTATCTGTTTACTGGAGTTGTTTGTCTCCGACCACTGATTAAAGTTTTTGATTGCAAACAGGATATGATGATAGAGGAAGGAATGGGTGACTTTCACCCATTGGCCGTAAATGGCTGTCACTCACTGAGCATAATATAAATGGTTTTCTACGTGAGCAGGATGTTAAGTCTTTGATAACGCCCTGGGGGAGGGGCGAAACGCGTCGACGCAACATCCTGTCCACGTCTGTCTGATTTGTTACCAGTGACATCACTTCCTGGTGGTGGAACGCACGCCGGAGAGCGGCGAACCGACCAAATATCTGAATGCCTGCTTTGCTTACCGGTCCCGTGAGTAGCGCATTTATGCGCAGGTGACCCTTGGTATTTTAGGGTTTTATGCTATATGCTTCTCTTTTCTCCTTCGGTGGAACGTGTGCTTTGTGGTTTCTTCCAAGCAATTCTTTACATCGCTACATCACTGGCCCTGTTTGATTAGAAGGATAAAAAAGCTGGAAGTCTGCCCATTGTTTCTCCTATGAAGGGGTTTTTACCACTAGCTACGTTTTTTCTCTGTTTACTATTTTTGCTGACGTTTCATGATTTCATTATCACATCTGGCATTTCCTGAGGGGATCGCTCCATAGTTATTTCTGATTGTGAACTTTTTGTATATTTATTTATTTTTATTTACTTTTCTGTTTGCACTGGTGTTATGTCAAACTGATATTTTTGATGTTTTATAGATGCACTCGTCCAACATGCATACCAATCTATTTATATTGTAGTGAAGGTTTTTCATCCAGATAGTGCATTTTTCACGCTCCCGTAGTTTTTTCTGCTATTTTGCAGCGATTATGCACATAAATTGATTCATCACATTTATATGGAAGGTCTTGTAGTTCTGTTAGTACAGTCCAGCGCATTCTCATAAATTGCTGGGTTAGTTACGCGGGGTGCATGCCCAGTTCTCTGACACCTTCATATTCACTACAACGTGCCACCTTGATATTTATTATTTGTGTTTTTTAATTTGGTATATTTTTATCTACATATAGTTGCCAGCGCAGCTCACCTGGTTATATATCACTAAAGTACAGTACTTTCACTCTGCAGCTGCAACAAAGCTTTTCTTTTTCTTTTTATATTTTTGAGATCACTGATTATATATATTTGCGAGCGCTGTATTGTATGATTTTATGTTTCACAAGTAAGAGCACTTGGTCACAGCAGCTGCATTTTTTAAATCACGATGGAGATTTTCACTTTTATTAATGACAGAAGTATAAATGCGGATGAATTTTTTTCGTCCAACAATGAACAATCTGATATCAACTCGGATTTTAAACATCTTAGGGGTGCCCTTGATAAGCAAGTAAGGACCTGGTGGGATATCTTTTCTCTTAGAAAATATGTGAAAGATAGGATGACCCCCAGACGGCTTAGATGGGATCTAGCCCCCAATGACGGGCTCATAGATAAAGATCTTGAGGATGAATGGTTTTCCTTTTTTAATGGTGTTGAGAGGAAACTCTTAGAAATGCTGATAGCAAAAAAAAATTAAAACTAATTGAGGCTAACATCAATGGAATCAAATCCAAATTAGGTCCTCTCATCACCTCTGGGGAATGTAAGGATAAACTAAAACAGCTCCAGGATTTTGTAGATAAATTGGATAAGGATACCCAGAAGAAAAAAATTAAAAAATTCATTAGAGACACCAATGACTATAAATCCAATAAAGTTTATAAATGGCAAGAAATAGGGGAGGAGTCCAATATTGCACCTAATCCTATGGAAACAGAGCCAACTTGAGTGCTGGATACCATTAAAACTCCCGTTAGGAAGTTTGTTGGCTCCCAAAAAGACTCTGCCAAAACCACTCATAGTGGTTAGAATAACGACTATTATGGTGCATCAGCATCCGGATATAGTGTACCTACATATAATCGTTTTGAACCTCTAGATTATGACCACTTCTATCCATCCCAAAGGGGTTCCTATGGTCAAAGGGGCTATGACCATAGAGGATCCCATAACCAAAGAGGATACAATAGAGGAGGAGGGTATGGGGGACAGTCTTGGGCCTACAACCAGCCCGACTATTATCCTCCAACAAACCGGGGAAGGGGATGGTACCCCAGCAACCAGAGAGGGGATTTTCAGAGGAGAGGATCAGGGGGACCACCCACCACGAGGGGGAGAGGTGCTACAACCCCCAGGGGCTGGGGGAGAGACCAGAGTTCACCAGAGGAGTGGAGACCGTGGTACCCCATGACCCCTCAATCAAATCAAGAAAGCAGAGGAGAACAAGAGGATGCAGAGGAGGTAAAAGGAAAGCGAAAAAGAATGGTTTAATGGAGGGAATTTTTAACTTAAGTGATGTCAACTTTTCTCAGGAAGAACTAAAAGTTTTAGATTTAGGCTTAAAATATGCCATGGAAAAAAATCTCAATAAATTCGATGTGTTCATCGATCTACAAAAATTTATAAGAAAAGTTAATATTAAAAAGCACTTTTCCAATAAAGTAACAGCATCAAATTCCCCGGAAGAGGAATATATGCATACAACTCTTAAGAATAACTCAACTTTCAACCCCCAGATTAGCAATAATCATTTAGTCGGGGTGTTCAAATCTCTGGTAGAACAGGATTTGGACAAACTTGTTGTTAAACCCCAAAGACGGAAAAAAGATCTAGAAAGAGGTTTAGTGTCATTGATAGAAAACAAAAACATAGTGATCAGGTCAGCTGACAAAGGAGGGGGGGTGGTTATACTAAACAAAGCTGATTATTTGGAGGAACTAAATAGATTGGTTGGAGACCAGGAAACTTATGAAAAGCTGAAGAATAACCCCACTAAGAAATTCAAGTTAAAACTAAAGAATCTAGTTAAAACAGCAACTGAAGAGGGTATCTTGAAGAAAAAAGAGGCCAGATACCTTATCCCTGATGCGCCACGGGTACCTGTGATATACCAATTGCCGAAAATTCACAAAAATAAATCTAAGCCCCCAGGTCGACCAATAATCAGTGGGATTGGATCCCTCTTCTCCAGACTTGGTGAATATCTAGACTGTTTCCTGCAACCACTTACTAAAAAATATCCTGCATATCTTAAAGATAGCAGAGAACTCATTGAATTAACCAAGACCATAACAATAGATGAAAACTGTTTGCTTGCAAGTATTGACGTAAACTCACTCTATACCAACATCCAACAAGAACATGCGTTACAAGCAGTAGGATGGGCATTAGGGAATACAGATATAAAATCAAAACAAAAGAAGTTTATCCTAAAAGCTTTAGATCTAGCAATGAGCCATAACTTTTTTTGGCACCAAAAGGAATACTATAGGCAAAAGAAAGGGGTCGCAATGGGTGCCAAATATGCACCTTCAGTGGCTAACCTGTTTATGAGCTTTTGGGAGGATGAAGCCATCTATCGATCCAGTATCCCAGAGCTCAGGTTATACAAAAGGTACATCGATGATATCCTGATTATTTGGGCAGGATCACTCGACTCCTTTTTGGAATTTATGGCCAAATTAGGGACCAATCGGTTTGGTATTTCTTTTTCTGAGTGCTTCAGTTACCAACAAATCAATTTTTTAGATCTAACATTATTTAGAGAAGATAATAAATTACTTACCCGCACCTTCTTCAAAGATGTCGACCGAAATGGGTACATCCCCCTGACAAGTTGCCACCATCCAAGATGGCTAGGGGGTATCCCTAAAAGCCAGCTACTTAGGATTAGAAGAAACTGCAGCAACCTAAGTGACTACAACTTGCAAGCTAACATCATGGTGAAAAGATTTCAAGAAAAGGGTTACAGTCTGGAGAATTTAGAGAGGATTAAACAAACAGTTGGGGAAATGAATAGGGATGATCTGTTTAAATCCAAAGTAAAAGGGGAGGAAAACTTCAGTTTATCCTTTGTCACAGGATTTAACAGACAGTATCGGGACTTAGAGAAAATCATAAAGAGGCATTGGCCCCTCCTTCATCAGGATAATGACCTTGGGAAGGTGCTGCCAAAACAGCCCAATTTTATTTACACCAAGCCACCTACATTGAGGATTCAGCTAGCACATAATGTTATAGACCCCCCCAGGAAGGTATGTACCTTTCTAGACAGCGTTGGGTTCTATAGTTGTGGCAGGTGTGGAATGTGCAGGACATCTAAATTTCGCAAACGGAAAACCACCCATTTTAGTTCCCTGGTAGATGGTAGATCTTATGCAATCAAAAAATTCATAACCTGCAGTACAACACATGTTACCTACCTTCTGTCTTGTCCTTGTAATCTTCAATACGTGGGAAGAACCACCAGACAACTGGGTATAAGACTTAATGAACATGTAAATAGGATTAAGAATGGGTATAAGTTTCATGGTCTTTCCAATCATTTTAGGCTTTTTCACAACCAAGACCCCAGCCTACTCACTTTCTGTGGGATTGATAGAGTTGAAGATCACTGGCGAGGTTCCAACCTTAGGCAAAATATTTCACAAAATGAAACCCAGTGGATACATAGATTACGCACATTGAACCCCCTGGGCCTGAATATTGAGCTAGACTTGAACTGTTTTTTATCTAATTGGTAGTGTTCAGAAGAGCAATCTATATATATTTTTATTCATTTTATTAATTTTATTTTATTATATTTATTATATTTATATATAAATTTTATATATTTATTTATTTTTTTCGCATTATATATTTTTCGATATATATATATTTTTCTCCCATTTGTTATATTTGTTCTAATATTCAATATGTTTTATTGCTATCAATTACCGTCAATTATGAATTTTTGATTATCTGTTGTCCTTTTTTCCATGTCATAATTATGAATACGAAGTCCAGTAATCAGCGAAGTATAGAGTTAAATTTGTGACTATATATTATCGATATTTATTTGTATGTGTTTTTATATATATATTTTTATCGTATTTTTTTCATATATTTTTTCATATTAATTTTTACTTATTGTATAATGTATTAAACAATCGTTTTTATTATTAGGGAATCAGACATTCAACATATATTGTATAGGATTTTTCTGCCTATCTAGATATCCTGATGTTAGCATATACTTTGTTTTGTGGAAGATAGTGAGTGTAAAAATCGTTTCTCTATGGAGATGTCACAAGCATCTATCTGTTTACTGGAGTTGTTTGTCTCCGACCACTGATTAAAGTTTTTGATTGCAAACAGGATATGATGATAGAGGAAGGAATGGGTGACTTTCACCCATTGGCCGTAAATGGCTGTCACTCACTGAGCATAATATAAATGGTTTTCTACGTGAGCAGGATGTTAAGTCTTTGATAACGCCCTGGGGGAGGGGCGAAACGCGTCGACGCAACATCCTGTCCACGTCTGTCTGATTTGTTACCAGTGACATCACTTCCTGGTGGTGGAACGCACGCCGGAGAGCGGCGAACCAACCAAATATCTGAATGCCTGCTTTGCTTACCAGTCCCGTGAGTAGCGCATTTATGCGCAGGTGACCCTTGGTATTTTAGGGTTTTATGCTATATGCTTCTCTTTTCTCCTTCGGTGGAACGTGTGCTTTGTGGTTTCTTCCAAGCAATTCTTTACATCGCTACATCACTGGCCCTGTTTGATTAGAAGGATAAAAAAGCTGGAAGTCTGCCCATTGTTTCTCCTATGAAGGGGTTTTTACCACTAGCTACGTTTTTTCTCTGTTTACTATTTTTGCTGACGTTTCATGATTTCATTATCACATCTGGCATTTCCTGAGGGGATCGCTCCATAGTTATTTCTGATTGTGAACTTTTTGTATATTTATTTATTTTTATTTACTTTTCTGTTTGCACTGGTGTTATGTCAAACTGATATTTTTGATGTTTTATAGATGCACTCGTCCAACATGCATACCAATCTATTTATATTGTAGTGAAGGTTTTTCATCCAGATTTTTTTTTTTTTTCTGCTATTTTGCAGCGATTATGCACATAAATTGATTCATCACATTTATATGGAAGGTCTTGTAGTTCTGTTAGTACAGTCCAGCGCATTCTCATAAATTGCCGGGTTAGTTACGCGGGGTGCATGCCCAGTTCTCTGACACCTTCATATTCACTACAACGTGCCACCTTGATATTTATTATTTGTGTTTTTTAATTTGGTATATTTTTATCTACATATAGTTGCCAGCGCAGCTCACCTGGTTATATAGGAACCACTGATAACCAAAAGGGGTTGAGTTTCCAGGTGTAGGTTGTGGAGGGGGAGTTGAGCCTGAGTTCAACCCAATAGGGAGCATGATCAGAGAGTATGCAGGGGTTGAAACCTACTTCTTCAAGTATTGGGAGAAGAGAACGGGAAATTATTATTAAGTCTATTCGTGACATAGAATTATGCGCTGCTGAGAAGTATGAAAACACCCTGTCTTGAGGGTGGTAATGTCTCCAGGTGTCTACCAGGAAAGTTCAGTAAGAAGTTTGCCGAATCTGGCATGTGAGCGGGAAGGGTTGTCAGGAGGCGTCAGCGTCAGTCTGTCCAGTTCCCTGTCTGCCACATTATTAAAGTCCCCTAACCAAATTGCCTTAACAGTGGGAAATTGGGACACAAAAGAGAGACCTTCTGTTAATACAGCAAACTGGAAAGGGGGAGGTATGTAGTCTGCCATTATAAGGAGATCCAGGCCATTTATTCTGGCATGTAGAAATAAGAACCTCCCTTGAGGGTCAGATCTAAGCGTCAATAGAGTGAATTGTGCTGTTTTGGCCACCAATATTGCGACTCCTCTAGAGTTAGCAGTATGAGGGGCCTGGTAGAGCCATCCCACCCAAGGTTTCTTAAGTGTCACCAATAGTTGGCCTGTGAGATGAGTCTCCACCAGGACCATAAGCTCTGCACGTTGAGCTTTGATGTATGACAGGGCTGCATTTCTCTTAGGTCTAGCTCTGATACCTCGCACATTTCATGTAATACATTTTAACTTGGGCATATTATGGTTAGGTGTCTATCAGTGTCCACGATATCCCGGGCCAGCGTCCAGCCGCCGCGATCCGTCCCACAAGTGGGAGGACATGCAACGTCGTCTGAGGGACCCAGGGCATCGGGGACAGGATAATAAGATGTGATCCACTGAAGTCCAGATGGTGTAGTCACATGCAGGGCTCCAGTGCATTGCACATCACAGATGTCACCAATCAAATACCAGCAAATAAAGCTCTTCTCAACATAAAGTGGTTGCAAAACTTTAAACCAACAGTGGAATATAAACAGGTTAGAAACTAATACACTGGCTTGCCCGGGCAGGCAGCGCCCCGAGTACTTTCCCAGGGCTCTCTGCCTGGACCGGACAGTCCAGGGAAACAATGCTTGTGCTGAATGGCAAATGTTACATTTGGTATTGAAAAAAGCGGGGCCTGTTAGGGCTCCTAGGGGGACGATTCGCTGCAGAGCGAGCAGCAGCGCGAGGAGTGAGACTCCTGGTCTAAAATCTCCAGGATCACATGCATGGGGCTACCTCAAAGCACCCTCCCAATGTTGAAGGCATGTGGCCTGGTACGGTTCAGGAGGGGGGCGCTCTCTCGTCCCCCCCTCTTTTCCTGTGGCCTGCCAGGTTGCGCGCTCGGATAAGGGTCTGGTATGAATTTTTGGGGGGACCCCATGCCATTTTTTTTATTTTGGCCCGGGGTTCCCCTTAAAATCCATACCAGACCTAAAAGGTCTGGTATGGATTTTGAGGGGGACCCCCACGCCATTTTTAAAAAAAAATTGGCGCAGGGTTCCCCTTAACATCCATACCAGACCTGAAGGGCCTGGTATGGAATTTAGGGGGACCCCCACGCATTTTTTTTTTTAAATTTTGGTTTGGGGTTCCCCTGTGGGGAAATCCCATGCCATTTTTATCAATGAACTTTTATGTGTATTGTCAGACCGATAATTCATTAATAGCCGCGAGTAGTTTTAAATGACTTTTTTCCTTTGAAATGTCATTTTGCTATCAGACTGTTCTAAACACGGGAAACATGCACCCCTTTACAGGCATACTATAGACACCCCCCAGGTACGAAATTTAAAGGAATATTACACTTTTATTGTTTCACTTTAAGCATCATTAAAATCACTGCTCCCGAAAAAAGACGTTTTTAAAACTTCTTTTAGCATTGATACATGTCCCCTGGGGCAGGACCCAGGTCCCCAAACACTTTTTATGACAATACCATGCATATAAGCCTTTAAAATTAGCATTTTTGATTTCTCCCATAGACTTTAAAGGGTTTTCCGCGGCTTTCAAATTTGCCGCGAACACCCCAAATTGTTCGCTGTTCGGCGAACTGGCGAACAGCTGATGTTCGAGTCGAACTCATGTTCGACTCGAACTCATGTTCGACTCGAACTCATGTTCGACTCGAACTCGAAGCTCATCCCTAGTGGTGACATGCTCTCTACTAGTACAGAATGTCAGCCAGCTCGGTTGTGGGGTGTGATAAGCAGTATTGGCCCCAGGATGTGTGATAACGGATTTTAGGCAAGCGGAGCTCCCGAGAAGCACTCCTCACACCATGCCGGTCCAGACAGCGACACCTGCACACACTCTTAAAAAAAATTTTAGCCCTGAAAATTACATAACCCCCCCCCCCACAAAAAATAATAGATATTTTCTGAAAGCAGACACCCTAGAGAATAAAATAGTGGTAGTTCCAATTTTTTATGTCACATGATATTACAGCAAAGGTCTAGGAAACGCAAAATTTCTGTAAAAAATACACTAAAGTTAATTTTAGGGCACAAAAAACATAATAAATTACCCATTTCTTTGGTAAAATATATAAGATCAGGTTGCACCAAGTAATAAGATACCCAACATGTCAAACCTAAAATTTGGGTGCGCCCATGAAATCGCGACAAATTTCAATACACTATATTTTCCATTAGTGACATTTTAAAAGCCCCCCATAGGTCATCAGTTTAGTGTTACGAAGGGGGTCTGGTGCTAGAAATATTGCTCTCATCCCAGCGTGCGTGGCGACATGTAACATGTGTATCACAAAAGATTTTTTCATGCATAGGTGCCCCGACACGTGCATATACTGTATGTTACTATTAAACAAAAAAAGACAGACAATTTTGAAAAAAAAAATAAAAAACAATATTTTTCTTTCTGCTATAAAACATATCCAATAAAAAATAAAATTTCTTTCTACATTTTGGCCAAAATGTATTCTGCTACATGTCTTTGGTAAAAAAATAAAATAAAATCCCGAAAAGTGGTTATTGATTGGTTTGCATTAAAAAGTTATACCATCTACAAACTATACTTAAAACAGGAAGGCAACTCGGATGCTCTTAAATAAAAGTACTTTATTGGTTACAAGGGTACACAAGTACAGGCTATACGCTGACGCGTTATGGTTAAGAAGCCTTCATCATGTTTTGATGAAGGCTTCTTAGCCAAAACACGTCAACGTATAGCATGTACCCATGGAACCAATAAAGTACTTTTATTCAAGAGCATCCGAGTTGCCAGCCATCTTGTTTTAAGTATTGTATCTGTGGGGCCTGAATGTCCTGGCTAGAGTACCAGATCACAGTTCGTGGACTTCTATATTGGCAGTGGAGTTGGGGAAACAACTTGTGTTGTGGTATGTCAGTCTGACACACCGCAACACCGATCTCGGTTAAGAGTCTCTGACGGAGGCCCTTTACCATGTGATCTGCTGTGTCCAATCACAGCTGGTCACGGTGTAAACTGAAAAAGCCATGTATCAGCTTTTCCTCTATCGTGTCTGATAGATGCGAGTAGAGGAGAGATAATCAGTGGCTCTCCTGATTATCAGCACAGCCCCCCTGAGGATACCACCAGGATCACCAGGGATGCTCACCACTGATGACCACCAGGTATTTGTCACCCATGACCACCAGGGATGACACTTGCTGCCCAAAAAGTATGCCAATCAGTGCCCATCAGTAATGCCTGCCATTGCCTCCTTTTCAGTGATGCCCATCAGTGCCACCTATCAGTGCCCATCAGTGCCATCTATCACTGCCCATCAGTGCCACCCATAAGTACCCATCAGTGTAGCCTATCAGTGCCCATCAGTCCCACCTATCAGTGCCCATCGGTGCTGCATGTCAGTGCCCATCAGTCCCACCTATCAGTGCCCATCGGTGCTGCATGTCAGTGCCCATCAGTCCCACCTATCAGTGCCCATCGGTGCTGCATGTCAGTGCCCATCAGTCCCACCTATCAGTGCCCATCGGTGCTGCATATCAGTGCCCATCAGTGGCACGTCATCAGTGCCCATCAGTGAAGGAGAAAAACTTACTTATTTACAACATTTTATAACAGAAACAAAGAAAAACTTTTTTTTCCAAAATTTTCGGTCTTTTTTTATTTGTTTAGCAACAAATAAAAAACCCCAGTGGTGATCAAATACCACCAGAAGAAAGCTCTATTTGTGGGAACTCAATGATAAAAATTAAGTTTGGGTACAGAGTAGTATGACCGCGCAATTGTCATTCAAAGTGCAACAGCGCTGAAAGCTTAAAATTGGCCTGGGCAGGAAGGGGGGGAAATGCTCTGTATTGAAGTGGTTAAAGGATTACGTCATTCATCTCTGTAATACCACTTGCAGCTTTAAGGCACCCCACAAGCATGTTCTTTAAAGAATTTAATCATTTTCAATGTTGCCCTTTAAGAGTATGAACAGACCCTCTCCCCATTAAATGGTATTTTTAATTTTTTTTTTGCCTTTGCATGTGCACCCAATGACAGTATCCAGCTAAACATGCCTTTTTTTAAACACTTGCTGACCGCTGCACGCCGACATACAGCACAATGGCAGCGGTGGACAAATGGGCGTACCTGTATGTCCCCTTTAACTGGTGGCGTTAGCAGGCGTGCGCCCGCCGCATATGGCGTGACCGTGCCCACGGGACGCGATGTCCGCCGGTCTCCCGGCGATCGTGTCACGGAGTTGCAGAACAGGGAGATGCCTTTGTAAACAAGGCATTTCCCTGGTATGTGTGTGATGGAAAAATCTGGACAGCCGCACTCCGGATTGGAAAAGTGAAAAATAAAATCCTCTTTATTGAAAAAGTAATAACATGATTAAAATCCGTACATGGCTTTGTTGGGATAATGCAGCATAACCGCTAACGCGTTTCACGCTCCCATAGAGCGCTTACTCATAGCTGGTTTGTACGAAAGTGATCACCACTTATATACACATAATTTATCTACCACATGACTACATATTGATTATCTGATTTTAAACAGCTGATCGTTAGTCTGTGTGGGATCTTTTTGGCTTAGATGTGATTGGATGTGTGTCCTATAGTGGAGTCACTAATGAAGACTTGAATATATAAATGAAATGTATTCATATTGGCAAATGTCAACATATATAAATAATAAAAAATTCTATTCAAGGTTTTTGAAAAACATGTTTGTTATTTTTCAAAACCACAATAATGAGATGGGTGCTGGAATTTGACGTTCAAACGTATAAATTATCATACGGATAGGCGCAAGTATGGGCAAACTATGTGAGCTGGTGGCTGCGGTATAATGTAAACGGTGTATAGAATGAGAATTGGAATTGGGTCTATATGCATGTGATAAAAAGATGTGCATCCAACACCACTATCAGTGTCTACAAGAAAAGACTAAATATGTGTGTATGGTGCATAAATATATGCAAAAAAATTTTAAACAACATAAAGATAAAAATAATGATGAAAAGCAATTCTTTATATGTGTGTGTATGTGTATATACATGATGGTTTCAACTTTCAAAAAACGTGGTGACATATGTGAATTGGAAGCTGGGCAGAAAACTGGCGTCCTGTCGCAATAATGCGACCAAAAGTCTCCTGATTTACAGGAGTCTATGTGTGAATAAATGCTTTTGCTTCAATTCCTACATGTGTGAATATTATTCTTTGCAACATATAAAGGATTGTGAAACGTATCACTCTCTGATAATCCCGCCACTCCAGCTTCACAAAAGTGCTCATTTAAAACCTTGCATCACTCCGTATGGGATGCATTAATCCCAATCAGGTAACAACATTAACGTTGCTGAACGTCTTTCTTTGAAGCAATCACATCTCTCGATGAGTTGTCTTCAAGTGTATGGGCAGAACTCTATGAGGTAGATAAAAATGGGACAAAATGCAGTGTTTATGCACCTGTCTCTATTCTTTCTATACATAGTATAATATTGGCAGTGACCATATGACAGGTTCTTCCAATATATGTGTTTATATCAATAGATAACTAACAATCTCACTAAACCAATTACTATGTGAAATAAACAACTGGTCTACCTCTTTGAAGACCACAGCTCTTAAATCAACTCAAAACACATGGGAACCTTGCAAAGAAGGTAATGAACCATGTACACATGTGGTAAAAAACATTTGTGCAAAGTTAGGCTAGCCATACACTATACAATTCTCCCGTGCAACTCTGGTCTAGATTCACCAAAACCACACAATAGGAGGCCAAACCCAAACACCCTCAACTTGTATGCAATCAGGCAGGCCCTTCTACCACACAGCTGAAGGCAAATCCAAAGAAAATTGAACAAGAAAATTGCATGGTGTATGGCCAGCTTTAGTGTTATGGTCTACCTGCAGCTACCATCAAACAATAATGTCTAATTAGAAACGAGATTCAAGTGACAGTGAATGCAAAAGATATAGTAAATTGTTTCTTTTAAATGAAAACATATATGCATATCACTGGTCATTTGCTCGTATGGATTGGAGTGTGTTTAGCCCAATAAAATGTATCGGTTACTGGGAATATGTGTAAAAAGAGGGAACTGATATATTGATATGTGTCCCTATATGTTTTTTTGCTCCATTATCCACCAAAAACCTGTTCTGCCTAGTGACATGACAGAGATCACTGCTCTCTGTCATCGGCAGCAGTGATCCCTGTCATGTGAGTAGTAGCCCATCCCCCCACAGTTAGACTCACTCCCTAGGACACAATTAACCCCTTGATCGCCCCCTAGTGTTAACCCCTTCCCTGTCAGAGTCATTTATACAGTAATCAGTGCATTTTTATAGCACTGATCGCTGTATAAATGACAATGGTCCCAAAATAGTGTCAAAAGTGTCCGATGTGTCCGCTATAATGTCACAATGACAATAAAAATCACAGATCGCCGCCATTACTATAAAAAAAAAATTAATAATAAAAATGCCATAAAACTATCCCCTATTTTGTAGATGCTATAACATTTGCGCAAACCAATCAATATACGCTTATTGCAATTATTTTTTTAACAAAAATATGTAGAAGAATACATATCGGCCTAAACTGAGGATAAAAAATATTTTTTTTTATATATTTTTGGGGGATTTTTATTATAGCAAAAAGTAAAAAAATATTGCTTTTTTTTCAAAATTGTAGCTCTTTTTTTGTTTATAGTGCAAAAAATAAAAATCACAGAGGTGATAAAATACCACCAAAAGAAAGTTCTATTTGTGGAAAAAAATGGCGTCAATTTTGTTTGGGTGCAATGTCGCACGACCGCGCAATTGTCAGTTAAAGCGACGCAGTGCCGTATCGCAAAAAGTGCTCTGGTCAGGAAGGGGGTAAAATCTTCCTGGGGCTGAAGCGGTTAAACAATAGTTTGCCTATTACCCTTGAAACATAAAGAAAAAGTCTAGTTTTACCTCCCATTGACTTCAGTGGGGTTTGGGGCTCACAGACTGCCTGCTGGGTTCAGCAAATCCAAGCCAGCTTCACTCATCCCTGTTGTCATTCTGTGGCTGCTCGCAGATTGCACTCACAGCTACAATTACCGTAGTTCTGCTTTCTGCACAGATTTATAACTGACATTTTTACATACTGGAAACAGACTGTGTAATTTCCATCTTTTTTAGCCAGATAAGCAGGGGATTTTTTTTCTTGGCTCTTACATATTTTGTTCCGGGTTCAGGGTCAAGTTTGTTTTAAAATCCAAAGCTTTCGGGTGTGTCGAATTTCCACATTCCTGCAGTGCTCACTGCCGCCAATCTCTTAGTCACTAAAAGGCACAGTGGTAGCTTTTAACAGGACCATTAGTTTACCTACAGTTTGCTGTAATGGTCAGTAGCAATACCTTACAACTAAGGTTCGGGCTTTACTCAGTTGGGCCTGAACCCATGGCAAACTGTCCCTTGACAGCAAACCACTGTCCCAGCCTTCATGCCACCCACTTAAAACTTTCTTGTACTACTTAAAAGACCAAAAACATCCAGTGCGGTCCCACACAGACAATGCTCAGAACTTCCTTTGTCAAGAGAATCAATTGGACCATGTCTATATGCCCCGTACATACGGTCGGATTTTCCGACGGAAAATGTTTGATGGGAGCTTGTTGTCGGAAATTCGGACCATGTGTAGGCTCCATCGGACATTTACCATCGGAATTTCCGTCACACAAAATTTGAGATCTGGATCTCAAATTTTCCGACAACAAAATCCGTTGTCGTAAATTCCGATCGTGTGTACACAATTCCGACGCACAAAGTTCCACGCATGCTCGGAATCAAGCAGAAGAGCCACACTGGCTATTGAACTTCATTTTTTCTCGGCTAGTCGTACATTTTGTACGTCACCACGTTCTTGACGTTCGGAATTTCCGACAAGATTTGTGTGACAGTGTGTATGCAAGACAAGTCTGAGCCAACATCCGTCGGAAAAAAAAACATGGATTTTGTTGTCGGAAAATCCTATCGTGTGTACAGGGCATAACTCTGAAGGCAGTATAATATCCAATGACATAAAATTCAAAGATCCACGCCTCTATATGGGTACCAGACCAATATGGATAAAGCTTTTAGAAGTGATGTCATTGGTGTGTGGCCTCCAACTGAAGTCACAGTACTAGAAGCGAGAATGGATCCCCTGGCCGGCACCTAGTGCTTCCACAAGTCTGGAGCGGTGCTGCTCTTTTTGGATCATCTTAGAATTGGCTTATCCTTGCAACTATCTGAGATGGGAAACACCTCAACCCAGTGGCGTAGTATGGGGGGGGGGCGCAGTCGGTGCGTTCACCCAGGCGCAACATTTAGAGGGACGCAGACAGGGCCACCATAAGGCAGCCCAGGCAGTAGACAACCCTCCTGCACGCTGCACCTGGTTGGAGAGAAGGTGCAGCATGGAGGGTTTAGTCTACCAGCTGTCACCAAGAAATCAGGGAGAATGGATCCATGCATACAAAGGAGGACAGATCCCAATCCAGTCCAATGTGTGCAGGCAATAAGCGCCACACTGTGCGTGGGGGGGGGGGGGTCAGGATGAAGGAGGCTTCCCACTGGTTGCTGCCTCTGCCACTGCCACTGCCACTGGAAATCCTGCTGGAGATATTCTTCTGCATGAGTGGGACAGGAGGGATGGGGGGGGGGGGTCTGGAGGTGTGATCAGAGTGGAGGGATGGGGAATCTGGGGGTGTTATTAGAGTGAGGGGGGTCTGGGGGTGTGATCAGGGTGGAGGGATGGGGAATCTGGGGGTGTTATTAGAGTGGGGAGGGTTTGGGGGTGTGATCAGGGTGGGGGGGGGGCGCAAATCGCTTGCCATGCCCCGGGCACTGACACGCCGCTACCTCTGCCACGAACCCCATTATATGGACCCTGAAAAATGCATAGAAAATAATTGGTTAAGTCCACAGGTGATTTTATTCTTTCTTTTTCTTCTACTTTTGATTCATACCAGCTTTTTAAAATTAACAAACGTAATAATATAGAGGTTGAATGGCGGTGTTGGTGTAGTATAACACTTTTAGTCGTTAAATTCTACATTTTCTATAGTGGACTATCTATACATCATGCCAAGAGGGACAGCTGAGGAGGAGAGAACACAGGGATCTGGTCCCAAAAGAGCAATGTTGGGAGCAATGAGTAGATGACTTACTTTTTGGGTGCTATAAAGTTTTTGGGTGTGAGAAAGTTTTTGGGTGGGTAACATAGTATGTGACATAAGAAAACTCCTGTGCTAACAGTAAAATACGAATTTAACGTTTCATGCCTGTGGGAATTTCCCAGAAATGTTTGTTAATGATATCAGGGTGTCATGTGATTTTGCAGCACTACAGGTTTTTCACCTTAAAGTGGATGTAAACACCAAAACATTTTTGCAACTTGTACAGTATAGGATTTCATGTAATCTGTGCCCAGTCTTGACACGAAGAGTTAATTCAGCTCTAAGCAGTCCTCTTATCTCTTTTTTTCAGTGAGATAAAAATGAACAGACAGAGAAATACCAGTCAGTTTATCCCAAGTGCTGTGAGTGACAGGTGATTTACATATCTCATGCAGGAGCCTTAGAGGCATTATGTGTAATTCCCCCCCCCCCCCTTTCTTCTCCAGCTCACACACAGCTCTGTACAGGGCCACTGCTACCACTAGGCAAACTAGGCGGCCGCCTAGGGTGCACTGCTGCCCAGGGTGCCTGGCCTCTGGTTTCCCTACTCTCCGTCCCTGCGCTATGTACAGTACAGTATCTCACAAAATTGAGTACACCCCTCACATTTTTGTAAATATTTAATTATATCTTTTCATGTGACAACACTAAAGAAATTATACTTTACTACAATGTAAAGTAGTGAGTGTACAGCTTGTATAACAATGTAAATTTGCTGTCCCCTCAAAATAACTCAACACACAGTCATTAATGTCTGAACCGCTGGCAACAAAAGTGAGTACACCCCTAAGTGAAAATGTCCAAATTGGACCCAATCAGCCATTTTCCCTCTCCAATGTCATGTCACTCATTAATATTACAAGGTCTCAGGTGTGAATGGGGAGCAGGTGTGTTAAATTTCGTGTTATCGCTCTCACTCTCTCATACTGGTCACTGGAAGTTCAACATGGCAGCTCATGGCAAAGAACTCTCTGAGGATCTGAAAAAAAGAATTGTTGCTCTACAGAAAGATGGCCTAGGCTATAAGAAGATTACCAAGAGCCTGAAACTGAGCTGCACCACAGTGGCAAAGACCATACAGTGGTTTAACAGTGGTTTTCCACTCAGAACAAAAAACTCTCGAAGGGTGCTGTCTGGTCTCTAGCACCAAAGAGGGAACACCAAAGAAGCCTCTGCAATCAGTGGCTCTGGAGGCTTGAACAATTACCATGATGGTGTGGGTGTCAGATGGGATGTTGTAATTGTTCAAGCCTCCAGAGCCATTGATTGCAGAGGCTTCTTTGGTGTTCCCACTTTGGTGCTAGAGACCAGACAGCACCTTTCGAGACACCCTTATCTTTGCTTGTTACAGGGGTATTTTACCTTATATACACATCGACAGTGGGTAATAACATTGTACAACAGTCAACATCCACAGTGCCATCAACTGGTGGGCGGGACGCCCTTTGTGTCGTGTCCTAGGGTGGACGCACTCGCTCCCTCAGTGACAGCAGAGGCTTTCAGTCTTTGAACCCTACTGGCAAACCACTCCATCCCCTTAAAGCTTTTAAACTGGATGCCATATGATGGTGATCAAGAAACAACACGACAAAGTACCTCACTATCATACCCTGAAGAAGAGGTCTCAACATTGATAAAACCTCGAAATGCGTCAGGCTTCACTGTACAGCTTTTTCCTTCGCTGAATACAGCCTTTGTGGGGTTAAGTGTATCTTTGAAAACTGTCATGTTGTATCATCATCAATTATAATTTTGGCATCCGCTTTTTCCTTTTTTATAGATTGTTATGTCTTTTTAACTTTTTGACAAATAAAATATGGTAATATTATTTATATTTCGTTGATGTATTGCTTTGAGACTCATGCCCCACAAAGTCCCACTAAGAGGAAAATTCAGTTTTTTGTATCCAATTAGGGATGTGGGCAAGGTGTCTCCTTCCACTAAGTCCTGGTCACTACTTTATGCTAATATTCCACTCAGAACAGGCCTCACCATGGTTGGCCAAAGAAGTTGAGTGCACATGCTCAGCATTATATACAGAGTTTGTCATTGGGAAATAGACGCATGAGTGCTGCCAGCATTGCTGCAGATGTTGATGGGGTGGGGGGTCAGCCTGTCAGTGCTCAGACCATACGCCGCACACTGCATCAAATTGATCTGAATGGCTGTCGTCCCAGAAGGAAGCCTCTTCTAAAGATGATGCACAAGAAAGCCTGCAAACAGTTTGCTGAGGACAAGCAGACTAAGGACATGGATTACTGGAACCATGTCCTGTGGTCTGATGAGACCAAGATAAACTTATTTCGTTCAGATGGTGTCATGCATGTTTGGCAGGAAAAACCAGTTTAGGAGTACAAAGGCAAGTGTGTCTTGTCTACAGTCAAAGCATGGTGGTGGGAGTGTCATGGTCTGAAGCTGCATGAGTGCTGCCGACACAGGGGAGCTACAGTTCATTGAGGGAGCCAAGAATATGTACTGTGACATACTGAAGCAGAGCATGATCCCCTCCCTTCATAGACTGGGCCGCTGGGCAGCATGCTAACATAACAACCCCAAACACACCTCGAAGATGACCACGGCCTTGCTAAAGTAGCTGAAGGTAAAGGCGATGGACTGGCCTAACGTATCTCCAGACCTAAACACTATTGAGCATCTGTGGGGCATCCTCAAACAGAAGATGGTGGAGCGCAAGGTCTCTAACATCCACCAGCTCCATGATTTCGTCATGGAGGATTGGAAGATGACTCCAGTGGCAACCTGTGAAGCTCTGGTGAACTCAATGCCCAAGAGGGTTAAGGCAGTGCTGGAAAATAATGGTGGCCACAGAAAATATTGACACTTTGGGCCCAATTTGGACATTTTCACTTAGGGGTGTACTCACTTTTGTTGCCAGAGGTTTAGACATTAATGGCTGTGTGTTGAGTTATTTTGAGGGGACAGCAAATTTACACTGTTAAACAAGCTGAACTCTCACTACTTTACATTGTAGCAAAGTGGCATTCTTTTAGTGTTGTCACATGAAAAGATATAATAAATAATTTACAAAAATGTGAGGGGTGTACTCATTTTTAGAAGGTCCCGGAGCAGAGAGGAGCAGGGGATCAGCGCAGGGACAGCATGACTTGTGTGGACTGCACAGTCAGGCTGTTTACGCTGGTCGCTTTCCCCTTTAAGGATAAGGGAGGGGCTGGTGCAGAGGAGGAGGCAGAAGGAAAAGAAGAGAGGAGAAGGGGGATGTGACGTCAGTCGGAGAGCGCCGGGGATGAAGATTAGACACGCTCTCACACTGCTCCACTAAAATCTACCATCATGTCTGATGTAACGGCGGCGGCTTTGCTCGAGCAGCTCAGAGCGGTGGCCGCAACCCAAGGGGCAGACTGGCTGCAGGCTCAGGTCGCAGCCATAATACAGGAGGACAGAGCGGCACCGAGCGGGGGGGGTCAGGGGACTCCACGTGGGCGCCGTTCCAGGCCGCCACAGCGCTTCAGCCCTGACTCTTCTCCTGTGAGTCAGAGGCCCAGGGACCAGCACAGAGGCAGATCGAATCAGCCACCCCCCCCCCAGCGCTCAGCAAGCTCGGGGAGCCAGCATGGGAGAGGTACAGCGTTCACAGCGCAGAGGTAGAAGTGCAGGGATGGGGGAGACCAGCGCAACCCTCGGTTCCCCCCCCTCAGCGCGTCGCAGGCGACAGGAACAACCGGATGGAGAGTCGCTGGGGACAGCAAGCGGTCAGTCGGACCGTCAATCATCGTCAGTCGATCGGGGGGCTGGTCAGGGGGTCCAGGCGGCCAGCAGCCCTACGCCAGCCAGAGGTGGAACCTTGAGAAGCACAGTGTCGGTGGTGAACAGAGGTGAAAGGAGAACAGCGGAGGCCCAGCATGGTCAGAGGAACAGAAGTCCGTCTACAAGGCCAGGATGCGGGTCCGGTGTTGCGGCGCAGCGTGCAGGGAGAGAGCAACAGCGGAGACCCCCGGCAGCCAGAGCGGGAACCTCTGGAGTGCAGGCATCGGTCGTTCGCCAGGAGGAAGTCAGCGACAGGTCGGAAGGTGAACTGTCCGGGTCAGAGAGAGACGAGGACCAGGGACAAGCGTCGGCGGTGGATTCCGGAAGGGCGGCTGATCGGCCCAGTCCTGTGCAGCCTGGTGAGTGCAGATCTAATGTTACCATTGCTTCTCTATTAGAACAATTGTTAGAACAGGGTAGAACAGGGGCTCCCTCTGGGGGGGCTGGTCCCCGGGGGGTGAGTGGGGGTAGGTCACCGGCTACACATCCTAGGGAGGCAAGTGAGAGGGCGAGTAGTAAGGGCTTGCAGGATTTGTTGGCTGGTTTGCGGGATTTAGTGCAGCGTTTTGATCCACCCACGGGGGACGGAGCGTCACCGGCGCGGGCGTGGGTCACAACCCCAGAAAAGGAGACGGCTGTGGTAAGTACGCCAGTACCGGCGGTCATGGTGGGGGGAAGTGCGGAGACAGCGGCCGCAGGGTCGGCGACCGTTGAGTCGCCTGGGACGTCAAGTGGCGATTCCGCCACGAACAGCCAGGGTAAACCTGGAGATAAGAAGACCGAGTCCGTCAGATTGGCGGATGCGGCAAAAAGTGAAGTGTACGTTTGCTTTGAAGGACCATTGGGTGCACATCTCAAAGCAGAGGTAAAAGAGAAAATTTGGAAGGGGGAATATGTGGAGATATTCACGTTGTTGCCCTTAGAAAAATTCAATCTGGATAGATTGAAGCCAGAAGAACGCAAAAAAGAGGATGAGGAAAAACGCAGATATCGGCTGATTCCGCGTACCTTTTCCAATTGGTTGCAAGCGTTCGCTATCCTGGCGAGTGTGGTGGGGGAGAAGGCTCCCGAGCACTGCTCGGCCTTGTTTGTATACTTGGACGCGATTAGCGAGGCTCATAGGACGTACGGCGGAGTGGCGTGGCTGCGGTACGATGAACAGTTTAGACAACGGATGGCCGTCCGACCGTCACTACGCTGGGATCATAAGGACATCAGCCTGTGGATGAAGCTTATGACAGCGGCGAGGGCTCCGAACCAGTTTTTTCAGGCAGGGGTCGGAGGTAGCGCAGCTCCAGGACAGCCGACCGACAAAAAATGGGGCTTCTGCTGGCAGTTCAATGAGGGCACCTGTAAGTTTGGTGCAACCTGCCGGTTCAAGCACACGTGCTCGGGCTGCGGGGGATCCCATGCCCTGTCCAAATGCTTTAGACGGGGAAAAGGTCGTGGAGGAGAGCCTTCGCACAAAAGGGAAGACCCCAGTACGGGTGGAAAGGATGCGTCCTTTTCTCAGTAGATATCCCGACCGGGAGGCAGCACGGTTATTAGACTCGGGTTTTGAGAGCGGTTTTAAAATACCAGCTTCCTTGGAGGCGGCGCCCCCAGTAGCAAAAAATTTACGGTCGGCTCTCATGCACCCATCAGTGGTTGCTGAAAAATTGGGAAAAGAGGTACATTTGGGGCGCATGGCGGGCCCCTTCACCTCCGCACCCCTGCCGGGATTAGTGGTTTCTCCGTTGGGGGTAGTCCCTAAGAAGGAGCCCAACAAATTCCGGTTGATCCACCACCTTTCCTTTCCGAAGGGTGCGTCGGTCAACGATGCAATTGCGCCGGAAATGTGTGCGGTGACGTACACTTCCTTTGATGCTGCAGTATCATGGGTGCGGCGCTACGGGCGGGGGGCGCTGCTGGCAAAGGCGGATATTGAGTCTGCTTTCAGGCTTTTGCCGGTCCATCCGGACAGTTTTCACTTGCTTGGGTGCACATGGAATGGCGCGTTCTACGTGGATCGCTGCCTTCCAATGGGATGTTCTATCTCATGCGCCTTTTTCGAGAAATTCAGTTCATTTCTCGAATGGGTGGTCAGGGACGTGTCGGGGATCCAATCGGTAATCCATTACCTGGACGATTTCCTTTGTGTTGGCCCAGCGGGTTCCAACGTTTGTGCGGTCCTATTAGGGACTTTGCAGCACATAGCAGACCGTTTCGGCGTCCCGTTAGCACCGGAAAAGACGGAGGGCCCTACGTCCACCATTGTTTTTCTGGGTATTGAGATAGACTCCATGGGGATGGAGTGTCGGCTACCGGTGGACAAGCTGGAAAATCTTAAGGCGGAAGTACGTGGGACCATTGGCAAGCGTAAGGTGCAATTGCGGCAGCTGCAATCATTATTGGGCAAGCTGAATTTTGCTTGCCGAATAATGCCAATGGGCAGGGTGTTCTGCCGACGGTTGTCGGCAGCGACCGCAGGGGTCACCGCCCCCACTCACTTTGTGACGCTCAACAGGGAGCACAGAGAGGACTTAGGGGTATGGCACGAGTTCTTAGACTCCTTTAACGGGCGGGCCTTGTGGATGTCAGGTCCCATCAGTAATTGGGATCTCGAACTATTTACTGATGCGGCAGGTTCCACGGGCTATGGGGCAATTTTCCAAAGGACTTGGAGCGCCGCCCGCTGGCCCACAACTTGGGTGGAGGCAGGGTTCTTGAAGAACCTGGTCCTGCTGGAATTGTTTCCAATTGTGGTGGCAATGGAAATATGGGGAGAGTCTTTTAGGAATTTGAAGGTGCGGCTGAACTGCGACAACCTAGGCGTGGTCCAGGTGATTAATCGTTTGTCGGCCAAGTCTTTGCCAGTGGTCAGGTTGCTGAGGCATTTAGTGTTGCGCTGTTTGAAAATGAATGTTTTCATCTACGCTGTACACTTACCTGGAGTGGACAACACCGTAGCTGATGCACTGTCTCATTTTCAGTGGGACAGGTTTCGGGAACTGGCACCAGACGCGGAGCAGCAGGGGGTTACCTGCCCGGACTGGATATGGACCGTTGCCTTGGGAGCGCGGCCAGGTGGATCCAAAACTCCGTGAGTAAGGTCACTTGGGACGCTTACTCTAAGGTATGGCAAGAATGGTTGGCATGCTTAAAAAGTTTAAACATCGACCCTGTGAGCCGGGAGATACCTCAGGCGATGCTATATTTTCTCAATTTAGGTTTCGAGCGGGGCATCTCGGCAGCCGCCATCGATAAAAGAATGGCGGGTTTGGCCTTTCTCTTTAAGTTACAGGGGCTGCGAGACCATACAAAGGATTTTTGGGTTAGGCAGGCGTTGAAGGGTTACAGAAAAGGTCATAAGAGCAGGGATGGGCGACGACCTGTGTCGTTTGAAATGTTACACGGGCTATTTAGCCAGATAGAAGGCATTTGTACTTCTAGTTTTGAAAGCGCACTTTTTTGCGCTGCTTTTGCTTTAGCGTTTTTTGGGGCGCTACGGGTGGGCGAACTGGTCAGCCCGTCCAAACGTGCAAATTGGGGACTGCAATGGGATGATTTGGTGTGTACACAGGAATCAGTTAGGATTTACATAAAACGGTCAAAAACAGATCAGGCAGGGAAGGGAGTACAACTGGAGGTGTTCCGGATCGCGGGAGCACAGATTTGTCCGGTAGCAGCGGTGAAGAAATTTAGTGATTTGCGCCCGCGTTGCCCGGGCTCCTTTCTGATACATGCGGACAGATCCTCTTTGTCAAAATTCCAGTTTGTGGCCGTGTTCAAAAGGTGTTTAGCGGCAGCCGGGTATGACCCCAGTAGATACTCGTCCCATTCCTTTCGTATTGGGGCTGCTACTGAAGCGGCCAGGGCGGGCCTGGGTTCTGAGGCAGTTAAGCGTATTGGTAGGTGGGACTCAGATAGGTTTAAGCTTTACATCCGGCCACATTTATTATAAGCTTGCTGAAAAAAGGGGGGTGTTTTTTCTTGAATTTTGGGGGGTCTGGGTTAAGTTTTGGTGATTTATTGTTGTGTTCTGTTAACCTTACTTTACAGGTGACTCGGTGGCCCTGGTTTGGATATTGGGCCACTCATTCGTGTTCTGGGGTGCCAAGCGGGCCGACGTTCGGCCGAATGGTAGGCAGCTGGGTATCCCAAGGCAGGAAGCACGGGTAAGGTGGATTGGGTTGTCAGGGATGATGTGGAACAGGGTAAGGTCAGAGGTCCACAAGTTTGCTCGGTGGGACAGGGCCCCGGATGTCTTAGTTTTACATGCGGGGGGCAATGACATGGGGGTCAGGTCTATGAGGGACCTCATACGTGACATAAAATGTGATGTCCTACGTTTACAGGCGGCATTCCCTGGGATGGTGATAGTATGGTCGGACATGGTGGGTAGAAGGTCATGGCGCTGGGCTTTGTCCGATAAAAAGGTTGACAGGGCCCGTGTGAAGGTAAATAAGGAGGTCAGCAAGTTTGTTATGAGGAATGGGGGAGTGACCATACGGCATAGGGAGTTGGAGGTGGATACCTGGAGGTACCTTAGAAGTGATGGGGTGCATCTTAATGAGGTGGGCACCGATCTTTGGGCGCTTGGTTTGCAGGAGGGGGTACAGCGAGCTTTGAGGGTTTGGAGGTGCTCGCAAGGGTAAGGTTTTACCCCTTGTGAGCAGTGGCAGTGGTTTGGGTCTGTGAGGAGGAGGAGATTGATGGTATGGAGAGTTTACACGGTTGGTACCCATATATAATATGGGCTGTTTAGAGTTTACACGGTTGGTACCCATATATAATATGGGCTGTTTTATGTACCTTCCGGTTACGAGGGGTTAACCAGGAAGGGGAAAAGTTTGGTCACTGAGAAGGTTGGGTACTGTCTCACAGTCTGGGGTTAGCGACTGGAGGCCTTAAAAGTTTAAGAGTTCATATGCAGTGACCTGTGGGTGGATTCCCCTCCTAGACTACAATAATTCCGTGAAGTTATTTAAAAGTTATTTATAAAATTGTTATTTATTGGTTTTATATTTTATTAATAAAAGGCCGACAAGGCCATTTACTCCACCACCTTGTCGCGTCATTTGTGGGAGGTATTAGAGGGTAATGGTTAAGGGGTAGCTTCTAGGACTGAAGTTAGTCCTTCACAGGTCAAGAAGGTCCCGGAGCAGAGAGGAGCAGGGGATCAGCGCAGGGACAGCATGACTTGTGTGGACTGCACAGTCAGGCTGTTTACGCTGGTCGCTTTCCCCTTTAAGGATAAGGGAGGGGCTGGTGCAGAGGAGGAGGCAGAAGGAAAAGTAGAGAGGAGAAGGGGGGATGTGACGTCAGTCGGAGAGCGCCGGGGATGAAGATTCCCACCCACCCTCCCTGAGGTTATGGCAATAGGGGACGTTGGTTTAGTGTGGCAGTGGTTTGGGTCTGTGAGGAGGAGGAGATTGATGGTATGGAGAGTTTACACGGTTGGTACCCATATATAGTATGGGCTGTTTAGAGTTTACACGGTTGGTACCCATATATAATATGGGCTGTTTTATGTACCTTCCGGTTACGAGGGGTTAACCAGGAAGGGGAAAAGTTTGGTCACTGAGAAGGTTGGGTACTGTCTCACAGTCTGGGGTTAGCGACTGGAGGCCTTAAAAGTTTAAGAGTTCATATGCAGTGACCTGTGGGTGGATTCCCCTCCTAGACTACAATAATTCCGTGAAGTTATTTAAAAGTTATTTATAAAATTGTTATTTATTGGTTTTATATTTTATTAATAAAAGGCCGACAAGGCCATTTACTCCACCACCTTGTCGCGTCATTTGTGGGAGGTATTAGAGGGTAATGGTTAAGGGGTAGCTTCTAGGACTGAAGTTAGTCCTTCACAGGTCATGTGAGATACTGTATATATTCGGTGCTGTATTATAAATACCTGGGATAAAGCGTGCACATCTAGGAGGATGCAAGGGATGCCTCTGCTGCATGTTACTCAGCTAGCCGCTCTGTAGTGTCATTACAGAGGAGCAGCACTGGAGGACATGTCCTGATGGAACTGAAGCAAACAACCCCTGCGTGCCTCTATGATCAGTGCTCTCTACTGCAGCTGCATGCTTCCTCTAGCGCCGGCTCCTGTCACACTGATGGTCGGGCAAAGGGGGTGGATTCAGGGGCAGAGCCAATGGGGGGGGGGGCAGAATGAGGTTTCGCCTGGGGTGTCAAAAATCCTTGCACCAGCCCTGGCTCTATACAATTGTCCTCTGTGCACATGCGCAGGAGTGACATGGGGCCATGAGCGCGCTATCCGCCTTCGCAGAATGCGCTTTAGTCTCCCCTGGCGCGAGGCTTGTCTTCGCAATGCTGGCTGGCCAGGGGAGTGTAGTGGTGGGCGGAAAAGTCCTGTGATGTCATGACTCCACCCACTGAGTGCCGGACAGCAGATCCGTCCACAGATTCGGCAATATTGTGGGGTTTCACACAGCTAGAGGGGTGAATTATGACAGGTAAGCATACCTCCCAACTTTTGAACTTCAGAATGAGGGACACTCAAAACGAATGAAGAGCTTCCATTACAAATGGTTTTGCATGAGCTATGGAAGTGTGTGTTACACAAAGTGCAGAAGGATTCAGGAGTCCATTACGCACAGAGTTCAGGAATGAGTTACATGCAGAGTGAAGGGCTCAGGAATGCGCTATGTACAGAGTACAGGGTTCAGGAGTACACTATGCACACAATGCAGAGATCATGAGTTGTGCACTAGGTACACAATGCAGAGATTAGGAGTGCCCTGTGTACACAGTGGAGGGATCAGGCGTGCACTACGTACACAGGGGAGGGATCAGGTGTGCACTACGTACACAGTGGAGGGATCAGGCGTGCACTACATACACAGTGGAGGGATCAGGCGTGCACTACGTACACAGTGGAGGGATCAGGCATGCACTACGTACACAGTGGAGGGATCAGGAGGGTACTACGTACACAGTGGAGGGATCAGGAGGGTACTACGTACACAGTGGAGGGATCAGGCGTGCACTACGTACACAGTGGAGGGATCAGGCGTGCACTATGTACACAGTGGAGGGATCAGGCGTGCACTATGTACACAGTGGAGGGATCAGGAGGGTAATACGTACACAGTGGAAGGATCAGGAGTGTACACAAGGGACCCTTCCTGGAAGCCTCCTCACTTGGGTACAGACTGGGCAGGCTGCATTACGTCCCTCGAGACCGATGCTGTCAGCACACCTGAGACCTTCTGCTACTACTCTTCGCTGTTACATCCTAGCTCTGACTAGGAAATCGTGCTTGGAGATCTCAATTTGGAGGACGGATCAGAGAAGATACCTTGCCAGGTGAATCAGGTGGAGGACACACCAAGGGACACCGAACCCTCCAGTTACCTTTATATGCTTATTACCCCTGCAGGGATGCGGGAAGCTGGTGAGTGGGGACCCTTGAGGGGGAGCACAAGAGTCACCTGATCTGCTGAGCACTGTGGTCACCTTGGAATTTTTTTACATTTTTTACAGCACTTTCTACAGCATTTCTTCACATTATACATGTGGGAATACGGCAACTTTTTTAACATCATATATGTGGGACTATCAATTAATTTTTTGTTCATATATAATTATTTGTGTTTTTTTCTAGCACATATATTTGATTTACACCATTTGATTTTTGGTATCTATTGATATACATGAGTTATATGAATTTCTTTCACTTTTTTATGTGGTGTTGCATCTTAACCTTTAGATGTGGATACCCCATTTTTTAGGTATAGATGTTATATGACGGTTTGATGTGTGTATTTATACCTGCTATATAATATTGCTTTTATTATTACATATGATTATCCAGTAGTTTTGGGTATTATTAAGGTGTGGTAACGCACGAGGGTGGGTCACAGAGTACCCTTCAATCCGTTTTTTACTAGGGTATCGCTACTTACCCCATTTTTTGTGTTTTTTTTATTATCTGTAAGTTCCCTTTGGGAGCCTATTAGGGGAGGCTGCAACCCGGTAGTATCCTGAGCGCGGAGATTACCATTTTTCTGATTACAAAGTGCAGAAGAATTCAGGAGTCCATTACGCACAGAGTTCAGGAATGCGTTACGCGCAGAGTGAAGGGCTCAGGATAGCGCTATGTACAGAGTGCAGGGTTCAGGAGTACACTATGCACACAATGCAGAGATCATGAGTTGTGCGCTAGGTACACAATGCAGAGATTAGGAGTGCCCTATGTACACAGTGGAGAGATCAGGCGTGCACTATGTACACAGGGGAGGGATCAGGCGTGCACTATGTACACAGTGAAGGGATCAGGCGTGCACTACGTACACAGTGGAGGGATCAGGAGGGTACTATGTACACAGTGGAGGGATCAGGAGGGTACTATGTACACAGTGGAGGGATCAGGAGGGTACTATGTACACAGTGGAGGGATCAGGAGGGTACTACGTACACAGTGGAGGGATCAGGAGGGTACTATGTACACAGTGGAGGGATCAGGAGGGTACTATGTACACAGTGGAGGGATCAGGAGGGTACTACGTACACAGTGGAGGGATCAGGAGGGTACTATGTACACATTGGAGGGTTCAGGAGGGTACTACGTACACAGTGGAGGGATCAGGAGGGTACTATGTACACAGTGGAGGGATCAGGAGGGTACTACGTACACAGTGGAGGGATCAGGAGGGTACTACGTACACAGTGGAGGGATCAGGAGGGTACTACGTACACAGTGGAGGGATCAGGAGGGTACTACATACACAGTGGAGGGATCAGGAGGGTACTACATACACAGTGGAGGGATCAGGAGGGTACAAAGTACACAGTGGAGGGATCAGGAGGGTACTATGTACACAGTGGAGGGATCAGGAGGGTACTACATACACAGTGGAGGGATCAGGAGGGTACTACATACACAGTGGAGGGATCAGGAGGGTACTACATACACAGTGGAGGGATCAGGAGGGTACTACATACACAGTGGAGGGATCAGGAGGCCACTACATTCAAGAGCCCTTGTTACTAAAGTGTGGTAAACATAGGTTTAGTAGAATGCCACCAGACAGTATCCTGTCATTTTTCAATACATTCTTCTTGTATTGTGACACCAGCAACATTTATGTTAAAGATGATGGATGGGGGGGCATGGCCAGATGTAATCAGGGCAAGACGTGATTCTTCTAAGCTCCGTCTATCCTCCTGCAAAATACCCCATTTGGAACCCTTCAAACCGACTTTTATTCGGCAAGCTACGTGGAACTTGGTAGATGAGACTCTAGGGCACACAAAGATGCCGTCCTCATCTGCAAAAAAGCCTAAGGAGAGCCGTCCGCTGCCACCAAAGTATCCGAGGCAGCTCCGATCTCAGTGTGGAGGAGACGCTGGCCCCGCCATCTTGGCTCCTGTGTCGTCCACACAGCGCGCCGAACAGCAGAGCACGAAGATGGAGTGGGAGTCGGGCTCCGGTTGGGCTAGCGGTGTACCAGAGCTATTACCAGCACCTCTACCCCCCGAACTGGAGGTAGATACTGCGGCAATCACGGGCCTGATCACGGAGGCGATTGCAGGCCTCCAAAACAGAACTCATGGGGCGCATTGATTACTTGGCCTCTGAATGCAACTTGATCAGATATGACCTGGACAAGATCAGGGGCAGACTTACAACTGCAGAAAACCGCATCTCTGAGGTAGAGGATGCCACACATTCCCAGGGCTCCCAGCTGTCTGAACTCAAGGCCATGGTAAGATCCCTCCAGCACCGTGCTGACGAGGCTGAGGACAGACAAAGGAGGAATAATGTGAGGGTGGTGGGTCTGCCTGAGGGTGCAGAAGGAGTTCAACCGGTCCTCTTTGCTGAACAATTCTTTAAAAACCTGCTCTCCCTGGAAGATCTTCCACCTACTTACATGGTGGAAAGAGCACACCGGGTTCCTATAGGTGCTAGACCCCCTGGTTCCCCATCCAGGCCCTTCCTGGTCAGGTTTCTAAACTACAGAGACCGTGATATGTTCCTGGCTGAAGCTAAGAAACATCAGGATCTAAAGTTTGAAAATACTCGCATCATGCTGTTTCCAGATTTTTCTGCAGAGACACAGAGGAAAAAGAAATAAAGTACAGTATGTTGTATCCCAGCCGCCTACGGGTTCAATACAAAAGCTTGATCAAGTTCTTTGATACTCCGCAAGATGCGCCTGATTGGCTAGATGGCAACCCTTAAAGTCGCATGTGAGCCTATTCCTTCCTTGTTATGGCCTGTGCTGTTTTTGGTTCTCTCTTTTTTTCCCTTGGGTTTTTTTTTGTGCTCCCTACTGTAACTTACATGAAGAGTTCTTAAAAGCCATGAATGAGCCCCCACCATTGCGGTGCTGACTAGCACTAGAAGGTACTGTCCTGAGTTCTTCTCTGTTTTCTTTTCTCTTATTTGTATTTTTATTAAGATGGCGCACCAACCTGCGGTTTGAAGGAGGCTACGCCCCTGTACTTGGTGGGCACGGAGGTCTGCATGAAGAGACAGTTTCTCATCTAAAAATGTCAAACTATCGACACCAACGGTTGGACCTCTTCAGTTTTTTTGTTCGCAGGGTACAAGCTGCATACTGAACTGTTTTTTATTTTTTGGTTGTAAGTTTCTGGTATAACAGCAGGGGGGGGGGGGGGGAGTTTATCGTCTAGCATGTTCCTTAATTGTCTTTTTAGATGCTTAGCACCAATTTCTGCTCTAACTTTGAAAATGTATCTCAGGGGTTGGAAAGCTTCTGGTTCACATATACTGACTATTCATTTTTTTACCAATGGATAGCAGCCTCAAAATAGTGTCCTGGAATGTACAGGGTTTGAGTAGTAAATTTAAAAGAGCAGCTGTCTTTCAGTATCTTAAACAAGTAAAGCCACATGTCATCCTCCTGCAGGAGACTCACCTGGAGGGAAGTAAAATTCATTCCCTGTGCAAGGCTTGGATTCAACGGGCTTTTCACTCTATGTATTCCACATACCCTAGAGGGACGTCCATCCTGGTTAGCAAGGCTGTCCCTTGCACCATCCACCAGGTGTTCTCTGACTCCGGGGGTCGATATGTGGCTGTGATACTGGACATACTTTTTTTGAAAAATGGTGATTGTGAATATATACCTGCCTCCTCCTATACAGTTATGCCGCGTACACACGAGCGGACTTTACGGCGGACTTTGCCCGGCGGACTGGATTTCGTCGGACAATTCGATGTGTGTGGGCTCCAGCGGACTTTGTTTTCTCAAAAGTTGGACGGAATTAGATTTGAAACTTGTTTAAAATTTATCCGTTGAAATCGAGTCCGGTCGAAAAGTCCGCCATCTGTATGCTAGTTCGACGGACTAAAAAGCCACGCTAGGGCAGCTATTGGCTACTGGCTATGAACTTCCTTGTTTTAGTCCGGTCGTACGTCATCACGTACGAATTCGACGGACTTTGGTGGATTGTGTGTAGGCAAGTCCGTTCATTCAGAAAGTCCGTCGGAAAGTACGTCGAAAAATCCGCCGGGCAAAGTCCACCGTAAAGTCCGCTCGTGTGTACGCGGCATTACAAGTACTTTATGACCTTATGGTAAAACTAGCTCCTTTTCATAACTTACCCACCATATTTATGGGAGACTTCAATGCTATTTTGGACCCTGTCCTGGACTCGTCCAATGCCAATAGACCGGCCTCAACTGATCTATATACTTGGATGTCTGGGACGGGTCTCACTGAGCTGGGGCATTGGAAGCATCCTAATGTTAAATCCTACTCCCACCTGTCTGCTTCACACAGATCATCTGCCAGAATTGATCTGGCGTTTGGCAACCCTTCACTGCTAATGTATGTAAATGAGACTGAATACTTGGCTGGGGGAAGTTCAAACCACTGCCCACTTTCGGTCACCCTGGCAGTCCCAGCTGGGGGGGGGGTGTCACCAGGTTACAAGAGGAACAGGTTACCTCGCAGGTCCAGGACTCCATCGTAGCTTACTGGTCAACCAATGTTGATAAGACAGACCCAACAGTGGTTTGGGATGCATTTAAAGCTGTGGCAAGAGGTGAATGCATCTCTGCGATTAAAGCAGACAGGAGAGATCATAATGCACAGGGGGAACTACTCCTCGGTAGGGAATGAGAAGCTGCAGATGCCCTTGCTGGCTCTTTGACAGAGACTAACTATATATCTCTGCTTGAGACTCTGCGACTTGTTGCTATACACTTTTCAGAACTGGGCCGAACTGAGGTAGGGAAGAGGGCAGAGTCGCTATTTGCTCAGGGGGACAAAAATGGCAAACTCCTGGCCTTTTTGGCGGCGGATCAAACAACACCAGTTAGTATTCCGGTCATTAAAAACATAGCGGGGAATGCGATTACGGACCCTTCTGGTATACTAGAAGAATTTGTGAGGTACTATACTAAAATGTACTCCCCTATATCACAGTATTATGTCAGTGACCTGCAGGGGCGGACTGGCCATTCAGGCACTCGGGCAAGGACCGAGGGCCCCATGCCACTAGGGGGCCCCATCAGATTCGCCAGCCTCACTAAACGCAGAGACAGTATGTAAAAATCTTTGTTTTTTTACATCTGTCCCTGAAATGTCCCTTGCCGACATAATTTTACTGTAAAAAAAAAAGTAGGCTATAGCTTCCCTGCCTCTGTACTGCTTCCTCAGCCAATGGGAACACAGTGTACACGCCCCCTTCCTCACCGCGGCTCATTTGATTTCAGAGCAGGAGATTGCTGACAGCTGGAGGAGAGGGAGGAGGGGACACAGCCTGCAGTGTGGGAAGGGCTGCAACCTTCTGGAAGGTAAGCTTGCTGAGCTGAACTGATTGTATTTTTGTAAGTGGCTTACCCTGGTGAGCAGGAGGGAGGGGGAGGATGTGTTTTTCCTCTAGCAGGGCTCCTCCTGTCTCTGAAGCTGTTAGATCGATTTTCTGTGTGAGAAGTGCCATGCTTCTGGAGGAAGGATGTTCTGAACTTCTTCCCCAATCTCTGCTACACCTCCCTACTCATTACCTGCCCACCAATACACAGACACAGTCCCCTCCTCTCCTGCATTAAGACCTAAAGTGTCTGTGAGCTGCTGGGGCACTACAACTCCCGGCATGCCAGGAGATGGGGCAGCAGTGTGTTTCTTTTAGGCTGATTTTTGGGTGAAAAGTGCTGGTGTGTGTGTCTGTGTGTATATATGTATACTGTTTGTCTATGTGCGTATAGATGTATACTGTGTGTCCATGTTTATATATGTATACTGTGTGTCTATGTTTATATAAGTATACTGTGTGTCTATGTATATATGTATACTGTGTGTCTATCAGTGGCGGTGCGTCCATAAGGGGCGCATGGGCGCTGTCCCCTCTCTCCTGGCACCTCTCTATCACCAATGATAGATTCATACATTGCATGAATCTATCTATGGTCGCCGCTGACACCCCCTATTCAAGTGCCCGGCCCCTTTTCGGGCGCCGGGCACCTGAATTACAGTGGCAGGGGTGTTTTTGGGAAGCACCTGATTAGAGCCATAGGCTCTAATAGGCGCCCAAAAAGGTGAACAGCGGGTGCCATGCTGGGCGTTCTCTGTTCACTTAGCTGTGTGTTAGCAAAGCGAAGGAATTCACTTTGCTAACACTGAACCGCCTCTCAGCCAATCAGGTGTTCGGGTCTGTTACCTGTGACCTGATTTGCTGAAGCGTTTGATGGGTACAGTGGCGGCAATTTATGGGTACGTTTGATGGCACAGTGGCTGCATTTGATGGCACAGTGGCTGCATTCGATGGGCACAGTGGCTGCGCTTGATGGGCACAGTGGCATCAATTGATGGGCACAGTAGCTGTGTTTGATGGGCACAGTAGCTGCGTTTGATGGGCACAGTGGCTGCAATTGATGTTTTTTTTTTTCAGTTGTTTACGCCCCCCAAAAATTTTGAGCAAAAGCCGCCACTGGTATCTATGTGTATATATGTATAATGTGTGTGTGTCTATGTGTATGTATACTGTGTGTGTATGTATACTGTATGTTTCATTTGTGCCTACTGCTGCTAAACAGAAGTCGATCTAACAATCCTATGCCCATGAAAAATCCACTTGTTGCCATTCGGAGGCAGCTGAATGGTGAACTGCTGAGCCCGGCCTCGGATCAGGCAGCAGGGCAGGTCTGGGTGCGTGCCTGTGCGGTGATATGGCACACATCAAGCATGGCTTTTATTCACATGCCCCACTGCCAGATCTGAGGCTAACCACAGCAGTTCACTATTTCGCTGGTTCTAAGATTCACTTGCGCAGTTCAGAGCCTGCAACAAGTGGATTTTTTTTTTCTAATGTAAAGGCCTTTTCCTGCCAGCTGCCTGCCACACCAAGCACTAAGGTGCAAAGGTGTGTGTAAGGGGACACTGATAGAAGGTGACACACTGGGGGGGGGGCTCTGCCATAAGGTAGGACTCTGTGGACTGTGATGTATAGGGAGAATGTTGGGACTTTGGTGTAAGGGAGGACTCTGATGTGAGCGTGGCACTCATCCTGACTGCTGTACTCTATATGTTGTTTTGTTTGTTACTTACTCCTGGCATGGCAGCCACCTGTAAGCCTGGGGGCCCCATAATCTTCTATTGCCCGGGGGCCCCATGAGTTGTCAGTCCGCCCCTGGTGACCTGGATGAGCTATTGAATAACCTCTCTCTCCCCACATTGTCAGATTTAGACGTTGCCCTTCTGGATGCTGATATCTCCGCTCTGGAAATAGAAGTGGCGATGTTAGCTTTCCCATCACACAAGTCTCCGGGCCCAGTCGGCTTCCCGGCAGACTTTTACCAACACTTTAAGACACAACTAGCCCCAAGACTCAGTGTCCTTTTTGACCACTGTCCTTAAAACGGTGCCCTCCCATTTTCAACGATGGAAGCTTACATGGTTCTCCTCTTGGAACCAGCAAGGACCCACAAGAGTGTTCGTCTTACCGCCCTATAACTTTACTAAACACAGATTTAAAGATACTAACTAAAGTGTTGGCATCACGACCGGCCAAGGTCATTCCTCCACTGGTGGACATTGATCAGACGGGATTCATGCCTGGGAAATCCACAGACACCAACCTCTGGAGATTGTTTACGCATCTACAATTAGACACTACAGAAAAAGTGATAGTGTCTATCGACATTGAAAAAGCCTTCGACTCGGTCGACTGGCTCTATATGCACAGAGTGTTAGAGAAAATGGGTTTCTAACCTAATTCCCAGCAATGGGTCACTCTCCTGTATAGTGGCCCTCGGACGGCAATTCGGCTGGGGCTCCTCACTTCAGAGCCGTTTGTGGTTGGAAGGGACACGAGGTAGGGCTGTCCTCTCTTGCCTTTCCTCTTTGCCCTGATGATGGAGCCTATAGCAAGTGCGTTACGTCAATCTCAAGAGGTGGGGGCCATTCAAGTGGGTTCCATACAGAAAAGCCTTGCACTCTATGCGGATGACTTGCTTCTGTTCCTCAGAGACCCGAGAACATCTCTACAGGCAGCATTGCGCATACTTGCTAAGCTTGCCTCTGTCTTGGGTCTTCGGGTGAATTGGACCAAGTCATCAATACTACCGTTGGGGCCGGGGGCGCGAAGGGGGGATAACGACAATCTCCCACTGCAATGGGTTTCCGCCATCACTTACCTAGGGGTAAAAGTTACCGCAAAGATACGGGATTACATACCACTAAATCTCCTTCCATTAATTCCCTGGCTAACACAAAAAATACAGGCTTGGAAGAGGCTCTCCCTATCTCTAATAGGATGCATAAACCTCTTGAAAATGAAGTTCTTGCCAGTAATATTTTATTTTCTAAGACACTCTGCAATATGGGTTCCCAAATCTTTTTTCCACAAACTGAATAGCATCATCGGATCCCAAGTCACCTCGCATAAGTATAACAGTACTCCAAGAACCATGGGGGAAAGGGGGGTTAGCACTTCCTGATTGGCAGAAGTACTACCTGGCTGGTCAGATGGTCTTTGCAAGACGCTGGCTGTTGGCGGAAGATGGGAACTCGGTTCTGCCACGGTTCTGGAGGCTGCCCAATTGGGCTCCTATGAGAGTTTAAAACTAGTGCTCTATAGAGGTCCAAAGTCTAACCTACTTTTAACATAATCTATGAAAGCAACCATTAAAGCCTAGGAAGTAGCCACAACCCAAATGTTCCCTAGCAATGTTGGAATCACACCGCCTGCCCCTCTGTGGATGAACCCTAACCTGCCCCATTTCTATTTCATACCGGACCCCCTGGTTTGGGCTAGTAGAGGGGTTAAAGTACTAGGTGATATCACAAGGGAGGGGGAATTCATATAATTTGACTAACTAAAAGTGAGACATGACACACATTTTTTCCGATATCTACAACTGCGCCATGCGTTTCAGTCACAATTCTCCACCCAGAGGGTGGAGGTATTGCCATCTGCCCTGGAGGATCTCTTGGCGGGTGAAGAATTGCCCAAACCCTTATCAGCTACATACAAATCCTTTTTCAAAAAAATGCCACCGGCGGTGAGTAGATGTAAGGGACAATGGGTAGCAGAAATCCCTGAAATCCAAGGAGAAGACTGGGAAGATATGTGGGACCACCCTTTCAAACACTTGGTATCCGCTAGGGACTGCCTTATTCAATTTAAGCATCTACATAGGATTTACTACACGCCAGCCAGGCTGGCGTGCATATACCCTTCTGCCACTGATGAATGCTGGAGGTGTTCTTCCTCACATGCAAATGCAGAACATATTTTTTGGAGTTGCCTGGAGATCAAGTGTTTCTGGTCTGCGGTCACCTCCTGTTTGTCTGAGGTTCTCAGTGTCCCAGTCCCTATGACTCCAAGATTATGTCTCATGGGTTTGGTGGAGGAGGTGGTCCCTTCTCTAGCCCACCGCACTTTACTTAATATAGGATTGTTCTATGGTAGGAAGACCATCCTACTACATCCTACTACATTGGAAAAAGGCAAATGCTCCTAAAATAGTATACTGGAAGGGCCTGATGAACTCCGTTATCCACCTTTATAAGGCCACCTACATCTCAAGGGGCTGTAAGAAAAAATTCTTTAAGGTCTGGCAGCCATGGTTGGATTCCTCTACAACCGTGGGCTGATGCAATTAAGCTAGCAATTTTTTTCCCTTATTTTGTTTTTTCTTTTCATTTAGCTTATTGGAATACATAATCCCATGGGTGGGAGTTGGGTAATGTAAATTCTTGATATTGAAGTTGAGGGGCATTCTCTACAAATATAGATGATCATTCTACTAATCATCCTCCTGCATCCAGAAGGACAAGTGAGACAACAGAACTCAGATTGCAACTTACTGGTGCTCTATTCCTCCTGGACTGGTGCTGACGGTTGAGTTGTAGGGGGGTGGGGGGGTGTCTTCTAGATTTTATAGAGGTTGTTTTGTTGAACTATGTTAGTTCTGAATTACGACCCTGCGAGGCCAAGAGGAGGGAGGGTATGTTGCCCTCTCGGACTCTATGTTTATGTTTGTATACCTTTCATGAAAAAAAAAATGAATAAAAAGAATTAAAAAAAAAAAGATGATGGATGGATGGACAGAACACTCAGACATCACAGATTATTTTCTCCCTGTCAGAGTCTCTGTAAGTACCATATGACTTGTGCTGGCAGGAAGGAATACAGTCTGTCTGTGTTCTGTATGCCCCACAGACAATCTTTATCACAAGTCTTGCTGGTGTCAGTATACAAGCCTGGAGGGATTGGATGAACGATTTTGTTCTCTGGAGCTCCATGCTGGCAGCAGTGCAGGGTAACACAACTCACTGTTTGTCAGTGCTAGGGCTGAGGAATCTGTCTGCTCCTTACAGCGTGTCCCCATAGCAGGCTGTGTTCTCTCCTCTCTCTCCCCCTTCAATGCAGCTGCCGACATCTCCTCTTCTTAGAAGTCAAAGAAGGCGGCTGGGTACAGTGTTTCCCATTGGCTGAGGAGGCAGAAGAGAGATTGTATATTAAATACGCCTTTGAAATCTTCTTGCCGGTGTTCTTTCGAGAAGCGCCCCCATCGAATAGTGCCCAGGTTGGAGCCGCACTTCAGCTGATTTGCCGATCAGCTGATTGTAGGAGTCATCTCTCGATGGGAACTGTCTGAGAACTACGGTCTCCCCCCGCTGTTTGTATAGGCTTAAATTGTGCCTGTGAAATAGTATCTCCCATCAAGAGATACTGCTCAATAGCGTCCACGTCTCAACAGAACACCGACTCTAAGTAAAGATCATCGGCTTATGCGGCAGGCTGCTGTATCCCTCCACAAGAAAAAAAATAGTCCCCAGTTTCCAGGCAGCAATACAGGATATGCAGGCAAGGACATAAAAAAACACAGTAACATCTGCAAATACTAACATAAATGTTGGGGGTGCTTAAAGAATTTTTGAAATACAAATGCCTCTCTCCCTATGCAGAGGGGGCGGGTCTGGGTAGCAGTCCCGCCCACCCCCGACATCACAGCTCGGATCTGACAGCTGCAGTCTCTCATGGGGGCTGCACAGGGCACACCCAGCCGTCTTGCTCACCAATCCCTGGCTGTTCTAAATGTGCACACTGCTGCAGGTCCTATTGAGCTAGAAGGCAACATTAGTCAACAGAATAATGAGGGACAAAGCCCCTGCACAGCAGGACAAACTTGTAAATGCGGGAAAGTCCCGCTCAATCCGGGACTGTTGGGAGGTATGCAGGTAAGGATACATGCAGGAGGCATGTATATCCTTCTAGATATGCCCTATGTTAGTAAATTAGAAATGTTGGCAGTGGGTTTACATCCACTTTAATGCATAGAATGCATTAAGGTTAAAAACCATGAGGGTTTACAACCCCTTTAAAGCCCAACTCCAGGTTTACTTTCAATTTAAATAGTTTGTTTGGGCCAATGTGGCCAAAACCAACTATTGCCTTTACTAATTGATGCGCCCGCTGTCAGCGCTGTATAAACTGTATGAAGAATCAGCTACATACAGTATACTGCTCTGTGCTTTGGCAGTGATATGGGGACTTCCTGTCTGCTGACGGGACCAAATTAAGTCAGACTGAGCAGTGCTCAGCAATTCACAGAAAGCCTTCTATTTTTATCAATGAATAGAAGGCTTCCTACAGATTGTGACATCACCTGCCCACCTTTCCACCTCAACCAACCATAGAAAGTCTTATTTTCATTAATAAAGTATAAAGCTTCCTGTGACTGACTGAGCAGCACTTCACCTGACTTGGTTTGGTTCCAGCAGCAGACAGAATGTCCCCATACAACTGCTGAAACAGAATGCTGTATAATGTATGTATGTAGCTGATGCTGCAAGAAGTTTATACAACATTGACAGTGGCTGCATCTATTAGTAAAGGAAATATGTTTACTTTAAAACTACTGTATTTATCGGCGTATAACACACACCTTCATTTTAAGAGGGAAGTTTCAGGGGAAAAAAACGTACATTTAAAATAAAGTACTTTGAAACAAAATAAGGGTCACAGTCCATCAATGCAGCCTGATCTGTGCCCATTAGCAGCCTCCCCATTGTACATCAGCAGCCTCACCATTGTAAGTTATTGCAGCCTGCACATTGCCCATGAGCAGCTTCTCCATTGCCCATCTGCAGCCTCACCATTGCCAATTAATGAAGCCTGCACATTGCCAATTAAAATTAATAAAAGTTGGAGCACTAGAAACGCAGCTAGTGTGATATGGAAATAGTTCCAAGGTCCAGGTGTGCCAGTAGGCAAAGTTCATTCACTGCTGAGACCAGACCGGGGTTTAGAGGTTCTTGTCTGTATCAGTGTGGGCAACCAGCTGTAGAGAGCAGAAGCGACTCTGTCAGGGGTGGGCTGACCATTCGGGCACTCGGGCAGTGCCCGAGGGCCCCGTAGTGGGAGGGCCCGGGCCGGCTCAGTCCGCCCCTGGAGGTGCCCGCGGCTTATCACGCAGAATAAAAAAAAACGATACCCCCGAGGAAGCAGTGCCAGTGAACCATTAAATCCCGCCCGGTTGATGTGGCTATATGAGAGGCTCAGAGGAGCGAGCTGGCCAGGATGGATCATGAGAGCCGTCAGCCGTGCGGGGTTGCTTTCCAATTAATGCAGCCTGCACATTGCCCATCTGCAGCATCGCCAGTGCCGGATTACACAGCGCCACGTTCTCCTGTGTACCTGACGATCAGTCACACACAGTCCCGCCTCCTGTGATAGACAGAAGAGTGGGACTGTGCTTGACTGAGCGCTGGGTACACAGTAGATCGTGGCTGTGTATAATCCGGCGGCGCTCGGCACTCCTTTTCCCTCAGAGACAGCAGGAATCGGCGTATACCACGCACACATGATTTCCCCCTGATTGTCAGGGGGAAAAAGTGCATGTTATACACCGATAAATACGGTATTTAATGTGAATGTAAACCTGGATTTAGGCTTTAAAGCCAGACTCCAGGAATTTAAAAAAATTTACCCTTTCAGTGCCCCTCCAGCACTACAATGGGGTAAATGCCCAATGAGTCCTAGGGGTAGAGGAACAGTCTGTAATCCTTTCACATCCCCAGCTCTGGCATCTACTTCTCCCCAGAGCTCTGGTCTGTGGATGGTCTCTCTGTGTCACCACATACAATGTAGGGCTATTACCTTGGCATTGTACATGGCAGGAATGAGCATGAAAAAGCAGCTTGTTGCACTGCTGGAGGGACCCTGGGATCAGGGTCGTCGTTCTGCATGAGCACGCTGGGCAGTTGCCCAGGGACCCCACTTGCCTGGGGGCCCCACCTGCCCAGCGACCCCAGCCCCGTCCTCCTGTGGCGACCTCTCGGCTCTCGTGGCCGCCCCCCACACTAACATAGCCCCCGGCGCCGCGACTGGCCGGCTGGTGCGCAGGGCCAGTACGGCACTTGCTACTTTGCCTGTGCGGAGGGGAGAGACAGGCGCGCAATGACTTCCTGGTACAGGGAAAATAGCAGGGTAACTAGCGGAGGCGGAGCCTAATGCTCCCCCTACCCTCCTTTGCGTGGCCAGCATCATCTTCTGCCCCAGGCCAGGAGAGGGGTTCTGTGACGTGAGGAGAAGAGACGAGTCACGAGAAAAAGAAGGGGAACCCCCAGGCAGCAGCAACCAGCAGGGATTAGCCCTGCAGCCTAGCAGGTACTCTTGAAGATGATGATCATGTCGTGCGTGTGTGCCAGGCCCAAGCAGAAGCAAGCAGCCAGTTAAATATAGTGTTAAATATGGATTATATAAATATGCATAGCAGCCATAGATATCATAAATAAAGTGTAATAAAGTGATTTGTGCAACAGCAGGTACTACTTAACAGTAGTACCTGCCGTGCCTGTTGCACAAATAACTTTATTTATGATATTTATGGCTGCTATGCATATTTATATAATTCATATTTAACACTATATTTAACTGGCTGCTTGCTTCTGCTTGGGCCTGGCACACATGCACAATCGCACATGATGATGACGACTTAAAGTCATCATCATGTGCGATTGTGCGTGTGTGCCAAGCAAAAGCAGCCAATCAAAAATAGTGCTCAAAATGGATTATATAAATATGCATAGCCGCCATAAATATATCATAAATAAAGTGCAATAAAGTGATTTGTGCAACAAGCTCATTAAACAGTCCACATTCAGTGAAAGTTCATGTACTGCAAACTTTGCAGTGCATGAACTTTCACGGAATGTGGACTGTTTAATGAGCAGGGGCGGACTGACCCATCCGGCACTGCCCAAGGGCCTGATGCTCTGCAAGACTGCAATGCATACAGTCTAGCACTAGTAGCAGAGGCTGTAATAAGCCCTCTCATGGCGCACTGCTCCCCGCCAGCCCCTCCTGCCCACCCCAGGTGCTTGTACTGTACATTACATCACCTGGGATGGACGAGAAGAGAGGAGGGGCCGGCGGGGAGCAGCGCGCTGTGAGAGGTCTTATTACAGGCATTAGATAAGGCTGTGTACTTTTTATTTTTTACAGGAGTCTAGAGACACCAGGCCCGCCACCATTGGGAGAGGGGCAGCGTCAGGGGCAGTACAGATGTAGGGGGCCTGGGCCCCAACAGGACCACAGGAGGCCCCATAATACTCTCCTGGTCCCCCCACAGTGTCCCCACCCCCACACTGTGTCCCCCCCCAGTGTCCCTCCCTGTCCCTGGCATCCTTCTATCTGTTCCCAGCATCCCTCTCTGTCCTTGTCACACTGCCTCCCTCTCTGTCCTTGTCACACTGCCTCCCTCTCTGTCCTTGTCACACTGCCTCCCTCTCTGTCCTTGTCACATTGCGTCCCTCTCTGTCCTCATCACACTGTGTCCCTCTGTCTGTCCCCAGCATCCCTCTCTGTCCCCAGCATCCCTCTCTGTCCCCAGCGTCCCTCTCTGCCCTTATCACACTGCATTCCACTCTGTCTGTCCCCAGTGTCCCTCCCTGTCCCTGGCATCCCTCTCTGTACTCGTTGCACTGCGTCCCTCTCTGTCCTCATCACACTGTGTCCCTCTGTCCCCAGCGTCCCTCTCTGTCCTTGTCACACTGCGTCCCTCTCTGTCCTCATCACACTGTGTCCCTCTGTCTGTCCCCAGCATCCCTCTCTGTCCCCAGCGTCCCTCTCTGCCCTTATCACACTGCATCCCACTCTGTCTGTCCCCAGTGTCCCTCCCTGTCCCTGGCATCCCTCTCTGTACTCGTTGCACTGCGTCGCTCTCTGTCCTCATCACACTGTGTCCCTCTGTCCCCAGCGTCCCTCTCTGTCCTTGTCACACTGCGTCCCTCTCTGTCCTCATCACACTGTGTCCCTCTGTCTGTCTCCAGCATCCCTCTCTGTCCTTGTCATACTGCGTCCCTCTCTGCCCTTATCACACTGCATTCCACTCTGTCTGTCCCCAGTGTCCCTCCCTGTCCCTGGCATCCCTCTCTGTACTCGTTGCACTGCGTCCCTCTCTGTCCTCATCACACTGTGTCCCTCTGTCCCCAGCGTCCCTCTCTGTCCTTGTCACACTGCATCCCTCTCTGTCCTCATCACACTGTGTCCCTCTGTCTGTCCCCAGCATCCCTCTCTGTCCCCAGCGTCCCTCTCTGCCCTTATCACACTGCATCCCACTCTGTCTGTCCCCAGTGTCCCTCCCTGTCCCTGGCATCCCTCTCTGTACTCGTTGCACTGCGTCCCTCTCTGTCCTCATCACACTGTGTCCCTCTGTCCCCAGCGTCCCTCTCTGTCCTTGTCACACTGCGTCCCTCTCTGTCCTCATCACACTGTGTCCCTCTGTCTGTCTCCAGCATCCCTCTCTGTCCTTGTCACACTGCTTCCCTCTCTGTCCTTGTCACACTGCATCCCTCTCTGTCCATGTCACACTGCATCCCTCTCTGTCCCCGGCGTCCCTCTCTGTCCTCATCACACTGGGTCCCTCTCTGTCTGTCCCCAGTGTCCCCCCCTGTCCCTGGCACCCCTCTCTGTACTTGTTGCACTGCATCCCTCTCTGTCCCCAGTGTCCCTCCCTGTCCCTTGATTGTGTGTTAGTGTGTCATTGACTTTGTATGAGTTACTATGTGCACCAATGTATTATGATGAGTGTGAGTGTGCCAGTGTGTTGGCATCATCAGTGATTTTTGTATCAGTGTGTGCCCGCGGGCCATTGTTAGCTTTTTTTTTTTTTTGTTAAGGTTATCTGAAAGATGGGTTTTAAATGTTTTGACAGGGGCGTAGTTTCAGTGCTTGCCATAGGGGCCATTTTGAGTAGATACGCAAAGTTCGCCGCGCATTGTGCCCGTGGCTCCCTCACAGAGACCCATTTCAATGTGTAATTTCTTGCTTTTCAAGCTCGTGTTTTATTGTCCAAACATTGTGTTAATGTTTAAACACTGATTTTGTTGGAAGTACCGATAAATATAGCCTTATTAATAATTTGCATTTTTATTCTTGTGCGTTATTGTGTACACGGGGCCCCAGTGCACTGTATTGCCCGGGTGCCTATAATGCTCTTAAGATGGCACTGGTTGGGATCACAAATGGCTTCTTTTTTTGTTAGTTCTGGTTTTTTTGCAGACATGTGGTGTAAATTCATATAGAAGCTGCCTTCTTCTAGCAGTTTGTGATCTCTGGTGATTACATGAGTACAGTTCAGCAAAAAAACTAACATAATGTATCGTTCTTGGCAGTGAAGACATTGCAACAAAGAGTTAAAAAAAGCAGATGACCTCGTTCTCTTTTTCTGCAGTTACAATTAAGGCTACAAACAAGATGGAAGGAAACAAAAAGCAACATTTACATTAGGAAGGACCTTTGAAAACAGCTCACTCAGCAGAGAGAAAAAAAAGTCTATAGGCCAAAGTCTATATTTGCAAAATTGCTTAGTATCTCTGGATTTTATAAAAGAACTTATTTATTAAATATATATATATTTTAGTTCTCTTTTCATTCTCAGTGTTTCTACTTTTCAAGCTCCTTTCCACAACTGTTAATGTGGGTGAACATATTTGGTTATTATGGCAAAGCCAGGCACTATAATCAGGTTGATGTTTTCATATAGAAAGTCACTCAGCTGTTATGTGTTTCCAGTCCTATTCATAGACGGTTTACCTAATCCTATAGGACCCGTGCTTCTCTCTATTGGATGCTCCCAGATGGGATGGTCCACTCTACAGATGAACTCTGCTCCATGATCTCTCTTGGATGTATAGGTAAATGTCAGACATGATTGACAGTAGAGCTTTTCTTTCTGATCCTTTGCTTCAAAAACCTTGTAATAAGCATTAGGCAGAGGTGTTTTGATGGGATGTGAGTCTGTTCCGGGTTCCTTCTTAAACCAGCTAACTTTCAGATGATCTGGGAAATATCCGGAGATATTACAGGTCAGAGACGCTTTCTTCTTTTCTTCTAGATTCGGAATTATGATCTCTTCGACTTGAGGAATCCAGGGCAGATCTGCAATTTATATCGCATTATATTTAACAGAATGAACTTGGTTCACAAAAAAACAACTTTTTAAAAAAAATAACATAGTTACATAGTTATGCCCCGTACACACGGTCGGACTTTGTTCGGACATTCCGACAACAAAATCCTAGGATTTTTTCTGACGGATGTTGGCTTAAATTTGTCTTGCATACACACGGTCACACAAAGTTGTCGGAAAATCCGATCGTTCTAAACGCGGTGACGTAAAACACGTACGTCGGGACTATAAACGGGGCAATAGCCAATAGCTTTCATCCCTTTATTTATTCTGAGCCTGCGTGGCACTTTGTCCGTCGGATTTGTGTACACACGATCGGAATTTCCGACAACGGATTTTGTTGTCGGAAAATTTTATATCCTGCTCTCAAACTTTGTGTGTCGGAAAATCCGATGGAAAATGTGTGATGGAGCCTACACACGGTCGGAATTTCCGACAACAAGGTCCTATCACACATTTTCCGTCGGAAAATCCGACCATGTGTACGGGGCATAAGTCTGATGGCAAATCATTGGGGTTTTTTTTTTTTTTTTTTAGAAGCACATAATTTACAGCCGGAGGCTCTAATTGTCTTCAAAAAGGGGTGGGCTTGAGGCATAGAGCACTGCGCCCGATCCCACCCAGTTCAGTGACAATAGCAAATTAATATTTACTATTGTCTTCCTGATTCTCTTCCTGGCCAATCCCGGCTCAGAAAGCGGGTCCTGAGACCCGATTGGCGGAGAGGAGAAGCAATCCTATTGGCCGCAGAGCAGGAGGAGGGAGGTGACGCAGGGGAAGCGCCGTGAAGCAGAGGAAGGAGAAGACGCAGGGTGAAGCCGCCGCCCGGAGGAAGCACACGACCTAGATGCAGAAGTGCTGCATTTTATTGCAGTGCATCATACAGGATCGCATGTCACTGTACAGCAGCGCAGCACATTGTACTGCTCTGCATTGACATTTTACATTTCAAATAGAGTTGGGTGAGAAAAAAACAAAAAACAAAGTAGTAAAGCAGCAACTGTCGGTTCCTATGTAAATCAGCCATAAATCATTTATTCAATGTGTGGCATCATGCCTCACTGCATACACTTTTCTTCATCATATTGCTTTTTGTGACTCTGATGCAATGTTTCTTACCTGGAGATCTTGGCAGTCACAACACTTCCTGTTGCAAGCTGAAAATGCTAAGCTACTGCCTGCAGTGAGGGTTGATGCCAAAGATACTGCAAAATAGATTTAGGATGTGCATACTCTTGAATTTTTTGTTTGAACCTTTATTCAAAATTCTTTCTTTAAGTTTAATGTGAATGTACAGTACATCTCTCCTCAGGGGAAGTCATGTGTCCTGATGATGAAACGTGTTGGAGCGAAGCCTTTGGATGATGTCAACTTGCTGTAAGGAACCCTGAGGTGTGGTACCACGTTAGCCGGCCAAAAGATTAGCATTATTACTTTGTTGCTGTTATTTGGTAATGTATACTGACAGCTAGTGGCAGCTATTATGCCATTGCAACTCGTTTACCAATGTGATTTTGCTTTCTCCCTCTGTCCTCCCCTTCCTTTTTAGTGCTGGTTTAGTCCTAGTCAGACCCTCCCCACTTCTTCCATGTTCCCTTAGTCAGTGTTAGTTATTCGTGGAGACAGGGATTAGGAAAGTTATTGTCTACTTACACTTCAAAGGTCTGCAAAAACATCCGCGGTACTGAAATTATCTGAAGTTAACCACTGGCCGACCAGCCGCCATCATTATACGGCAGCAGGTTGTCACATTCCCGCGAATCGCCGTACCTGTATGTCAGCTTCTTTAAGACCCATTATAGGCGTGCGCGCCCGCTGTGTGGCAGGGGGCCTGAGGCGCATGGCCGGCGGCTGTGATGTCTGCCGGCCACCCGCGATCGTGGGCAGGAGAACCAGAATGGGGATCTGTGTATGTAAACACACAAATCCCCGTTTCGACAGGAGAGGAGAAACAGATCTGTTGTTCCTAGTAAATATGGAACAGCGATCTGTCTCCTCCTCCAGTCAGTCCCATCCCCCCACAGTTAGAAACACGCATGAGGGAACACATTTAACCCCTTGATCGCCCCCTAGTGTTAACCCCTTTCCTGCCAGTGACATTTACACAGTAATCAGTGCATTTTTATAGCACTGATTGCTGTATAATTGTCAATGGCCCCAAAAATGTGTCAAAAGTGTCCAATCTGTCCGCCGCAGTCCCACTAAAAATCGCAGATCGCCGCCATTACTAGTAAAAAATAATAATAAAAATGCCATATATCTATCCCCTATTTTGTAAACGCTATAGCTTTTGCGCAAACCAATCAATATACGCTTATTGCGATTTTTTTTACCAAAAATATGTAGAATACATATTGGTCTAAACTGATGAAGATTTTTTTTTTTTAATTGGGATATTTATTATAGCAAAAAGTAAAAAATATTAGTTTTTTTTTCAAAATTGTGAAGAAAACTGACAATTGCGCGGTTGTGCGACGCTGTTCACTAACAAAATTGATGTCCTTTTTTTCCCACAAATAGAGCTTTCTTTTGGTGGTATTTTATCACCTCTGCGTTTTTTTATTATTTGCGCTATAAAGCAAAAAAAAGCGTCAATTTTGAAAAAAATGGAAAATAAATTAATTACAGCGCTCACAATAGTGCATAGATATAATAAAAATAAATTAAACAATTAATATCGAGTGAATGTCCATAAAAAGGTGAACGATCAATAAAGTGCAATAGTGCTCCAAAATTTGAGGGGCGCCACACCCCCTCCTATTGATTGGAGCACATTGTTCACCTTTTTTATGGATCTTCACTCAATATTAATTGTTTAATCAATTTTTATTATATTTATGCACTATTGTGAGCGCTGTAATTCATTTATTTTCATTTTTTTTTCAAAATTGTCCCTCTTTTTTTGTTTATAGTGCAAATAATAAAAAACACAGAGGTGATCAAATACCACCAAAAGAAAGCTCTATTTGTGGGGAAAAGGGGATATCGATTTTGTTAGGGTACAGTGTCGCACGACCACGTAATTGTCAGTTAAAGCAACACAGTGCCGTATCGCAAAAAATGGCCTGGTCCTTAAGGGGGTAAATCTTCCGGGATGAAGTGGTTAAATTGCATTGGATTCAGCCCTGGTTCACACTTGTGCGGTGCAGGACATTGCATGTGATTTGCACAGGAATCATTTTGTATGGCTCAAATCGCATAGTATCCGCACCAAAATGGTGCAGGACCCTTTTTCCCCACACCCGAATCGAATCGCATGTATTTTTTAAGCTCTTTCGAGGTGTCGTTAATCTAACCTTGACACCCGCAGCAGATTGCATGGACGCCGTGCGATTGCAATGAGGTGCAGGAAATGCACAGGATCCGCTGCATTTCCTGCATCGCATCAGTGTGAACCTAGGCTCAAGTTCTCTGTCTTACTGAAGAGTTAAGCTGCCTGGGGATGGTGCTAAGTCAGCAGGTGACCATGCTGTCTGGACAGACTGGGTCTAAGCCGGTGTATCAATGCATAAAGTGGCATTTGAAACAGAACAGGTACACTGATACAAACAAAAAATACACACACATCTATAGTGGAGTAAGAAAGGTCTAGAAATTCTGACAATGTTTTTATTGCTGTCCATGTCTTCCTATCCCAGTGATAACCAATCCACCTATTTATGGTATGGGTGTCACAGGGACAAAAAGTGAGAAAATCTCTCTGGTGGGATGACAGACAGAAATAAAAACCTGGTAACTCTTCTCCACTCTATCCAGAGGTCAATACATTTTAGTAATAATAAAAGTAATAAAAAATAGAAGTTAGGCTTTAAACTTTAAGCTTATGGTAAGAAAAAAGTGTCAGTGTAGATAAGAAGATAATACATACAAATGAATAAACAGATATTTCTTAATTCTTAGGTAAAATCAATGTTTCTTTCCTTAGTTTCGTACAATTTATATTGTTCTTTGATGAATGTTCTTACCTCTTATAGTCAGTGTTCTGGTCTCTGGTTCATCCAAAGATTCGTGGTCCCATGTTACAAAGACTTTGAATTGTGGATCAGTAAAGGAACTTATTGAAGTGTTGGCAACGTTGGTGATGTCATATGTGAGATCTCCCTGTTCTGTGACTTTGCTCTCCGATGTAATTCGATGTTTTTTATCATATATCCATTCTATGTCAATATCTTTGGGGTAAAATTTCTGCAGATTGAGGGTGAAGTGAACATAACCGGAATCCCCCATAGTGATCTTTATAGGCTCCACCATCTGGGGTTTAGCTGGAATACACAAGCAGTGGCTATAATCTAAATAGCTCATGATATAGTGATCATGTTAAAAAGTATGTGCCAGAAACCGAACGGGGGGGGGGGGGGGGGTTGGGGGGTTGTTCGGCCCATCACTAGTGTGCAGACAAGTCACCTAAAGGCAAATTACAGAATCTAGAGAACTAAAAATTAATCAGTAAAAGAGATAATGTTACAAAAGGCCAAAGGTTTTAAAGAACAAATAGAAGACACTTCAGACGCCGAGTACACCACCTTCACATCATTTTTCATCTGGTGCATTGACTCCACATCTACAAGTCGGATTATCAATGATAAATGTTTCTTCACTCAGCTTGATCAAAGCAAGACAGGAATAATTACAACAGCTTTTGGACAGTATATGGTCTCACAAGGAAAACTGAAATGTTACCTATCTTGCCTTCTATCCCAAACAGTTACCAGAAAGATACTTATCAAAGATGTACTTTATGTTCCTACACTTGAAGGTAACCTCATGTCAGTGAAAAAGATCACCAAACAAGGATATGTAGTTACATTCACAAGTAAAGGCTGGGTAAGACACACGCTGACAGGACTGTGTGGTGGAACTCCACATAAGGGAGAGAGAGCGACACTATCTACCAGCATCTGGGAGGGAGAGAGACATGCTTTCCCAAGACTGCTGCCAAGAAACTGAGGATAAAGGAGCCAGGAACAGTGTCACCCACACGGTCCTCCACCGTTCAGCCCAGGAACCCTGCTCAGCAACTCAGCGCCATCTAGCCCAGCGGAGACAACCCACACATCGCTTAGGGGATCACAAGACCTATCCAGGTGTCCTGTTGGCCGTTGTCCCATCACCCTGCCAATTCAGCTACCAGCCATCCTGATCGGCCGACAGGAGGTGGTCCAGTGCCTTACAACATTGCCAGGAGCCTGAGCAGGTGTAAAACCAACATCTTTCTTAGCACAGTACAGACACTGCATGCAGACACCTATTCCCCTTTCTACTGTCAGAGGATGCTTGTTTGGAGCTGCCACTTTTAGCCATTCTGTTCTTACAAACCGCTACCTAACAGGATTTCCTAGAGGATTACTGTCTAACTTTTGATTAATTAAACCTACTCTCTTTACAAAGGGCCCCAACGTTTGCTAGCAGAAGACAATAGTACCCTTCAACTCAGGACTTGTAACGTTACAGAACTGTGCTTACTTTACCTGTTAAGCCATTTCTTCTTTTTGTTTTGTTACTTTCAATGGTGTTTGTGGCCCAGAAGGAGCTGAGAAGTTGCTAGATCTTCTCTCCTCCCTCTCAGCATCTGTGTTATGGGCATATAGATTACTGCCCTTTTCTAAATTTACAGTTGCTAAGTATTGAAGGTTGTCTTTTCTAATGTATTCTTTGCAAAAAGATTTAACAGTGTTGTACGCTTTCATATGCTTTAAACTGTGATAATATATTCAATTTGTTTATCACTATCAGGTGTGTGTCTGTTTTTGGTGATAACTCACAGCCAGGATAACAGTATTATCCACATGTGTCTTTAAATGTGTTTGCAGTAATTTAATTTAACCAGGTGTGCCAGAGGGGCTGAGGTCATTCTTGGGGTTGAGGCAGAAATCAGAGAACCCAAATTTACCAAGCGGCTCCTTCGGGGGTGGCGCTACACAAGGAAGAAAGGTGACTGACAGGATCAACCAGGTACTTCAAATGGAAGAAGTACATGGCAATGATAAAGACTATGATTTATAAGAAGGGGTGCACAACCTTTTGAAGAGCGAGGGCCACTTAAGCGACTTGGTAATCGGTCGCAGGCCACAATATGGGCCCTCCGATCTGCCCATACAGAAGGGGACAGATATCCTTCTTTTTGTTTTAGTGGATTGGATTGGATGTAGGCGGGTGTAAACGGACAAAAGTCTGTTTACATCTGCTGCTACATAGAGGCGGATGGAGGGTCCAATTGGGTCGAACTGATCTTGTGAAAGGGACCTAAGGCTGCTTTCACACTAATGCGCTGTGGTTTACCCACACCGCGGGTGCAGCGCAGTGCACCTGTGGCCTTCCAGCGGGTTAGCTGCACTTTGCCATAGACTTCTATTATATCCTGCAGGTGTGGTGCACCGTCTGAAAGCGCACCAAACCTGCAGGTTAAAACAGGGTGCATTTGGTATCACTCTGCTTGTGACAGGAGGCAGCACTATATAGGAAGCATCAGCTTATGTGGCTCTGCTGCGCAGCCGCTTGCTTCCTCTACCGCCGTCTTCATTCACAACACTGATGCTCTGGGATGGCAGGCTGGCAAACCGTGATCTGGGCTTGCCAACCCACCATCCCAGAGAAGGAGGTCACAGGCCACATCAGAAGGCTCTGCAGGCCACTGGCTGGGCACCCCTGATTTATTAAATACACAAATATGAACAAACACATAGAAAAAATATAAATATTCAGGGAAACATACACTTGCTGTAAGCTTAGAGAATGAGTGGGATGCATGATCTGTACAAACAATACAAACACTCACCCTGAACAGCAATTTTTTCCGTTATTCTCTCGATGGGTCTCTCCAGAGAGGGGTGATCCACCCTACAGATGTAATCTGCCCCCTGGTGGATGCTCAGTGTGGGGATGATGGTTAGAGTGGCTGTACAGCTGTATGTATTATCAGCCTCTTTCCTGGGGATTCTTGTTCTGATAACCAAATGAGTCTCCTCACATAACTCCTGATGCAAACTTCTTCTCAGCCAGTTCACTGTGATATCATTAGGGAAATACCCTGAGATATGACACTGCAGAGTGACCGGGGTGTCATGGAATACTTTGGGTTTTTGTATCTCTTTTACAACCGGAGTCCATGAGTAATCTGCAAAAAAATTTAATGAAATAAAAGTGTACTATCTTTAAGGTTAAAACTTCATCTCACACATCTCCAAGAAGAATATACACACCTTCGGCTTTTGCCAGTATAAAGGCATGTTTAAACACAACTGCAAACGCCTTAAAAAATGATTTAAACAGACTAAAAACTGGTCAATGGTCATCTGTGGGTGACTTGACTGATCCTGACAGTGCTTATGACCTGATTCTGCATTACAACTAAAACATTTTTTATCTTCTCTCTCACCCCTGAGATTCTTCTCACACCCATTAACTTCATTTGCGCAGCTATGCACTGACTCTAATCCTGTGCAACAATAAAGGCATGTTTGAACACAACTGCAAATGCCTTAAAAAATGATTTAAAAAGACTAAAAACTGGTCAATGGTCATCTGTGGGTGACTTGACTGATCCTGACTAGGGATGAGCCGAACACCCCCCGGTTCGGTTCGCACCAGAACCCGCGAACGGACCGCAAGTTCGCACGAACGTTAGAACCCCATTGACGTCTATGGGACTCGAACGTTCGAAATCAAAAGTGCTCATTTTAAAGGCTAATTTGCATGGTATTGTCCTAAAAAGGGTGTGGGGACCCGGGTCCTACCCCAGGGGACATGTATCAATGCAAAAAAAACTTTTAAAAACGGCCGTTTTTTCGGGAGCAGTGATTTTAATGATGCTTAAAGTAAAAAAAAAAAAGTGAAATATTCCTTTAAATATCGTACCTGGGGGGTGTCTATAGTATGCCTGTAAAGTGACGCGTGTTTCCCATGTTTAGAACAGTCCCTGCACCAAATGTCATTTTTAAAGGAAAAAATCTCATTTAAAACTGCTTGCGGGTTTAATGTCATGTCGGGTCCTGCCAATATGGATGAAAATCAGTGAGACAAACGGCATGGGTACCCCCCAGTCCATTACCAGGCCCTTTGGGTCTTGTATGGATATTAAGGGGAACCCCGCACCCAAATTAAAATAAGGAAAGGTCCCTATATACTCTGAACAGCAGTATACAGGCGGTGCAAACAAGACAGGGACTGTAGGTTTGTTGTTAAGTAGAATCTGTTTGTAATTTTGAACATTTTTAACGTGTTTAGCTCCAGCCAAAAAATCTTTTCTAAGCTTTTTGGAAAACATAGGGAAGGGTTATCACCCCTGTGACATTTGTTTTGCGTCTTTCCTCCTCTTCAGAAGATTTCACCTCACTTTTTTGTCCCAATGAAAAATGTTTTTTGAAAATTTGGGTTTTTTTGTGGAACAAGGATTGGAAAGCATCAGTGGAAAGGAGAAATTGTTTTCCCATATTAACTCTTACATGAGAGAATTTCCCTTCCTAGGGGTAGATTTCATCTCACTTCCTGTTGTCTCCTTCCGTTTGCAAGTAGGAGTCGTTTGTAAGTTAGATGTTTGAAAGTAGGGTCCTGCCCTATATACTCAGCAGAAATTTGGGCCTTAGGTGTTGCTGTGGCCAAAACACTGTAAGCCCTCACAGGGCCCTGCTGTGAAATATTAGATCAAGAATTGTAATTACATGCCCCTGTTGAACAGGAGCTGAAAAATTAGGCCTTAGGCACTGGTGCTGGTGCCACAACACTGCAACCCCTCACAGACACTCTAGTTGGAACGCAGGAACGAGCCCTGCTGCAAAGTATTGCATCAAAAATTGTAATTACACGCCCCTGTTAGACAGGGGCAGAAAAATTGGGCCTTAGGCACTGGTGCTGGTGCCACAACACTGCAACCCCTCACAGACACTCTAGTTGGAACGCAGGAACGAGCACTGCTGCAAAGTATTGCATCAAAAATTGTAATTACACGCCCCTGTTAGACAGGGGCAGAAAAATTGGGCCTTAGGCACTGGTGCTGGTGCCACAACACTGCAACCCCTCACAGACACTCTAGTTGGAACGCAGGAACGAGCCCTGCTGCAAAGTATTGCATCAAAAATTGTAATTACACGCCCCTGTTATACAGGGGCTGAAAAATTGTGCCTTAGGCACTGGTGGTGGCGCCCAGAACCAAAAATGTTCTTATAAGCTATCAGCGTGATGATTGAGGAGGAAGAGGATAATTACTCAGGGATAGTCACTCAGCATCAGCATAGGCAGTCTTTGAAGGGATCTGAAAAAAATTATTCAGTTACATCAGCATCAGGTGCTTGGTAGCTGGTGGTGATCCAAGACTGATTCATTTTTATGAAGGTCAGCCGATCGACCGAGTCAGTGGACAGACGCACCCTGTGATCGGTTACCACGCCTCCAGCAGCACTGAATGTGCGTTCCGAAAGAACGCTGGATGCAGGACAGGCCAGTAGCTCAATTGCATACTGTGCAAGCTCTGGCCAGTGATCCATCCTCAAGACCCAGTAACCCAGAGGATTTTCGGTGGGAAAGGTGTCCAAGTCTGATCTTGCCCCTAGGTATTCCTGCACCATGTAAAACAGACGCTGGCGATGGTTGCTGGAACCGATCATACCTTGGGGCTGCGGACCAAAAAATTGTCTGAACGCATCGGTCTGACGGCCACCTTCTCCACCGCTCCTTCTTTGACTGACCGAAGCCTCAGCAACACGTTGTCTAGAAACAGGAGTTTGTAACCTCCCAGTCTCTGGGAACGCGTTGCACAGACCTTTCTGCAAGGCCTCCCGAAGATGTTTCATCCTCTGCTCCCTCTGCGATGGCAAGATAAGGTCCGCAACCTTACCCTTGTAACGTGGATCAAGGAGGGTTGCCAGCCAGTATTGGTCCTTCTCCTTGATACCACGAATACGAGGATCCTTACGCAGGCTTTGCAGGATCAGGGAGGCCATGCAGCGTAGGTTTGCTGAGGCATTCGGTCCGGAGTCCTCTGGGTCACTAAGGACAACAACGTCCGCAGCCACCTCCTCCCAGCCACGTACAAGTCCATGTGTTCCTTGGGACTGATCCCTTAAAGACTGCTGATGCTGAGTGCCAGGCTCCACCTCCATACTGACACAATCTTCCTCCTCCTCCTCCTCCTCCTCCTCGTCCTCTTCCTGTGTGATCGGCGGGCACGCAGGAACACTGTCTGGATAAAGGGGGCCTTGAGAGCTAAGGAAGTCCTCCTCTTCCTGCCTCTGTTCTGCCTCAAGTGCCCTGTCCATTATTCCACGCAGCGTGTGCTCCAACAGGTGGACAAGGGGGACAGTGTCACTGATGCATGCACTGTCAGTGCTCACCATCCTCGTGGCCTCCTCGAATGGTGACAGGACAGTGCATGCATCCCTGATCATGGCCCACTGGCGTGGGGAAAAAAAACCAAGGTCCCCTGACCCTGTCCTGGTGCCATAGTCGCACAGGTACTCATTTATGGCCCTCTGCTGCGTGTGCAGCCGCTGCAGCATGGCCAATGTCGAGTTCCACCTGGTGGGCATGTCACAGATTAGGCGGTTCTTGGGCAGGTTAAACTCCTTTTGGAGGTCCGTCAGCCGAGCACTGGCATTATATGACCGGCGGAAATGCACACAGACTTTCCTGGCCTGCCTCAGGACATCCTGTAAGCCCGGGTACCTGCCCAAGAACCGCTGCACCACCAAGTTAAGGACGTGAGCCAAACAGGGCACATGGGTCAGTTGTCCCTGTCGGAGGGCAGAGAGGAGGTTGGTGCCATTGTCGCAAACCACCATTCCTGCCTTAAGTTGGCGTGGCGTCAACCACCTCTGAACCTGCCCCTGCAGAGCTGACAGAACCTCTGCCCCAGTGTGGCTCCTGTCCCCCAAGCACACCAGCTCAAGCACCGCATGGCATCTTTTGGCCTGCGTACTTGCGTAGCCCCTTGAACGCCTACGGAGCACCGCTGGTTCCGAGGAAGAGGCCATGGAGGAAGAAGAAGAGGAGGGGGTGGAGGAGAGAGGTGTGTCACAATCAGCATTTTGGAGGCGTGGTGGCGGAACAACCTCCAACACTACTGCACCTTGTCCTGCATCCTTCCCAGCTGCCAGCAGAGTCACCCAATGCGCCGTGAAACTTAAGTAACGTCCCTGTCCATGCCTGCTGGACCATGAGTCAGCGGTAATATGCACCTTACCGCTGACCGCCCTGTCCAGCGAGGCATGGACATTGCCTTCCACATGCCGGTAGAGAGCTGGAATCGCCTTCCGTGAGAAAAAGTGGCGTTTGGGTACCTGCCACTGAGGAACCGCACATTCCACAAACTCACGGAAGGGGGCAGAGTCTACCAACTGAAAAGGCAGCAGTTGAAGTGCTAGCAATTTTGCCAAGCTAGCATTCAACCGCTGGGCATGTGGATGGCTGGGAGCAAACTTCTTTCGGCGGTGCAGCAGCTGGGGCAGGGAAATTTGCCTGGTACAATCTGGCGTCGGTGTACCAAAAGCAGATTGCCCACAAGTACTTGGCTGTGACACACCTAATTCTACACCTTCATTCCTCTCACTGCAGGTCTCAGAGAGGACTGAAGGTCTAGTGGGGTTGGAAATCTCAGCTGATGAGGAGCAAGGAGAGATCCTCTTTGTTCTTTGGTGTGGGTCTTTTAGATATGCTTGCCAACGAACTGCATGGCAGGTCAACATATGTCTGGTCAAGCATGTGGTACCCAAGCGGGAGATGTTTTGGCCACGCGAGATACGCTTGAGACATATGTTGCAAATAGCAGCGGTGCGATCTGATGCACTCGTCTCAAAAAAGGCCCACACCAAAGAACTTTTTGAATAACGCGCAGAGACTGCAGCGCCCTGCACATGTGGAGCTTTGGGGTGTGATGCAGTCAATGTGCTGCCCTTAGGCTGGCCCCTGGAGGGCATCCTGCCTCGTTGGTGATGTGCCGCCTCCTCCTCCTCCTCCTCCTCCTCTCTCCTATCAGGCACCCACGTTGAGTCAGTGACCTCATCATCCCCTCCCTCCTCATCACTGGAGCAAACCTGGCAGTATGCTGCAGCAGGGGGAGCATGACTGCCAGATTGCTGTCCTTCTTGGGCACCCCCTCTGTCCGTGCTCATGTTACTGCCTTCATCGAGCTCAGTATCATCATCAGAGCCTTCCAAACGCTGGGCATCCTCCTGGAGCATGTACCCAACACTGTGGTCAAACAGTTCGAGGGAATCCTCATGAGGACATGGTGGAGCTAGGGAAGGAGTCACTGATGACATTGAGCTGAGGGAAGAGGCCGCTGCTTTGCCAGACAAAGCACCCTGGGCATGGGTGAGAGAGGATGAGGAGGATGAGGACGGCTTGGTCATCCACTCGACCAAGTTTTCCGCATGTTGCGGCTCAACACGGCCAGCTGCCGAAAAAAAGGCCAAGCGTGTCCCATGGCCACGTGCTGATGAGGATGCACCGTCTCCACGACCAGCACTAGACACAGAGCCTGCTTGCCCTCTCTTATTGGCTTGTGACTGTCTGCCTCTCCTTCTTGGCCTTCCAGACATACTAATGGCCTGTAGCTGCACTAAGCTGGGATAGAACACCTGTAATTTTCTTCAGGTAGCTTTATATACTGTAACCAGACAAGCCTGCCTGTCAGTAGGAAGATAACAGGAACGGATCTAGCTGAACACTGTGAGCAGGACGCACTGCACTAAATGTAAATAGCAGGAACGGATCTAGCTGAACACTGTGAGCAGGACGCACTGACTGCACTAAATGTAAATAGCAGGAACGGATCTAGCTGAACACTGTGAGCAGGACGCACTGCACTAAATGTAAATAGCAGGAACAGATCTAGCTGAACACTGTGAGCAGGACGCACTGCTCTAAATGTAAATAGCAGGAACGGATCTAGCTGAACACTGTGAGCAGGACGCACTGACTGCACTAAATGTAAATAGCAGGAACAGATCTAGCTGAACACTGTGAGCAGGACGCACTGCACTAAATGTAAATAGCAGGAACGGATCTAGCTGAACACTGTGAGCAGGACGCACTGACTGCACTAAATGTAAATAGCAGGAACGGATCTAGCTGAACACTGTGAGCAGGACGCACTGCACTAAATGTAAATAGCAGGAACGGATCTAGCTGAACACTGTGAGCAGGACGCACTGCACTAAATGTAAATAGCAGGAACGGATCTAGCTGAACACTGTGAGCAGGACGCACTGCACTAAATGTAAATAGCAGGAACGGATCTAGCTGAACACTGTGAGCAGGACGCACTGACTGCACTAAATGTAAATAGCAGGAACAGATCTAGCTGAACACTGTGAGCAGGACGCACTGCACTAAATGTAAATAGCAGGAACGGATCTAGCTGAACACTGTGAGCAGGACGCACTGACTGCACTAAATGTAAATAGCAGGAACAGATCTAGCTGAACACTGTGAGCAGGACGCACTGCACTAAATGTAAATAGCAGGAACGGATCTAGCTGAACACTGTGAGCAGGACGCACTGCACTAAATGTAAATAGCAGGAACGGATCTAGCTGAACACTGTGAGCAGGACGCACTGCACTAAATGTAAATAGCAGGAACGGATCTAGCTGAACACTGTGAGCAGGACGCACTGCACTAAATGTAAATAGCAGGAACGGATCTAGCTGAACACTGTGAGCAGGACGCACTGACTGCACTAAATGTAAATAGCAGGAACGGATCTAGCTGAACACTGTGAGCAGGACACACTGACTGCACTAAATGTAAATAGCAGGAACGGATCTAGCTGAACACTGTGAGCAGGACGCACTGACTGCACTAAATGTAAATAGCAGGAACGGATCTAGCTGAACACTGTGAGCAGGACGCACTGCACTAAATGTAAATAGCAGGAACGGATCTAGCTGAACACTGTGAGCAGGACGCACTGCACTAAATGTAAATAGCAGGAACGGATCTAGCTGAACACTGTGAGCAGGACGCACTGCACTAAATGTAAATACCAGGAACGGATCTAGCTGAACACTGTGAGCAGGACGCACTGACTGCACTAAATGTAAATAGCAGGAACGGATCTAGCTGAACACTGTGAGCAGGACGCACTGACTGCACTAAATGTAAATAGCAGGAACAGATCTAGCTGAACACTGTGAGCAGGACGCACTGCACTAAATGTAAAGAGCAGGAACAGATCTAGCTGAACACTGTGAGCAGGACGCACTGCACTAAATGTAAAGAGCAGGAACAGATCTAGCCTAATCTAGCTCTCAAATCAAATGACACTGTCTGTCTCTCTCTCTATCAGCACACCGGAACACACTACACAGGGCCGCCGTGCAGGCGGCCTTATATAGTGTGGGGCGTGTACTAAATCCCCTGAGCCATAATTGGCCAAAGCCACCCTGGCTTTGGCCAATTACAGCTCTCTCTACTGACGGCGCTGTGATTGGCCAAGCATGCGGGTCATAGTGCATGCTTGGCCAATCATCAGCCAGCAATGCACTGCGATGCCGCAGTGAATTATGGGCCATGACGCGCCACACGAATTTGGCGCGAACGGCCCATAACGTTCGCAATTCGACGGACGGTCGAACAGCCGATGTTCGAGTCGAACATGGGTTCGACTCGAACACGAAGCTCATCCCTAATCCTGACAGTGCTTATGACCTGATTCTGCATGACTCTAATCCTGTGCAACACTTTGTCCATCGTGTATGGCTTCCTTTCCTCTCCACAACAAAGATATGATGCGATTCATCATATCAGGACTGTGCCTTTTTTACTTCCTCAAGGATCTCTTATGATGAATAAGAATTAAAAAAAAAAAGACTGAAAACTATTTCTGTCTGGTTCACTAACTTTTGTCATTTATAAGTGACCAATATTTCTACAATTTGTGACTTACATGTGTGTTTGTTCTTGAGCCCATTATCGTTATCATCTGCTCAGACTCAGCAAACAGCTTGCCCACCACCATCACCAGTCAATCAGTAGGGTGCAGAGTTTTGAAACCAGAAGCTGCGTATCTCTATGAACAGGCAGTGTACTAAAAACTAGATTCTTTAGTACTTTGTAAAAAAATGGAGGTATTGTTTGGAGAAATATAGTTAACTGTTACTTCTCCAACATCTACCAAACCCCAAACTATCTGTCATGGGTAGAGTGACCCCTTGATTGACTGATTAACCAATTCAATTATCAGGTTCTATTTACTTCACTGGTATAATTTATATTCACAATATTTTATTCTATCTCCATGCCATTTATAAAAAGCCTACAATTGGTAGTTGCTCAACTGCAGATCTGCATTCTCCAGGGTAAAGATTCAAACACAAAATGTAATGTCTACTTGGCACCAGAAGACATCTTGTATGGCTTCCTTTCCTCTCCACAATAAGGATATGATGCGATTCATCATATCAGGACTGTGCCTTTTGTACTTGTAAACTTCCTCAAGGATCTCTTCTGATAAGTAGGAATTACAAAAAAAAAGACTGAAAGCTATTTCTGTCTGGTTCACCAAGGTTTGTGATTTATAAGTGACCAGTATTTCCACAATTTGTGACTTATGCCGCGTACACACGACCGGTTTTGCCGTCGGAATAAACCCTGAAGGTTTCTCTGACGGAACTCCGACGGAATTCCGCTCAAGCGGTCTTGCCTACACACGGTCAAACCAAAGTCCGTCCAAAGTCCGACCATCGAGAACGAGGTGACATACAACACATACGACAGGACTAGAAAAAGGAAGTTCAATAGCCAGTAGCCAATAGCTGCCGTCTCGTACTTGCTTCAGAGCATGCCTCATTTTTGGTACATCAGAACAGCATACAGACGAGCGGGTTTCCCAATAGTAATTAGTTCCATCAGAAAAATTTAGAACATGTTCACTATCTAAGTCCGTCAGAATTTTCGACGGAAAAAGTCAGATGGGGAAAACTTACGGTCGGAATATACGATGAAAAGCTCCCATCGGACTTTTTCTGACGGACATTCCGCTCATGTGTACGCGGCATTACATGTGTGTTAGTTCTTGGGCCCATTATCTTTATCATCTGCTCTGACTCAGCAAACAGCTTGCTCACCACCACCATCAGTCAATCAGTAGGGTGCAGAGTTTTGAAACCAGAAGCTGCGTATCTCTATGAACAGGCAGTGTACAAAAAACTAGATTCTTTAGCACTTTGTAAAAAAAATGGAGGTATTTTTTGGAAAAATATAGTTAACTGTTACTTCTCCAACATCTACCAAACCCCAAACTATGTGTCATGGGTTGAGTGACCCCTTGATTGACTGATTAACCAATTCAATTATCTGGTTCTATTTACTTTACTGGTATAATTTATATTCACAATGTTTTATTCTCCATACCATTTATAAAAAGCCTACAATTGGTAGTTTTTCAACTGCAGATCTGCATTCTCCAGGGTAAAGATTCAAACACAAGATGTTATAATGTCTACTTGGCACCAGAAGACACTGTTGAATGAATGGAAGAAGAGATTGGGCATATTGGAAACCTTGCCTGATACGTTTTGTTGCCCCTGTAGGCTGAACTGAAGATGTGTACTGTATGTCTCTCCCATGAACGTACCTTTCCATAAACTCAAGATGATGGGTACTTAAACCATCATGTTTAGAGACGTGATTGTTGGCATAAAAGCCCAAGGATGATCACACCATGAGTGTAAATGCAACTGCTCTCTAATATCTATGTAGGCCTTCAGTCTTTATTGCTACATTCTGGACAAAAGATTAGGATATGTTTGTTCTAGTCAGCCAGGAGCTGGTTAAATTGCTTGTGGTTTCAGGGGACACTTTACAACATCTGCCACAGTGAGGCGGTTTCCCCTAGTGCTCAGCCTAGACTCAGCTTGTCTCATCCTGAATGCAGAGTGAGTGAGGGCTAAAGACACTGCATGCAGACACCTTTACTTTGCCTTTCTAAAGCCCTCTAAGAGGACGCTTACAGCCACTATTGCAATGTTTGGATGTCTTTATCCAGAGTTTTCATTGGGCCCCTTTGTTTGAGCTTGTTTGAGACCAGGGTTACATACTTTGTGTACAACGTATTGAACAGTATTTAGTATCTGTGTTTTTTGGGGCTGTGGCATCAGGAGGCAAAAGGGAGTAGTCTCATTCTCCTTCCCTTTTCGGGCTTGCAGCCATAGGCCTTGATCAGGTTACTTCTTGCTGCTCTTTATTCTACTAATGATTATATCCATAATTTTATTGCTCATCTGTGTCAAGGGTTTAACAATAGGCTCATACTTCTTAAACAACTTTCTGTTGATTCTGTTAACTAACAAACTTTAAGTAAAGACTCATTTGATTACTGTGTTCAAATTTGGTATCTATGTATTATATTTGTTATTGTGGAGATGTCTGAACCCAGGGTGTAAGAGGAGACTTACAAGGTCAGGGGTAGCACTACACTAGCAAGGGCCTATATAAGTGCTGCTGTCACATACCTTGTCATGAGCCTCTCATGCAGCCCCGACTCAGGGACCACTGATGCTGGGACAGTGGCCACGAAAGTGGGGTGAGGTAGGAGCGTCTGATTGATCTTCCATTTGTCGTGGAGCTGCAGGGCCATCACTGGAGTTGGCTGGATAGCTGGAACAGCAGATGGCAGCAAGAGTAGCAGTCCCTGGGCTGAGTTGGCAGCAGGTGGCAGTTACTTGGCAGACAACAACTGGTTGCATGTGCAAGAGGGCTTGCAGGACATAGTTGGTGAAGAACAAGCAAAAGCCAAGCTGTATACAGAGCAGGCCATATGAATAACTGGATGCAAGATCAGACAAGCCAGGCCAGCAATGGACAGTCAGATACAGGCATAGAGGGCAGGCAGAGAATAGTCAGGATATAAGCAGAGGTCGGCAACACAAGATCAGGAAGAGCAGGATGTAGGGGAGTCTAGAGGCAAGCCAAGGTCAGGGCAGGTAGCGTTCAACATGGTCAGGACAAGTCAGGTCAATCATAGAAGTCAGACACAGGAACAGGATACAGGAACACGGGAACAGCTGCAGATCAGACAGCAACCAACTAGTGCACCTGCTGAACTTATATAGGCCACTTATCATATGTGTGTGCCTGTGCACTGCAAGATGGGCATGCGCAGGGCCGCGCATGCACATTTATGTGCGCCTTGGAGCTTCAGCTGCAGCGTGTCCCTGACAGCTGCTCATATTTGATATACATCAGTGGTTCTGCAACCCCTGGTAGATCCCTTGATGTTTAGTATTATTTCTGTTGACTATACAAAAAGTCCCTATTTTACAGCAAGTTTTTGTCCACCTGTGCCTTTCATATGGATTCTAGCTGATATGTATATATATTTGTTGATATACTCTGATGAACCTCACACAACTCACCCAAGTCTCGGATAGATAGATCCTTATACCCCGGTGTGTCCAGAGTTTCATGTTCCCAGCTCACCCGTACTGTGAATTCTGTATTCTTCAGGAGCTCCTCTGGAATTGTGACCTCACTGCAGACACTATGTGTCCCATCAGGAATATCTGTGAATGACTCTGTGGATGATAAGGATTCTTGTGGCTCCCCCACTCCATTTGTCCATCTGATTGTGATTTCTTTGGGGTAAAATTTCTCCAGAGTGACCAAATACTTCAACTCCCCAGGGCCAACTAATCTTCGTGATACTGGTACTAAGAGCTGAGGCTTTGCTAAAAAATATTAAATAAAACATAGACAGTATGAGGAAAATATTATTGATATGAAGAAAATAAGATACCTATACACTTGGATTTTAGGTTATAAAAGTAAATCACATAATAGAAGAATGTGGTCTGGTGTAAAGTGGAGTCTTAACGTATACCTCAGACTTTTTTTTGTTTTGACTAGAGTAGGAAAGGTTGGGTCTGTCAGGTTTTTATTGTTTTCTGTGCCCCCACAGAGAAAGTTCCCTCTATTTGTCCTGTGACCATTCTCACTATGCTTAAAAAGTGAAGATTCAAAATTTACTGCAATAGTAATAGAAGGGAAATCTTGCAATTGGGTAACTTGTTTTGGTGACAACTATCAAACAGCCAATTTCTCTCAGTTTTTACTTCCTGTTGTGTCTCTGTGACAGGAAAAAAAGGTAAAACAGCAAAAAAAAAAAAAAAAAAAAAAAAGACTGACAAGGTTTTTAACTCTACCCTACTATATCCAAAGCTAAGGTAAAATAAATATGTTTCTAGTATGTAAAGTCATTTCTTTTTTTCATGTTGAATGGAGTAGGAAAGGCTTAAAACCGCTGTCAGTTTTTTGTTTTTTTTCCATCTGCGTGACATTAGGGAGATATCCCTTCACTTCTTGTTCTAAAGACTCCACAGGAAGTAAGAGGATATCTTTCCAATGTGTGGGAAATCCCACCTTTGACATTTCCCCCCTTGGAAGATTTCCCCTCCATTCCTGTTCAAGGGACAATCCAAAATTTTAGATTTACACTAGAGATGTGCACAACAGAAAAATTTATTTTATTTTGTTTTCGGATTCATTCATTAAGTTAATAATTTCATCATATTCATTATGTTAGAATGATTCATTTTCTGAATTAATTTCGTATATTCGGATTTGTTTCATATATTCGTTATTTTGAAATTGATTTGAAATTTGAATTTCCGAAGACGGCTATATTTGTCCTATTTTATTCTATTCTATTCTACTTTGATATTGTACTCTATTCTTTCATTTTCTTTCTTATTTTATACTATTGTTTTATATTATATTCTGTTTTATTCTATTCTATAAAGCAGCCTAAGTAGGAATCATCATCTTGTTTCACTTTTATACCTTACTGTATTGCATGAAAAGGAGGGGTTTTGGGACTTTGAATGAGGTGGGTAGGTGACGCCAAAGGATCAGTCACCATTGTAAAAAATCATTTTATTGGTAAAAAATAGATGATAACATGATAACGAACCAAATGTCAGATAACAGTCACATAATGTATATGCAATGATAGATACATTGTTAACAAGGTAACAACCCATATATGATGCAGGGCAATGATCCTTAATAGATGATAAAATCATTCTAAAATGCACATAATCACAGAACTGCTGGATAAAACCATACTGGTATAAAAGACCTTATTAGAGAAATGGTTATTTTGGTGCATGTCATAAGCCCGACACGTTTTGTGTATCGAAAACTCTTCAGGGGCAGTTTGCACCAAAATCTACAAAAAATAATAATATATATAGATCGATCAATGGAGTACAGTGTGCACTGATAAAGGGGGGGGGGGGGTATACATATGGGGGAAGAGAAAGAATCACTCATCCCCAATGGAATGATTTTATCATCTATTAAGGATCATTGCCCTGCATCATATATGGGTTGTTACCTTGTTCACAATGTATCTATCATTGCGTATACATTATGTGACTGTTATCTGACATTTGGTTCGTTATCATGTTATCATCTATTTTTTACCAATAAAATGATTTTTTACAATGGTGACTGATCCTTTGGCGTCACCTACCCACCTCATTCAAAGTCCCAAAACCCCTCCTTTTCATGCATTTAACAGGGATGGAGACCTGCGTCCCATTCAATGTCCCAAACCCTATTTTTTAACCCCTTCCCAACCGGCGCACGCCGATGTACGTCGGCAGAATGGCACGGCTGGGCAAATGGACTTACAGGTACGTCCATTTGAATTCCCTGCCATGCCATTGCGTGTGCGCTGCTGGCGGCGCACCGGCCAGGAGCTCCGTGAGTCGGGTCACGGGTTCCGCGGACTCAATCGCTGCGGGGATACCCGCGATCGCCTCACGGAGAGGATGAACGGGGAGATCCTGATGTAAACAGCATCTCCCCGTTCTGCCTAGTAACAAGTGTCACTGATCCCTTCTTCCTGTCATTGGGAGCAGTGATCAGCGTAGTGACACAGCTAGCCCATCCCCCCTACAGTTAGAAAACACTCCCTAGTACTGACTTAACCCCTCCCCGCCCCTAGTGGTCAACCCCTTCACTGCCAGTGTCATTTACACAGGAATTAGTGCATTTTTAATCGCACTGATCGCTGTATAAATGACAATGGTCTCAAAAATGTGTCAAAAATGTCCGCCATAACGTCGCAGTCACAATAAAAATCGCTGATCGCCGCCATTACTAGTAAAAAAAAAATATTAATAAAAATGCCATAAAACTATCCCCTATTTTGTAAACGCTATAACTTTTGCGCAAACCAATCAATAAACGCTTATTGTGATTTTTTTTTTAGCAAAAAATATGTAGAAGAATATGTATTGGTCTAAACTGAGGGAAAAAAAGTTTTTTTATATATTTTTGGGGGATATTTATTATAGCAAAATGTAAAAAATAATGCTTTTTTTCAAAATTGTCGCTCTTATTTTGATTATAGCGCAAAAAATAAAAATTGCAGAGGTGATCAAATACCACCAAAAGAAAGCTCTATTTGTGGGAAAAAAAGGACGTCAATTTTGTTTGAGAGCCATGTCACACGACCACGCAATTGTCAGTTAAAGCGACGCAGTGCCGAATCGCAAAAAGTGCTGTGGTCAGGAAGGGGGTAAAATCTTCCGGAGCTGAAGCGGTTAACTAATACTGTATTAATTGCAACATGTTTCCATTTTGAATTCAAACTAATTTTTAAATTCAAATTCGGATATTTTGTTTCATTATAATTTATTTTGGGTTTGTTAAAATGTGCTACTTTTGTGCTTCGGAAAATCGGATACATCCAAATCCCTGAATATCAAAAAATTAGTCAAAAATTAGATTCATAATGAAACAAATCGCACATGTCTAACTTACATTTACTTTCTTTCCCGGCGACATTGGTTATCAGAACAGTTAGACAGTGTGAATCTTCCTAACTGGAAGAAACAACAGTAAAATCCTGACAAGAGTTCCACCCCCTCCCCTTTATCTTAAAAAGTTTTGCGTTTAGTTACACTTTATGTACCCTTTCGCCTTTTGGGATCACTATATATAAGAATATGGGGAAAAGGGGAATAGGAGTTTCAAGGCCACTCTTTTCCTCATGGGATCACAGCAGCAGGGGTTTCAAGTCTCCCCTCAGGTCAGGGGCTTGTGGCCCTGGGGGAGCCTTGTAACTGCTGAAAAGGGGAGCCTCTAAAATGAAATAGAAGGCTCTGGAACCCCTGGAGGTCCCTATATAGAGCAGGTGTGGATAGGGTCAGATGCCAGTCTGCAGGAGCTCAGGCAAAAGATCTCCCCTCTGAGCCCGGCGAATTATACCTCCTAAGGCGGTATGAAGACCCTGCCTCGGCAGCTTCTGGAGCGGGCCGAAACTGAAGGCGGCGAAGGCTGGATCCGAAGATGCCTTTCCCTACCTACAGATAAAGAGGCTCCAGAGGACGACGGCGGGGGTCTCTTCGCTGATGAGGTGGCAGCCAAGGAAGGCAAAGTAGATGTGGGCAGCATGGCGGAGTCCCTCCGGGAAGACAATGGAGAGGTGCAGAAGTTCCTGGTTTCCGGGTCGGCATGATGGAACTGCCGTAGGAGGAGCCGTCGAGGTCGCGAGACGGGACCAAAAAAGGAGGAGCCAGAAAAAGACGCACAGTCCACTGGCTCCCTCCAGACGAAGGGGAGGGAGTGAAGACGCGGCTGTCTCCACCCGCAAGAAGAGAGTCAGCGGCGTCAGCCGAGAAGGAGCGGAAACTCCTCAGAACAGGCCCCTCTCAGGGACGCGGATTGTCCGCTCATCGTCAAGACAGCCTGAAACACCGGTGCAGCTGTCGGAAGCTCCCAGGGTAGCTGTGGGTTTTAACCCAGGCTTGCACACAGCAGCGAAGTCCACGTACTTAGCTGATTCAGAGCAGGGTCCTACGGTATCCAATGTATGGGATGTCAGTGTTGCTGGTAAATCTGATCAACTTAGCCTTTTATCTTCCTTGTCTTCTACTCTTTTGCAGTTGATCTCTAATTTACCTGCAGTTACACCTCACAAACCAATGGTGGCAGACAATGATGCTGTGGCTTCTGTATGGGCAGGTAACTCCGGGGTCGCTGGGCTTGGGCAGGTTACTAATACATCGATGTTAGTTTCTCCCCCTATTCAGGCTCTGTCTCAGAACAATTCTACATTGAACAAAGTGCCTGAGAGCTCTCGGAAAGAAGCTATGCCCTATACATTGGGTTTTCATTTGTCCACCAGCACAAAAGAAACGATTTGGCGTGGGGGATTTGTAGACAGTCTATCATTACTCCCTTCACAAAAATAATACTATTCTAGCTTGGATAAAGATAAAAGTGATGATAAAAAAAGGCCAGTTGCTAAGACATTCAATAATTGGCTCCAAGCATTCTCTACATATGCAAGCATTATGTGCGAAAAATTTCCAGAGCGTAGCTCGGGCCTTTTTCAGCACATAGATGTAATTTTGGAGGCCTATAAAAATCTTGGTGGTTTATGATGGTATTTCTACGATGAATCTTTTAGGCAAAAAATGGCAGTGCATCCTAATATTCAGTGGGGTAATAAGGATTTAGGGCTTTGGTTACATTTATTTGTCCCCCAGAAACCTCTGGTGCCTCGCCTGAACAACACGTTGCCTTTTACTTTGGCAGGTTCTTGTAGGAAAGGCATTTGCTGTTCTTTTAACGACACACAGTGCAAATGGCCGAATTCTTGTAGATTCCAACATGAGTGCGCTTTTTGTTCAGGTCCTCATCGGGTCAGTAAATGTTTTTAAAAATCTTCAATAAATGTGCATCAGCTGGGTAAGGATTCCTTTCTTAAAAGCCACCCCAGTGATTCTGGCAAACATGGAGCCATGGTTGCGTCTGCATCCAGACCAAATTACTGCTCAATTAATCATTGAAGGTTTTCAAATTAGTTTTCAATTACCTAAATTTAGTGGTTCCAGTTGTACATTCATTAAGAATTTTAAATCAGTTGATGAGTTGTCAGTAATTGTTAGGGACAAAATTGGTACAGAGCTTCATGAGGGTAGGATATCTGGTCCTTTTAATGCCCCTCCATTTGATTATTTTCGTTTATCCCCTCTGGGCATTGTTCCGAAAAAAAGATCCTTGGAGTTACAGACTTATACACCATTTGTCATACCCTCATGATCATTCTCTTAACGATCAGATTGGGGATAATTTATGTTCAGTCTCTTATACATCACTTGAGAAATCCATTATTAAATTGCAGAAGCTTGGGTGTGCAGCTTTAATTCCGGCTCCTTCCCATTCACCCGGATAGCTTTAGCTCCCTAGATTTTCAGCTTGAGGGTTAATATTTTTTCGACAGGTGTTTACCAACGGGATGCTCTTTTTCTTGTTTTTATTTTGAGAGCTTTTAACCCTTTATTGAATGGGTGGCATCTACAGTTGCACATACGGATAATATCTTACATTGCCTTGATGATTTTTTATTTTCAGGTCCAGCCGATTCGATTCATTGTGAATCATTATTAAATACCTTTTTTGACATATGCCGCAATTTTGGCATCCCTTTGGCACACGACAAAACAGTTTATCCTACTACATGCCTGAAATTTTTTAGGTATAATTATTGATACCATAGCTATGAAATTTTCGGCTGCCTCCAGAAAAAAATTAATAAGATTTGCATGTTAATTTCTAGAATTCTTCGAGCCAAAAAAGTGTATCTGAAAATTCTGCAGAATTTATTAGATCTCCTAATGCCGCGTACACACGAGCGGACTTTACGGCAGACTTTGCCCGGCGGACGGGATTTGGTCGGACAATTCGATCGTGTGTGGGCTCCAGCGGACTTTGTTTTCTCAAAAGTTGGACGGACTTAAATTTGAAACATGTTTTAAATTAATCCGTCGGAATCGAGTCCGGTCAAAAAGTCCGCCGTCTGTATGCTAGTTCGATGGACATAAAGCCACGCTAGGGCAGCTATTGGCTACTGGCTATGAACTTCCTTGTTTTAGTCTGGTCATACGTCATCACGTAGGAATTCGACAGACTTTCGTGGATTGTGTGTAGGCAAGTCCGTTCATTCAGAAAGTCCGTCGTAAAGTATGTCGAAAAGTCCGCCGTGTACGCGGCATAACATTTGCAAGTAGGGTACTGCCAATGGGTCATATTTTTTCTAGAAGGCGTTACCTGGCTATTTCGGGTTTTAAAAATACTTATTCACATATAAGGGTGTCACAAGACATGAAAGAAGATTTACTATTCTGGCAAAAAATGTTATTGGATTTTAATGGGGAGGTCGGTTTGGCAAGAGGATTTTATTTTAGATCAGGATTTTTAGTTATTTATGGATTCTGCAGGATCTTTGGGTTTTGCCGTAATTTGGCAAACATATTGGTTTGCAGAACAATGGCCATTGGATTGAAAATTAAAAGGTTTACTTAAAAATATTGTTTTATTGGAATTATTTCCCATAATTGTTGCTATTGAAATTTGAGGAGTTCACTTTAGGAACAAAAGACTTTCATGTAGTACAGATAATAAATGTGTTCTATATGCCATTAATTGCCTTTCTTCAAAGTCTAGACCGGTCATAGTTTTGTTACGTTATTTAGTCTATAAATGCCTGAAATTAAATCTGTGGGTCAAAGCAAAATATGTTCCTGGTAAAAAAATGGGATAGCTGATGCTCTTTCTAGATTTCAAATTAATCGTTTTTTTCCAGCTATTTCCGGAAGCCTACCTGAGTGGAACTTCATGCCCCCAGTAGCTTTGGAAAATAGTTTAGTCGCAGACAACATTATCAATTTTTTGGTGCCTTCTACGTGGTCTGGTTATACTACTGCATGGGGGCTATGGCTGTTTTTTCTTAATTCTCAAAACCAGCGTTTTTTAGATTTTTCTAAACATTTAGTGTTATCTTTCTTGATTAATTTAATGTCTAAGAAATATTCTTGGTCTCACACGAACAAAATATTATCAGGAGTATAATTTTTTCTTAAAATGCACTCTTTACCATCATGTTTTAGCTTCTTCTCCGTGCGTTAGGCACAGAGGAGAAGACCATTTACTCCAGAAATTTTGATGGAGTTATGTAAAATCTCTGATTTGGTCTGTTTCTCTCCTTATGAGGCATGCTTATTTAGAGCTGCATTTTCTATTTGTTTCTTTGCTGCTATGAGGGTTTCTAAATTAGTCCCAAAAAATCCTAGAAGCAAACAGGGCCTTAGGATTCATGACGTCATAGCTAACAACAAAACATTTTTAAGTCGTTTATTAGTCAAAAAACTGATCAGCAGGGCAAAGGCTCTTAGATCATGCTGGCAGCATGCTCCAATAAGCTAATCTGTCTGGTTTTGTTATTGAATTCTTATCTCAATATTAGACCATCTGAAGGGGAATTTTTACTATTACATCAGAATGGTTTTCCTCTGACTGTTTTTCAGCTTCAGTCTGTTCTTCGTTCTTCTGTTCTTTGTGCCGCCTCAATTTGGGTGATGTAAATATATCATCCCATTCTTTTTGCATTGGAGCTGCCACAGAGGCAGCTAGAATGGGTTTGGATTCTAATATTATTAAGCAATTAGGAAGGTGGAAATCGGATGCTTTTAAGTTATACGTGAGACCTAACAATATTTTTTGAATTACTTAGGTGGACAGCGAATAGTTTGAATAATTGGACATTCATTTGTTTTTTGGGCACACAGAAGAGCATCGTCCCGAATTTATACGGAGTCTCTGGATTTGGATCCTAGCCTTTTTTCAGTGTGTTGGCATAGTAAAAGAGGTATGGCTTGGGGGGAACTTCTGACTGAGCTGGGTACTATGGCATATGGTCATCCTCTCCTGGATATTTTGATTATTAATTTGGGGGGAAATTATTTAGGTAACCAAAAACCTTTGAATTTAATCTTTCAAATAAAACATTACATTCGGTTTATCAAGGCAATGTATGCCAGTTCGGTCATTATTTTCTCCATAATCATTCCTAGAAAACGTATAAATAGAGTTGTTGAAAAGTTTATGGCACTTGGTTATGGTTTCTTGTATCATCATTTGGAATTAGAAGGTGGTATCCTGGACACTTATCAGAAAGACGGAATTTACTTGTCCGATATTTGTTTGGATATAATGAACAATAATCTCCAGACATGTATTGAACAGGCCACAGTTTGGGTGTAGCCAGGAGGGCTTGCGGCCCTCCTGTCTGTATGGGGACAGTTTAATAAATACTGATGTGCTTTTGTAATACAGCTTGAGCTGTAATAGCTGAGTTGAGTTAATGGTTATTATAGTTGGTTGGTTGGTATTTAAGTTGGTTTAAATATCTATGGTGATTTTATGTGAATTGTTTTACAATTATATTAAAACCAATAATAAAGGCCATGGACAATTTTTGTTACAAATGATCTTGAGTGGTCTATTTAGTTAACATGTCTGGTGATTGTTTGATATATTGCTGCTTGTGATCCCATTGTGTGGAAACCACCAGATCTGACAGGTAACCAGGCTGAATCTTTACTGCAATGGAACAGTCTATTAGATCGGTTGGGCTAGTTTGATGTCATAAACTACTACTGGATGGCTACTTGAGCTCAAACAAAAGCTCTATGACTAGGAACTGCAGAAAACTGCAAAACTACTTGGAGAACGAAGACTTCTCTGCAGCATTTAAAAAAAGGACAAATGGAGGTAAATTTAACTTACACACCCCAACTAAAAAGGCTCAAAGTCTTTTTACCATCATGCATTCTATGCATGAAATTAAACACCTTCTGTGTGCAGCAGCCCCCCGCCCCCCCTCCATACTTACCCGAGCCTAATCTTGCTCCAGCGATGTGCATGAGAGCCTTGATTCCCTGGGGACTCTAGCTCCTCATTGGCTGAGGCCATTGACTCCCACTGTTGTCAATCCCAGCCAGTGAGCCAATCAGGACAGAGAGGGGGCAGGGCTGGGCCATGGCTCTGTGTGTGAATTGACACTAGCCTGCTCAGTTGCCCTCATTGCAAGCTGCTTGCTCTGGGGGGAGGGAGGAGCCAAGAGTGCAAGTGGGTGTGGGGGACGGTGAGGTTGTTTTTAAGGAGCACAATATAACAATACTTGAACAAAAATGATCTGCATGCTTGAGTTGCCAAAAAGAACCCTTTATGGGCCAATGCCACAAAGAAAGCCTGGTTACAATATGCCCAACAACCAGGGCTTTTTTTCTCAGAGAATAGGTGCAGTAACTCCCCCCCCGAGTCACTCCTTGTCTCCGCCCCTACCCATCTCCAAGCACCGTCCCTTGTCTCCGCCCCCTACCCACCTCCGAGCACCGTCTCTTGTCTCTGCCGCTACCCGCCTCTAAGCACCGCCCCTTGGTTCCACCCCACCCACCTCCCAGTACTGCCCTTTTAGAGAGTACAGAACTAAGTATTATTTTGTGGTGGTAAAAAAATAGTATGGACTTTGTTAAGGATAACAAGAAAAGCAGTAAAATAGATCCTCTGCACCCAGCAACAATAGATCCCCCAGCAACATTAGACCCCACCCCAGCAATATTAGAAGTCTTCCCAGCATTAATAGATCCCTCTCAGTAACAATAGATTCCCCCAGAAACAATATACTTCACCAGCAACAACAGATCCCCCAGCAACATTATACCCCAGCAATAATAGGTCCCCTCAGCAACAATAGATCCCCCTCAGCAACAATATACCCCACCCCAGCAACAATAGATCCCTCTCAGCAACAATATATCCCACCCCAGCAACAATGAATCCCCCTCAGCAACAATATACCCCAGCAATAATATGTCCCCTTAGCAACAATATATCCCATCCCAGCAATAATAGAGAACCCCATCAACTTTAGATAACCCCAGCAACAGTAGACCCCCACACAAAATAGATTCCTGCCAGCATCAATAGACCCTACAGCACACCCCAGTACCCCTTGTTATTACATACATTCCACGCTGGAGGTGCAGGAACTGCGTTCCTGCTGAAAAAAAGCCCTGCCGACAACACCTTGGCACGTCTCACTGGACTTTTTTGTACCATTGGTGCAGTAAAGACTTCTTTCTGGCAACTCGATCATGCAGATCATATTTGTTCAAGCATTGTCATAGTGCTTGAACAACCACACCGTCTTTTTCCAGAGCAGCCTGTATTTCTCCTGAGGTCACCTGTGGGTTTTTCTTTGTATCCCAAACAGTTCTTCTGGCAGTTGTGGCTTCAATATTTCTTGGTCTACCTGACCTTGGCTTGGTATCGAGAGACCTGTGTGTGCCACCTTTTGTGTCTGTACCAATGCCAAACATTCCAGGGTATGTAAACTTTTGATCAGGGCCATTTGGGTTCACAAGCCTGGTTATACATTGTCACTCAATTGAGAAGCAAGAAGGAGGAGGCTACTCAAAGACACTGCAATCTGTGAGCAAAGGTGAGTTGCTCAGAACCTAGTCCTAGAACCTTGAGTGGAATGCTGTTGGGTCAGATTACATGCAGCCTTTTCATTTTGAGTATATCTGCAATACCAATATGCAGTATAATGCTGATTTTAAAAAAAAAGTATTAAAACGTATTGTATTCTGTCAGTTCCCTATGTACAGTATATGTACATATTTTATTAAATCAAAATATTAAGTTAAAACATTCTGTTCTGCCAGAAGTAACCCTATTAAAAGAGACAAGGTATGACAAGTGAACATTGGAGATTGGATGGCATTTTTCCTTTTTTTTAAATCTATTGCACCTTATACACAACAGTGAGCAAAGATCATGGATGTACAAATAGACACTCCTCACCGTAAATAGCTCTGCAGTGGAATGTTTTCTCTTTCTTCTCTTTCCCACAGCTATATCTACAGATGAAGGTTACATCTTTGTGATTGGTCACACTGGGTCTGAACTTCAGTGAAGATGTGTAGTTTGGTCCCTCTCTGCATGATATGATCCCATACTGTGTGTCCATCAGTCTCTCCTCTTCTTCATTATTTCCTCCATGGTACTCTGGGATCTCATTGACTTGTCCTCTTCTCTTCTCCAGCCAAGTCACACTCGTGTTCTCTGGGCAATTGGTGGCTCTACAGAATAGAGAGGTTTCTTCTCCTGCTATCAGCTTGGTAGGACCGTCAATGTCCATTACTTTTAAAGCTCCCATTTCTGCAAATTAATTGATTATGAACACGTCAGCTGCTAATTCAGTTGCAAGTAAATTTCTGTTCATACCATTGTTCTTGTTGTACCAAAATTATTACATTATACCATACGTGTTGGTAAATAAAAGAGGGTGTAAGAAGATGTAAGATGACTTACACACAGGGATACATTTGTTGTTATATGCAGCCTTAGTCCTCCCCTGGTCAAGTCGGCCCTACACCATCTCCTGACCCCTGTGTCCCATCAGCCTGAGATATTCTAGGCTGAAAAAAGTCACTTCCACTATGCACTGGTCTTTTAGACTTCATAAGTGTTCAGTGTAAATTAGCTGTCCCCTCAAAATAACTCAACACACAGCCATTAATGTCTAAACCGCTGGCAACAAAAGTGAGTACACCCCTAAGTAAAAATGTCCAAATTGGGCCCACTTAGCCATTTTCCCTCCCCGATGTCATGTGACTCGTTAGTGTTACAAGGTCTCAGGTGTGAATGGGGAGCAGGTGTGTTAAATTTGACGCTATTGCTCTCACGCTCTCATACTGGTCACTGGAAGTTCAACATGGCAAAGAACTCTCTAAAGATCTGGAAAAAAAAGAATTGTTGCTCTACATAAAGATGGCATAGGCTATAAGAAGATTGCCAAGACCCTGAAACTGAGCTGAAGCACGGTGGCCAAGACCATACAGCGGTTCACCAGGACAGGTTCCACTCAGAACAGGCCTCACCATGGTCGCGCAAAGAAGTTGAGTGCACGTGCTCAGCGTCATATCCAGAGGTTGTCTTTAGGAAATAGATTGAGTATCAGTCCTGCCAGCATTGCTGCATAGGTTAAAGGGGTGGGGGGTCAGCCTGTCAGTGCTCAGACCATACGTGGCATCAAATTGGTCTGCACGGCTGTCATCCCAGAAGGAAGCCTCTTCTAAAGATGATGCACAAGAAAGCCTGCAGTATGCTGAAGACAAGCAGACTAAGGACATGGATTTCATGAGACCAAGATAAACGTATTTGGTTCAGATGGTGTCAAGCGTGTTTGGCGGCAACCAGGTGAGGAGTACAAAGACAAGTGTGTCTTGCCTACAGTCAAGCATTGTGGTGGGAGTGTCATGGTCTGGGGCTGCATGAGTGCTGCCGGCACTGGGGAGCTACAGTTCATTGCGGGAACCATGAATGCCAACATGTACCGCAGGGCAGTATTCCAACATAATAACGACCCCAAACAAACCTCCAAGACAACCACTGCCTTGCTAAAGAGGCTGAGGGTAAAGGTGATGGACTGGCCAAGCATGTCCCCAGACCTAAACCCTATTGGGCATCTGTGGGGCATACTCAAACGGAAGGTGGAGGAGTGCAAGGTCTCTAACATCCACCCAGTGGCAAATTGTGAAGCTCTGGTGAAATCCATGCCCAAGAGGGTTAAGGTAGTGCTGGAAAATAATAGTGGCCACACAAAACATTGACACTTTGGGTCCAATTTGGACATTTTCACTTAGGGGTATACTCACTTTTGTTGCCAGTGGTTTAGACATTAATGGCTGTGTGTTGAGTTATTTTGAGGGGACAGCAAATTTACACTGTTATACAAGCTGCACACTCACGACTTTAAAGTGTAATTTCTTCAGTGTTGTCACATGAAAAGATATAAAAAAAATATTTACAAAAATGTGAGGGGTGTACGCACTTTTGTGAGATACTGTACATTGGAGTTGATTTACTAAAGGAACCTAGACTGTGCACTTTGCAACGTGCATTTGCCTTCTGCAAGTGCCATTGCTCCAGAACTTAGTAAATGTGGTACAGCTTTACTTTGTAAAAAATACCCAATCACATCCAAGGAAAATAAAAAAAAGCATTTTTGATTGCACATGATTGGATGATGAAAAACAGCAGAGCTTCTGCTCATTTACTAAGCTCTGGTGCTATTGCAGAGTGCAACTGAACTTTGCAAAGTGCAAAGTCAATTTGCCTTTAGTAAATCAATCTCAGAGCCACAGGCTGTGTGCCTGCAGCCACCATTATGGGAAGCCCCTTCCACCAACTCATTGTGAGAAAGGGAGGGAGCTGCAGTGTGGGAAAGGTCCACCCATGTAGTCCAAAGGACAATGTGCTGCTCGGAACTGTATTGAACTGTGGGGTGTGTAGTCCCCTGAAAGCAGCGCCTGTTTTTTAGGAACTTTGTGGGACTACATGTCCAAGAGAATGATGCCAGAGAGATGAGGAAATGGACTGGAAAACATGGGTTCTAGGTCAGTTTTCAACATAGAGGATGAGAAGTGTGTTGTGTGAGACCATTTCTGAAGCTGAGAAGCACTCGCATAACACCATGTTGCAGTCTACACTGCTGCAGATTTCCAAAAGCTACTCTTGCCAGAGGGACCACTGACCATGTGCAGGGACTGTGTTCTGAAGCAGAGGGACCAAGTGAGCTGTGGGAAAAGACCTCAGTGCCCAGAACATCTGTAACAGTGATCAGAGCCAGTACAATTGCCTTCGGAAACCACAGGAGACAACCTTATCATGCATCCAGTCTTCCAGACACCCAGGAGAATTAGAACCATGACAAACGTTTAGTGGTGACTGGTGAGAGGCTGCTGGCCATTATCTTTGCTGCTCTTTTATTTAAAGAGACAGTATCAGTAGATAGTATCCTTTGGGGACCCCCAGGGATTTGTTTGAAGTTTACTTTCTTTTCCATTGGAATTACAAAAACAGATATACCACTGGCCAGTAGATGAGGACAAGGAAGGACTGTGTCTTTTAGTCTCTGAGAGTATAAAACCTGAATTTTGGGTTTCCTATAGGTCAAGGCCTAGGAAGTATGGACTTTGTCCCTTGAGCCAGGTTTCATGTACCCTGTGAAATTAAGTTTATTAATATCTCATTTGTGAATTGATTTTTTTCATTTTGTAACTGCTATTTGCTATTGTTTATGGTTAATGTTACTGGTTTTTAGTCTGCAAGACATGCCATTCAGCCCTGGTGTGTCATAGGGTATGGTATTGCTGAAGGGTTGTTATCACGAGGTATCAAAGAATCCTCCAGCGGCTTCCTCGGGGGTGGCTATTTATTATACAGCCCTTAAACAAGGTAAATTCAATAAGGACCCAGGATACATTGATATACATTTTATACCTGAGCATACATCAGTTTATAATTTTGTATTACCTTTTTTTCTACATTTTCGATGCCACAAAAAAATCCCGATCACAGCTCCAATTGTTATCAAACCCAGGATAATGCAGACAACAGTGACCACGTTGGATGATGGTTCTATATATGTAAAATAGAATAATGATTAAATAAAAGAGAGTGTTCTCTTACACATACTTTATAGAGGAATTTACATAATAAAAAAAAAAATTGGGATGAGAAGTGGATGATTATTCATACCTTCATAGATGAGCTGGAAGTCCCTCTGCAGAGGTTCTTGTAGAGAGTCATGTTGGACTCCACAAGAGAAGATCTGGTTCTGGTCATCAATGGTCGGTGTGATTGTCACAGTGCTGTCCACTTGGTATGTTCTATCTTTGTTCATTTGTGGTTTTCCCATGAACTGATTACTCAGGACCTTTTCATCCCTGTACCACGTTATCACGATATCTGGAGGGAGGAATCCTGTGGCCTTACAGGTCAGGGTGTTCTCTGTATTTCTCTGGACCTTCGTACTAAGTATAGAGAGTACAGGTCTGACTGCAGGAAACACAGATACAGTTTATAAAGTGGTATATATATATATATATATATATATATATATATATATATATATATACTGTATATATACATAGATATACTGTAATAATATACATTTATTCAAACACTGTTCATAAACTCATTTACAATGGGCCCAATTATATGAAAGTGCTGGGTCCTAAAGTATATTTAAATTCAAAACTTTAGTTTTTTTAGTTTTGGATACAGTGAAGAAGGGTTAGAACCTGTAAAGGTAGTTATTGCTGGAAGTAGATCAAATTTGTGGGCCTCTGGAACTAGATAATAGCAGTGTGTATTTTCATTTAGGTTTTACGCAGTGGCTCATGTACACTAGCAGCTTCTAAACTTGAGTTTAGGAGATTTTTTTTTTCCAAAGCTATTAACCACTTCCAGACCAGCCGCCACAGTTTTGCGGCGGCTGGTTGGCTCCGCTGCGCGAAATCAACTAACTATACATTGGCTCGCAGGGTCCAGATAGCAGGTGCATGGTCGCCACCGCACAGTGGGGGTGCTGGTGCTTGTGGCTGACGGTTGCAATGACCGCTGGCCACAAGCGTTCGTGACCAGGAGAGACAGAACAGTGATGAATGTGTGTAAACACACACTTCCCTGTTCTGTTCTAACAGGAGTGACAGATTGTGTGTTTCTATTAGCTAGGAACCACGATCCGTCACTTCCTCTAATTAGTCCCCTCCCCCTTCAGTTAGAATCACCTCCCAGGGAACGCAGTTAACCCCTTCACCGCCCCCTAGTGTTAACCACTTCACTGCCAGTGACATTTTTACAGTAATCAATGCATTTTTAATTACACTGATCGCTGTATTAATGCCAATGGTTCCAAAAATGTGTCAAAATTGTCCGATGTGTCCGCCATAATGTCACAGTCACGATAAAAATCGCAGATCGCCGCCATTACTAGTAACAAAAATAATAATAAAAACATTTTTATAAATCTATCCCCTATTTTGTAGACGCTATAACTTTTGCACAAACCAATCAATAGACGCTTATTGCGATTTTTTTTAACAAAAATATGTAGAAGAATACATATCGGCCTAAACTGAGGGAAAAAAATATTTTTTTTATATATTTTTGGGGGATATTTATTACAGCAAAAAGTAAAAAATAATGCTTTTTTTTCCAAATTGTTGCTCTTTTTTGTTTATAGCGCAAACAATAAAAACCTCAGAGGCGATCAAATACCATCAAAGAAAGCTCTATTTGTGGGAAAAAAAGCAATTTTGTTTTGGTACAACGTCACACGACCGCGCAATTGTCAGTTAAAGCGATGCAGTGCCGAATCGCAAAAAGTGCTCTGGTCAGGAAGGGGTCAAATCTTCTGGGGCTGAAGTGGTTCTCAACTCCACTCCAAAAAAAGCCTATGGGGTTAATTTACGAAAGCCAAACATTCTGTGCACTTTGCAAAGTGCTGTTGCCCTCTGCAAGTGCAGTTGCTTCAGAGCTTAGTAAATGAGGTAAGATTTCACTTTGCAAATAATATCCAATCATGTGTAGGGGAAAAAAAAAAAACAGCATTTTTTCTTGCACATGATTGGATGATGGAAGTCAGCAGAGCTTCGGCTCATTTACTAAGCTCTGGAGCAACTGCACTTGCAGAGTGCATAGTCTTTTTGCCTTTAGTAAATCAACACCAATGTGTCCATGTGCACATGGGGCTTTCTTTACTAAAGGCAAATCCACTTTGCACTACAAGTGAACATGAAAGTGCAGTCACTGTAGATCTGAGGGGGACATGCAATGGAAATGAAAAAACAGCATTTTTGATTGTACATGATTGGATGATAGAAATCAGCAGAGCTTCCCCTCATTTCAGATCTTCCCCTCAGATCTACAGCGGCTGCACTTCCAAGTGCACTTGTAGTGCAAAGTGGATTTGCCTTTAGTAAATCAACCCCATAGGCTTTGCAAGGGTTTAGAAGCTTCTGCGGTTAGGGGAGGTTCAACCTCCCTCTCCTGAAAATGAACGTTTTGACCACCGGCCTCAAATCAAGGAAAAATCACTGTAAAATTGCAGCTCGATTTTGCCACATTTTCCCTAGTCTGTGTGTACACGAGCCTTTAGGCATGTAGGCAGGAGACTAAAGGTGAGTTGTTGTTAGACATGTGCAATTCGTTTCGGTCCTAATACAAATTCGGACAAATTTTGGGTTATTCAGAGATTCGGATGTATCCGAATCTCCGAATGAAATAGTGACGAATAGTAATGAATTTCGTTGAAATTCGTTAAAATGTATTTTGTTTATTCATTTTTTAACAAATTCCAGCTTTTCAGAAAGATTAAAATGCAGATCGGTCGAAAATCGATCGACCGATTCAAATTTTGTGTAAAGGAATATCTGGTTGTTAAGCAACGGGTCGGGAAACTGGCCACCCTCGTCCTTCTCAACCATGACTTATCCACTGTCGACTGACAGATGAATGTAAAGAAAATAATGCCAGCATTGACCGGCAATGGAATTTTTTTTTTTTAAAAACAGCTCAGGCTTGCCATGGATTTTAAGGGGAACCCCAAGCCAAAATTTAAAAAAAAAAAACGGTATGGGACCCCCCCCAAAACCCATACCAGTCCCCTATCCGAGCATGCAGGCTGGCAGGTCAGTAAAGTTTGGGGGGGACGAGCGAACAACCCCCCTCCTGAACCATACCAGGCCACATTCCCTCAACATGGGGGGGTGCTTTGGGGTGGGGGGGCTCACCCTCTCGCCCCAAAGCACCTTGTCCCCATGTTGATGGGGACAAGGGCCTCATCCCCACAACCGTGGTCGGTGGTTGTGGGGGTCTGCGGTCAGGGGGCTTATCAGAATCTGGAAGCCTCCTTTAACCACTTCAGCCCCGGAAGGATTTGCCCCCTTAATGACCAGGCCATTACCCTCATGTGTGTTTCTAACTGTGGGGGGATGTGGACTGACTGGAGGAGGAGACATATCGCTGTTCCTAATTACTAGGTTAACAAGGGGCCCCCCAGATCCCGCCCCCCCCCATATGAGTGAGTATACGGTTCATAGTACCCCTACCGATTCACCAAAAAAGGTGTCAAAAAGTAATAAACACAGAGACAGTTTTTGACAATTCCTTTATTAAAAAAAAAAACAGTGCCCCCGATTTAGATCCATCTTCAATCACGCGGCCCGCCGACCCAGCATGCACCTCAGGTCTGGTATAGATTTTGGGGGGATCCCAAGCGGTTTTTTGTTTTTTTCATTTTGGTGCAGTTTTATTAATATTTTTTCTATTGCTGGGCAATTTCTGGCATTCTTTTCATTACATTCATCTGCCAGTGGGGAAGCCCGCTGACAGATGATGACCCATCATTGTTAAGGATGCGGCGGCTGGCTTCCCAGCCCGCTGCTTAACAACTAGCTATTCTTATCACAGAATTTGAATTGGTTGATCGTCTTTCAACTGATCCAAATTCTTATCATTCTAAAAAGTTGGAATTCGTTAGAAAAGTAATAAACTAAACAAATTTTAACAAAAACAGGACGAAAAATAACCAAAACAAAACCAAACTTAACAAATTCCGAAACCAAACTTAAACGAATTCCATAACGAAACAAAATTAGTAACATAACAAATCTATACAAATTAAACAAATTTCTGCACGTCTAGATGTGTTCCTGTTTTAGGGCGTTCCTGGTCTGTGCCTGGGAAAATCCTGGCAAAACATAGCTGTTACTCTGTTGGAGAGATCACTCTTTTGGTGAAGGGGGTGGGGGCCCAGTTGGGGTTCCCAGTAGGGGCTGAAACCTGGAGCCCTCCATGGATTTACAAATGCCAGTAATGCAGTAATTGTTGCCTTTTGTGTATTACTGCCAAACCACGGACCTTAAAAGAGTTGTAGTCTCGTGGTTTTTATACCTTAATGCATTCAGGAGCGATCGTGCCATGCGCATCGGCTCCAGGAACGCTTGCGCGCCTGCTATAGCGCTTTAACCACTTAAAGCAGGGTTCCACTCAAATTTTTAACTTAATCTTACCCCCTTCAGTAAATTGCATAGATTTTCAAATGCCGCACGCAAAAAATTTTTATCGCTGTAATTACCTTTATATTGTACTTTATTGTGGCACTTCCTGTCTCTCCTCCCATGGGAGCAGGCGTGTTTATTGCCTTTCCCTGGCGCCGCATTGTCTCCTGGGAGCTTAGTGTCAGGCTTCCCAAGATTCAGTGCGGAAGCAATGATCATGTGTGTGAACAAGCTGTCAATGAACAGCATTCACCGCATCCAGGAAATCAATGCTTGTGGGCTTCACATGCCCACAAGCAAGATGGAAACAGCCAGCATCACATTTTTAAAGTTATTCTTCAGTACAAAAACAGACAGAGGCGGAAATATTACACCCAAACCCTGAATATTATTTTGGGATTAGCAAAGTGTCTCAATGACCTGAAAAAAAAAAAAAAGATTGGTCGCCGGACTCCTACTTTAAGGACCGAGCCTTTTTCTGAGATTTGTTGTTTACAAGTTAAAAACAGGTTTTTTGCTAGAAAATTACTTAGAACCCCCAAACATTTTATATTTTTTTTCCTAACACCCTAGAGAATAAAATGGCGGTCGTTGCAATACTTTCTGTCATACCGTATTTGCGCAGTGGTTTTACAAGCGCACTTTTTTTGGAAAAAATACACTTTTTTTAATTAAATATAATACAACAGTAAAGTTAGCCCAATTTTTTTTTATATTGTGAAAGATAATGTTACGCCGAGTAAATTGATACCCAATATGTCACGCTTCAAAATTGCGCCCGCTCGTGGAATGGCGACAAACTTTTACCCTTAAAAACCTCCTTAGACGGTGTTTAAAAAATTCTGTTCTGCAAGTTGCATGTTTTAAGTTACAGAGGAGGTCTAGGGCTAGAATTATTGCTCTCGCTCTACCGATCACGGCGATACCTCACATGTGTGGTTTGAACACCGTTTTCATATGCGGGCGCTATCGCGTATGAGTTCGCTTCTGCATGCAAGCTCAACGGGACGGGGCGCATTAAAAAAAAAAATAATAATAATTATTTATTTTACCTTTTATTTTTTATTTTTACACTGTTTAAAAAATAAAAATAAAAAAATTGTCACTTTTATTCCTATTACAAGGAATGTAAACATTCCTTGTAATAGAAAAAAGCATGACAGGACCTATTAAATATGAGATCTGGGGTCAAAAAGGCCTCAGATCTTATATTTTGACTAAAATGCAATAAAAAAAAATATAAAAAAAAATACTGTCATTTAAAAAAATTATTTAAAAAAAATGGCCCTTTAGGAGCTGTGGGCGGAAGGGATGTTTTGACGTCACTTTCGCCCACCAATTGTATGGAGACAGGTGGGGGCCATCTCCCCCTCACTCGTCTCCATACCCAGCTAGCAACAGGATGCGATTGCCTCTGCTGCTGCCGACGGCTCTCGTAAGCGGCGGAGGGCACCAGATCGCGGTGGGAGGGCCCCTCTCCCGCTGCCGATAAGAGTGATCTCTCAGTGAATCCGCCGCAGAGACCACTGTTATCTTGTAGCGGACTGCCGGCTGAAGAAGGGGATACCGGGGTTATGGCAGCTAGCTGCTGCCATAACGATGATATCCTCCTTCAAACAGCCGACGTAAAACTGCGGCAGGTGGTCCGTAAGTGGTTAAAGAGCCAACGTACAATGACGGCGATTCGCGCAGCCATGCCAGCCTGCCGCAGTACAACTGTGGTGGCTGGTCAGCAAGCAGTTAAAAAAAACAACTTTTACAATCACTTTAACCACTTCCCATCCCAGCCATTGTAATATGACGCCCGCTCTGCCATCCTGGGCGGGCGTCATATGACGCCCTCGGCTTCCCGGCGTTGTAGGGGGCGCGTGTGATGTCCGCCGGGCACCTGCAATCCTCGTCACAGAGCGGGAACGTGGATCTGTGTGTGCAAACACACAGATACACATCCTGTCAGGGGAGAGGAGACAGATTGTAGTTCCTAGTACATAGTGTCAGGAAGGTAACTTAGAGATAGATTAGCAGAGAGCTTGTCTATTCAGACTGCAGCTCTGAAAGTTTCTTTGTTCCTCTGCCTATGTGGAGTGCGGGTGTGTCCCTTTCCTCCAATCAGCTCACACACGGTGTTAGCCCAGACTCCCCTCCCACTGCTGGAAGAGGAAAAAAGATATGTAACACAATGTGCACTTTCTAAAGAGTACATAAAGCTGAAGACAGCAGATATACATGTAAAACTTATGTAGAGAGATTTGTTTCATCTCTGTGTATCATCTGAGGCTGTTCACTTCACAGGGTATAGGAGAGGGTTTACATCCACTTTACCATTTGCCGACCAGCCGCCACAATTATACTGCGGCAGGTCGGCTCTATTGCGCGAATCGCCGTACCGGTACGGCGCATCGTGTAATAGATACAACAGCCACGGTGCCAAAACCGATGCGCATGGCCGGTGGCCGCGATGTCTGCCAGCCACCCGCGATCACTCCACAGATAGGCAGAACGGGGGATCTGCCAATGTAAACAAAGCAGAACCCCATTCTGTCAGGGGAGTACAATATGATCATCTGTTCCTAGTGATCAGGAACAGCGATCTCTCTGTACTCCCAGTCAATCCCCCCCCCACAGTTAAAAACACCTCACTAGGACACACTTAACCCTTTGTTTGCCCCCTAGTGTTAACCCCTTCCCTGCCAGTGACATTTATACAGTAATCAGTGCATTTTTATAGCACTGATCACTATATAAATGTCACCAGTCCCAAAAAATGTGTCAAAAGTGCCCGATCTGTCCGCCGCAATGTCACAGTCCTGCTAAAAATAGCTGATCACTGCCATTACTAGTTAAAAAAATGCTATAAATCTATCCCGTAGTTTGTAGACGCTATAACTTTTGCAATTTTTTTTTACCAAAAATATGTAGAAGAATACATATTGGCCTAAACTGATGTAGAATTTTGGTTTTTTTTACATTTTTGGGGGGATATTTATTAAAGCAAAAAGTAAAAAAAAAAATATATATATATATATTTCTATTTATAATTCTGTCTCTTTTTGTTTATAGCGCAAAAAATAAAAACCGCAGAGGTGATCAAATATCACCAAAAAAAAGCTCTATTTGTGGGAAAAAAAGGACATAAATTTGGCTTGGGTACAGCGTCGCACGCCCGCGCACTTTTCAGTTAAAATGACGCAGTGCCACATCGCAAAAAATGGCCTGGTCATTAAGGGGGTAAATCCTTCCCGGGGCTGAAGTGGTTAAATTACATACATTTTTTTTATGATACAACATTTTAAATCAAGTTGCATCTCTATGAAAGTTAAGTGAAATTTCCCCAATGGGTTACAGACTGCAAAAGTAAATAAATACAAAAATAAACTGTCAGGGGTTGTAATACTCCCCTCTGACATATAGAAGTCTAGCAAGGATTGTATGACTGCTCATGCGGATCATGTTCCCTGCATTGCTCCACCACAGCAGCCAATACACATGGTTTACTCATGATTGAAAGTGGTAGTAAACTCTGTTTTACCATTTGTACCTACAGGTAAGCCTATAATAAGGCTTAGCTGTAGGTAATGTGAACATCTCCTAAACTTCCATGGTTTAGGAGATGTTCAAAGTGCATGCAGCCGGTGACACCACCGGCACATGCGTTCTGAAGATCGGACATACAGTGCCAGTCCTTCAGAACCCGTGACGTAAATGGCGGCTCCCATGTGCGGGAGTGACGTCATCGCGCCCCCAGCCACTCGTGTAGCCGGAGGATGCGAACCCGGAAGAAAGACCGGGGGGAGATGTCAGCCCTTGCAGCGGTGACAACATGGTGCTGAAGTGCTTCGTTCTAAGGTAAGTCTCTCATGATGTGCTAGCATGTGATGCACACTAGCACATTATGACATTGCCTTGCAGGGGGATTTTTTTTTTTTTTTCATCGACTTCGGTTTACTATCAATTTAATGGAACCTCTACATATGTGAAAAAAAAACTTAACATGCCTTTGTGTTTATTCATTCCCTTATTTACCGGAAGATCAAGTTTTTCAACAAAAGTGACAGAGGATGGGACAAACTGATACACAATCAGGGGTGTGGAATAAGTTGAAGGAACAAGTTTAGCTTCATTTTTTAACCTTTATGCCGAGTACAGGAGACCGGACTTTCCGGCAGAAAAGGTCAGACGGAACCATTCCGTCGGACATTCCGATTGCGTGTGAGCTTCATCTGACTTTTTTTTTTTCGAAAATTCCGACCGACCTAGAAATAGAACAAGTTTCAAATCTTTCCAATGGACCCAGTTCCTATCGGGAAAACCGCTCGTCTGTAAGCTAGTCCGACGGACCAAGAATGACGCAAGGGCAGCTATTGGCTACTGGCTATTGAACTTCCTTTTTCTAGTCCCGTCTTACGTCATCACGTTCTAAACGATCGGACTTTGGTGTGATCGTGTGTAGGCAAGTCCGTTTCAGCGGAACTCCGTCGGAAAGACCGCCAGACTTCGGTCCGACGGAAAGACCAGTCGTGTGTACGCGGCATTAGATTAAATGGGGATGAAAGTTTTCAAATGTCTTTCTATACTAAAAGGAATGATAAAAAGGAGTGAACACACTGTTTTATGGAAAGAAAAACATGTCCAGTTACAGATTAGATCTACTTTAATCTATTTGGTAGTTTTACAGTACGTATCCATAGCTCCCAACTGTCCCAGATTTCGAGGGAATGTCCCTCTTTCCCCCCTCATTTGTCCCTCATTTTGGTCTGATCTTTATAATTGTATATAAAATGCACTTTTTATCTTTCACAAAGTGTCTCCCAGAGCTAAACTTTTCATCTAATTTCTAAATTGCTGCATTTATCAATTTTAAAAGCCAAAGGAATAGTAGTGTTAAAAAAAAGCCCCTGTGGATTTAATTAACCTTTTTTTTTGGTTCATTCTCCTTTAAGGGGGTGCGATAGAGGGGCTTGTCCTATGCCTACATACCGTTTGCTAGTAGGTGTCCCTCATTCCCATCTCAAAATGTTGGGAGGTATACGTATTATACCGATTTCTCCAAAAACTAAACATGAAAGCAATAGTTAACGTGATATTTACAATTTTTATCCAGTTGGCGCCCTTACCTAGCACTTCAAATAAAATCTCCTTCTCCTTCCTTTCAGGGCTGTAGATAACGGTACACTTATAGATGCCCCCATCAGAGATGGTCACGTTGGATATGTGTAGTGAGACGAATCCGTCCCGCAGAGATTCCACATTGAGGGACATCCTGGAATCTTGGATGAAGAAGCCTTTGTTGTCATATGTGAAGATGACTTTTCCCTGGAAATTCCACAATATGGCCAGGAAGTTAAGATCCAGCGGCTGTTTATTCACCGAGAAGGTGCATTTGAGGTCGGCGTCACCGGTGACCAAGGCCCTTTGTGGGGAAGGAGCGAAGACATCCAAAGCTGCATCTATTGAGATACATGAATTGCCAAGAATAAGAAAAAATAATACTCAAGAAACGCATCAGGGCTCAAGTAAATTGAGTCCCTGGGAAAGGAGATATAAAATATAATGTACAAAAATTATATTTTATGTAAAGCCAGAACCTTTTGTTCTAGTTTTGGATAGAATGTGGAAGGGTTAAAACTCCATGTTAGATTTTTATTGTTGTCTTTGTCCCTGTTGAAGAGATTCACCACACTAGTGATCCTGATGAGCATTGTCTCTGGTATGGAAAGTGATGGAAAATGCAATTTTTTTGATGTACTGGAATAGGAAGTGCATTGGACTCTTCCAATGGGGACACCTGTTCTGGTAAAAACTGTAATATTCCCTAATTTGGAGAGCTATACCTTTACATCCTGCTTTGTCTATGGGACAAGAAGTCAAGGAAAATCTCCATGATGGGACACAGCAAAAATAAATCTTTTCTGGGTCCTAACTAGGACTTTAGGCTTTAGATACACTTTAATGCAGTAATGTTTCCTGATTAATACAATATTAAATGTATTATCTTAATTGCAGTACAGGGCACAGCAAAGTATTCATAGACCCGAAGTTATGGGCTTATACCTTCAAGTGATTGGACACTGGCAAAGCTTTCAATGACACGACCCTGGGCACCTTCCCTAGAAACCTACCCCATGTCTCGAATCCTCAGTGTTTTGCTAATGTTCCAAGGTTATGTAATCATTCTCCTTAATGGAGAAATCAGTTTTAGTTTAACTAGTTATTTTTGTTTTTTATTTAATATTTTAACTATGGTTTCTTCAACATAGCTCCCAACTGTTCCTGATTTCGAGGGACTGTCCCTCATTTTGAACAATGTCCCTCTGTCCCTCTTTCCTCCTCATTTGTCCCTCATTTTGGTCTGATCTACATAGTTGTATATAAAACGCACTATTTACCTATCAAAAAGTATTTCCCAGTGCTAAACATTTCATCCAATTTCTAAATTGCTGCATTTGTACATTCCAAAAGCCAATATAAAGGAATAGTAGTGGTAAAAAAAAGCACTTGTGGGTTTAAACAATTTTTTTTTATATAATTCTACTTTAAGGGGGGCATGGCATGAGGTCATAGCTCCCAACTGTCCCCGATTTGGAGGGACTGTCCCTGATTTGGAGCAATGTCGCTCTGTCCCTCTTTCCCCCTCTTCTGTCCCTCATTTTGATCTGATCTATATAGATGTATATAAAATGCACTTTTTTATCTTTCAAAAGTGTTTTCCAATGCTAAACCTTTCATCTGATTTCTAAATAGCTGCATTTGCAAATTCCAAAAGCCAATATAAAGGAGTAGTAGTGTTAAAAAAGCACTTGTGGGTTTAACTAATCTTGTTTTTTTTTCTACAATTCTCCTTTAAGGGGGCATGGCAAGGGGTGTGTCCTATGCCTGCCTACTTTTGCTGGTAGGTGTCCCTCATTCCCATCTCAAAAAGTTGGGAGGCATTCATGCGGTATATCCTACGCCTACATGCTTTTGCTAATAGGCGTCCCTCATTCCCATCTCAGAAAGTTGGGAGGTATGTCTTCAATTAACTCAACATTTCCTTTTAATACCACTGCAAAACAGTGCATCCGAACTAGCGCAAACTCTGTAAAACTTGGGAGTCTTACCTAGACACCACGATGTGGTGGGGATGGCCTGTAATGTTACTTTTGATGCTGAATCCTGCATGGGAACTCACCTTGGCACTGCAATGCATGCAGTCAGTTGTAGATTGCTGTACAGGTCCAGGGCCGTGGTTAATCTTTATGGAGCTTAGTCCACGAAGACCCCCCTCTGGGGGTATGCCCACTGTGATGGGTAAAGCCTGGACTTTATATGCAGTCCTGTATAGTGGACAGGTAAGACAGGGTCACCCATATGCTTCTGACCTTTTTCTTTTAATTACTGGAGCAATATTTGAATTGTATTTACTATGGTGTAAATTTGGAGTAATAAACTCAACCACTCAGAGCGTAGTTTCAAGTGGATGACCACACCATTTGTCACATATTTTACCGCTACTTCCTCCTAGAGCCCTTATAAGGTGCTCAGATATTTTCTACCTGGGTGTCTTCCATCTAGACACACCTACCCTATTATCTACACCTTACTATGTGATTACCCCACATGGGAATACCCTGACACGTAGCTATAGCAAAGACCAGGCGAAAGGGAGCATTGCAAAAATGCAGGTGAACATTCATTTTGTCAAATGCCCGCACAACGCTCAATCTCAGTGATGATGTGCTTCTTGCTCTAACGTCTGCCTCTGCATCTAAATCTAATCCCCCATTGCAGCAACTTGTACTTCCTTGGGATCTCAACATGGTTCTCTCTGCTCTACAGAAACCACCATTTGAACCCATCAGGGATTTTCCCTAATGCCGCGTACACACGAGCGGACATTACGGCGGACTTTGCCCGGCGGACTTTTCGACGTACTTTCCGACGGACTTTGTGAATGAACGGACTTGCCTACACACAATCCACCAAAGTCCGTCGAATTCGTACGTGATGACGTACGACCGGACTAAAACAAGGAAGTTCATAGCCAGTAGCCAATAGCTGCCCTAGCGTGGCTTTTTGTCCGTCGAACTAGCATACAGACGGCGGACTTTTCGACCGGACTCGATTTCAACGGATAAATTTAAAACAAGTTTTAAATCTAATTCCGTCAAACTTTTGAGAAAACAAAGTCCGCTGGAGCCCACACACATCGAATTGTCCGACGAAATCCAGTCCGCCGGGCAAAGTCCGCCGTAATGTCCGCTCGTGTGTACGCGGCATTAGATGACCTCTCCTGCAAAGTGGCCTTTTTGGTTGCTATCACCTTAGTCAGCTGTGTCTCTGAGTTGGCAGCCCTCATTAGATTTATATTAGAAGATACAAAGTAGCCATTACTCCTATTATGTGACTGATGAATGAGTCATAATAGCTACAAAATAACTAATTGGCTAGAACATAGTATAGGCCAGGAATTTTGAATTAAAATTCATGGAGGTCCAGTCAGTAAAATGTTCTTCCCGCAATGGTCCGAATTTCATGTTTGTGTTATAACACATCACTGCCCCCCTTTATATCAGTGTTTTCTGCCTACTCTTCACATCATAGCCCCCTTTACATTATAGCCCCCTCTTTCCATCAATGTCCTCAGTCCTTGCTTGACATCACAACCCCCTTTACATCACAGTCTCCCCTTTACATCAGTGTCCTCAGTCCCCCCCCCCTTCACATGGCAACACCCCTTTACATCACTTTCCCACCTGTACATCAGTGTCCTCAGCCCCCCACATCATAGCCTGCCCCTTAACATCAATTTTCTCAGTTCCCACTTTACATCATAGCCCCCTGTTTACATCAGTGTCCTCAGCCCCCCTCCCACATCACAGCTCCCCTCTTTACATCAGCGTTCGCAGTCTCCCTTCACACCACAGTCCCACCCCTTTTTACATCACAGTCTCCCCTTTACAGTAGTCTCACAGTGTCCTCAGTTTAAATTCACATCACAGTCCCACTTTACATTGCAGTCTCCTTCACATCACAGCCCCCCTTGCAATCACAGCTCCCCATCACAATCCCCCTTGCAGTCACAGTCACCCCCCATCCCCACACTCCCTTACATCACAGTCCCCCTTGCAATCACAGTTCCCTCCTTTAAATCACAGTCCCCTCTGCAATTGAACCACACCCTTCTTACATCTCAGTCCCCCTGCAACCACATTCACTTTGTAATCCTCGTGCCCCCTTACATTACAGTCCCCCTTCCCCCCTTAAATCACAGTCCCCCTTGCAATTTACAGCACCCCCCTATTACATCATAGTTCTTCCTGCAATTACATTCCCCTTGCAGTCTCAGTCCCCCTTGCAATCATAACCCCCTTTCCTCAGTTACATTACAGTTCCCCTTTCGATCACAGCCTTCCCTGCACATAATACTGTACCTTAACACAGAAGGGCGGCAGCACTTATCAGCCTGGGTGTCCTCTCCTGGGTTTCCCACCTGGCTAACACTCTCATCCCCACCGCAGGGCGGGAGGTGAGGCAGGTCTGGGTGGGTGGGAGCTGCCCAACTTATTATGTTCACAAGTGGGTGACTACCCACTTGTTCATTTTAAAAGACTGCCATTTTCTGTTCAGATCCGCAACATTCCCCGCCACCAGCAGTGGGGATGACAGTGGCTGCCAGGTGGGAGACCCTGGAGAGCAGTGGCAGCCTGTGCAATAGGGGTGCCGCCCCCCTAATCCATGGGTCCGGTCCCTTGTCTACATGCAGGGCTTCGGATGCATGGATTTGCCCATCCTGCAAAAAAGGATGGGCTCGTGGCACAGAGCACTGTGCCCTGAGCCTACCCAGTTGTGTGACAATAGCGAATTTATATTCGCTAATGTCTTCCTGATTCTCCTCCTGGCCAATCAGGAAGTGGGTCTTAAGACCCGATTGGCTGAGAGGAGAAGCAATTGGCTGCCGAGGGAAGCAGGAGGGAAGCCGCCGTGAAGCTGCCACCATGGAAGAGGAGGAGACGCAGGAAGCAGCCGAAGCTGCTAGATGGGGTAAGTGCGGGACTGGTGGGGGGGACAGACAGGCAAGCGATGGGGGGGTGGGGGGTGTTTGACTGAGCAACCGTCCAACTGGGGGGTGGCAACGGATATCTTGTTTGCTGTCCCCCCAAAATATACAGCACCAGCTGCCACTGCTGGAGAGGACACCCAGGCTGATAAGATATTCACTGTTTCTGTAGCTGGAGACATCACTCTGAAGGGGCGGCATACTCATGTCTCGTGGTCGTGACTCCCATGCACATGCGCAGGAGTGATGTCATCGTGGCTCGGCCATTCAACCGGCCGGAGCCCGTGAACCCTGGAGGAAGCTTGGCTGAAGATGGAAGCTTTTGTTAGCGTTGACAGCGTGCCACTGGAAGGCTTTGTTTTAAGGTGAGTCTTTCATAATGAACAGCTCATTCCCCTCATCAATGATAAAAGGTTAAAACTCACATGTCTGGTGTAGAGAGAGAAGAAGCAATATTTCCAGAATAATCATCTCCATAGTCCTGAGTCTTCATGGAATAAATGCCCTTTACTCCGATGTTCAACAGTTTTACTTTCAGAAACCTCTTTTCAGTGCGGGGAAAGAAATTTTGCTCACACATAACTAACAGCAAAAAAAATAACTTGATTGACTGGTAAACAGAATTTTCTCGTAAGATGTTTTTTTCAAAATTCCAGAATGTAGCTCACTGTTTTCATTTATACTGCTCTCTAGTAAGATTAAACACCGCCTTTAACCACTTCAGTCCCGGAAGGTTTCACCCCCTTCATGACCAGGCCATTTTTTGCAATACGGCACTGCGTTATTTTAACTGACAATTGCGCGGTCGTGCAAAGTTGTACCCAAATAAAATCGATGTCCTTTTTTTTCCCACAAAAAAAGCTTCCTTTTGGTGGTATTTGATCACCTCTGTGTTTTTTTTTATTTGCACTATATACAAAAAAAAGAGCGACAATTTTGAAAAAAAAAAACAACAATATTTTTTAGTTTCTGCTATAAAACATTCCCAATAAAAAAATGTAAAAAATCTAATTTATTCATCAGTTTAGGCCAATATATATTCTGCTACTTATTTTTGGTAAAAAAAAAAAAAATCCCAATAAGCGTATATTGATTGGTTTGCGCAAAAGTTAAAGCGTCTACAAACGATGGGATATTTTTATGGAATTTTTATTTATTTATTTATTTTTACTAGCAACGGTGGCGATCAGCAATTTTAAGCAGGACTGTGATATTGCAGCGGACAAATCAGAAAAAAGTGTCAAAAGTGTCAGTCAGGTGGACTGACACTTTTGACACTTTTTTGGGGACCAGTGCTAAAAATATGCTGATTTAAAGGCAATTTTTTTTCTTTAAAAAACATGTTATACTTACCTGCTCTGTGTAATGGTTTTGCACAGAGAAGCCCTGATCCTCCACTTCTCGTGTCCCTCGCCAGTGCTTCCGGTCCCTCCCTCCTTCTGAGCTAAGAAGCTTGCTATGGAGGCACCAGGGAAGGCTCACTCCTGAGCCGCTGCTCTGTGTGTCCATTCACACAGGGAGCGCAGCTCAGCTCCACCCCCACTATATCCTCATTAGCTTAGCGGCTGTGATTGACAGAAGTAGGATACAATGGCTCCCACTGCTGTCTCAGCCAATGTAAGAGCCTGGGAGAGCCGCCACTCTCGTGCACATCCCTGGATCGAGATGGGGCTGAGGTAAGTATTTGGGGGGCTGCTGCACACAGAATGTTTTTTACCTGCCTGCTGATTAAGAACCAGCTATTTCTTCACACAGAATTTGGATCGTTCGATCGTTTTTTGACCGATCGTTTTTCGGCCAATCCGAATTCTTTCGGAAAAGTTGGAATACAACCAATACAGTACATCCAAATCTCAGAATAACCAAAAATTTGTCCAAATTTGTATTCGGAACAAAATGAATTGCACATGTCTAACTTTGAGGCTTATATGCGGGAGGTCTTATAACCAAAGCTGAATCCTTAGGACTCGCTAGACTGTGGCTCCGGGCGACCGATTCTGCTTTTGCTTTTCTGGTTTCTCCATATTTCTTTTAGTTTCTTTTCAATGTTGTCTAGGCTCCAGAACTCAATTCCTTGCTGAGCTTTTTCCTGTCTTCTCCTTATCAGGGGCTGCCGGCCTTGTCTTTTATCCTTCTTTCCCCCTCCCAACCCCCCCATCTTTTTGTCAACCCTTCTTCTCCCCTTGCTTTCCTTTTTGTAATTTTGAAACTCACTATCTGCAGCTCTATCTACCTTCAGATTTCCATGCATGCATGTGTATGTTGGAGGCACTAATCATTGCCCCCAATACATAGTTGCCAACATTGTAAAAAAGTTTTTAGGGACACTTTTTGGGCTGTAGGCGGAGTCTTATTATAATTAGGGGGCGGGGCATGTGTTTGTAGGCATGACATAGCAAAAAAAATGAGCGTGGTTTACGTTAACCACTTGAGCCCCGGACCATTATGCTGCCTAAGGACCAGAGGTCTTTTTCCAATTTGGCACTGCGTCGCTTTAACTGCTAATTGCGCGGTCATGCAATGCTGTACCCAAACGAAATTTGCGTCCTTTTCTTCCCACAAATAGAGCTTTCTTTTGATGGTATTTGATCACCTCTGCGGTTTTTATTTTTTGCGCTATAAACGGAAAAAGACCGAAAATTTTGAAAAAAAATGATATTTTCTACTTTTTGTTATAAAAAAAATCCAATAAACTAAATTTTAGTCATACATTTAGGCCAAAATGTATTCGGCCACATGTCTTTGGTAAAAAAAATGTCAATAAGCGTATATTTATTGGTTTGCGCAAAAGTTATAGCGTCTACAAACTAGGGTACATTTTCTGGAATTTACACAGCTTTTAGTTTATGACTGCCTATGTCATTTCTTGAGGTGCTAAAATGGCAGGGCAGTACAAAACCCCCCCAAATGACCCCATTTTGGAAAGTAGACACCCCAAGGAAATTGCTGAGAGGCATGTTGAACCCATTGAATATTTATTTTTTTTGTCCCAAGTGATTGAAAAATGACAAAAAAAAAAAAAAAAAAAAATATTTACAAAAAGTCGTCACTAAATGATATATTGCTCACACAGGCCATGGGCCTATGTGGAATTGCACCCCAAAATACATTCTGCTGCTTCTCCTGAGTATGGGGATACCACATGTGTGGGACTTTTTGGGAGCCTAGCCGCGTACGGGGCCCCGAAAACCAATCACCGCCTTCAGGATTTCTAAGGGTGTAAATTTTTGCTTTCACTCTTCACTGCCTATCACAGTTTCGGAGGCCATGGAATGCCAAGATGGCACAAAACCCCCCAAAATGACCCCATTTTGGAAAGTAGACACCCCAAGCTATTTGCTGAGAGGCATATTGAGTCCATGGAATATTTTATATTTTGACACAAGTTGCGGGAAAGTGACACTTTTTTTTTTTTTTTTTTTTTTTTTCATAAAGTTGTCACTAAATGATATATTGCTCACACAGGCCATGGGCATATGTGGAATTGCACCCCAAAATACATTTAGCTGCTTCTCCTGAGTATGGGGATACCACATGTGTGGGACTTTTTGGGAGCCTAGCCGCGTACTGGACCCCGAAAACCAATCACTGCCTTCAGGATTTCTAAGGGTAAAAATTTTTGATTTCACTCTTTACTGCCTATCACAGTTTCGGAGGCCATGGAATGCCCAGGTGGCACAAAACCCCCCCAAATGACCCCATTTTGGAAAGTAGACACCCCAAGCTATTTGCTGAGAGGCATGGTGAGTATTTTGCAGCTCTCATTTGTTTTTGAAAATGAAGAAAGACAAGAAAAAACATTTTTTTTTTTCTTTTTTCAATTTTCAAAACTTTGTGACAAAAAGTGAGGTCTGCAAAATACTCACTATACCTCTCAGCAAATAGCTTGGGGTGTCTACTTTCCAAAATGGGGTCATTTGGGGGGGTTTTGTGCCACCTGGGCATTCCATGGCCTCCGAAACTGTGATAGGCAGTGAAGAGTGAAATCAAAAATTCACGCCCTTAGAAAGCCTGAAGGCGGTGCTTGGTTTTCGGGGTCCCGTACGCGGCTAGGCTCCCAAAAAGTCTCACACATGTGGTATCCCCGTACTCAGGAGAAGCAGCAGAATGTATTTTGGGGTGTAATTTCACATATTTCCATGGCATGTTTGAGCAATATATCATTTAGTGACAACTTTGTGCAAAAAAAAAAAAAAAAAAAAAAAAATTTGTCTCTTTCCCGCAACTTGTGTCGCAATATAAAATATTCCATGGACTCGACATGCCTCTCAGCAAATAGCTTGGGGTGTCTACTTTCCAAAATGGGGTCATTTGGGGGGGTTTTGAACTGTCCTGGCATTTTATGCACAACATTTAGAAGCTTATGTCACACATCACCCACTCTTCTAACCACTTGAAGACAAAGCCCTTTCTGACACTTATTGTTTACATGAAAAAGTTTTTTTTTTTTGCAAAAAAATTACTTTGAACCCCCAAACATTATATATTTTTTTAAAGCAAATGCCCTACAGATTAAAATGGTGGGTGTTTCATTTTTTTTTTTCACACAGTAATTGCGCAGCGATTTTTCAAACGCATTTTTTGGGGAAAAAACACACTTTTTTTAATTTTAATGCACTAAAACACACTATATTGCCCAAATGTTTGATGAAATAAAAAAGATGATCTTAGGCCGAGTACATGGATACCAAACATGACATGCTTTAAAATTGCGCACAAACGTGCAGTGGCAACAAAATAAATACATGTTTAAAAGCCTTCAAAAGCCTTTACAGGTTACCACTTTAGATTTACAGAGGAGGTCTACTGGAAAAATTACTGCACTCGATCTGGCCTTCGCGGTGATACCTCACATGCATGGTGCAATTGCTGTTTACATTTGACGACAGACCGCCGCTTGCGTTTGCCTTAGCGCGAGAGCAGGGGGCGACAGGGGTGTTTTTTTTTTTTTTTTTTTTTTCTTTATTATTTTTTTGCTTTTTTAATCTTACTTTTAAACTGTTCCTTTCATATTTTTTTTTTTAATCATTTTTATTGTTATCTCGGGGAATGTAAATATCCCCTATGATAGCAATAGGTAGTGACAGGTACTCTTTTTTGAAAAAATTGTGGTCTATTAGACCCTAGATCTCTCCTCTGCCCTCAAAGCATCTGACCACACCAAGATCGGTGTGATAAAATGCTTCCCCAATTTCCCAATGGCGCTATTTACATCCGGCGAAATCTAAGTCATGAAATACTCGTAGCTTCCGGTTTCTTAGGCCATAGAGATGTTTGGAGCCACTCTGGTCTCTGATCAGCTCTATGGTCAGCTGGCTGAATCACCGGCTGCATTCTCAGGTTCCCTGTTGAGACAGGAGAGCCAGAGAAAAACACGGAAGATGGTGGGGGGGGGGGGCATTCCCTCCCACGGCTTGTAAAAGCAGTCTAGAGGCTAATTAGCCGCTAGGATTGCTTTTATATGAAAGCCGACCGCTGGCTGAAAAGAATGATACCAAGATGATACCTAAACCTGCAGGCATCATTCTGGTATAACCACTCAAAGTCGTGAATGGCGTACCTGAAGACAAAAAAATGGTTAACAATGGTTAACAATAAAGCACAGTAAAGTGTAAATAATTACACACCTGAAAAACAAACATGATAAAACATAATAACAATAACAATAACAATAACAATAAAACATTGCAGAATAGAATACAGTAAAAAAGAGCAGAACAATAGAGAGAGAGAATAGAGAGAGAGAGAACAATAAAACAACAACTATTTTTTTTTATTTCATATATTTTTTTTTTTTTTACACTTTTTTTGTAACTAACTTTTATAACTGTAACCGGTTCCAGGTTCGGGTCTCTCAAAATGCGATGGCATCTTGGGAGACCCTGTGAAAGTGCGCCTAGCCTGTGCAATGCTGTACCCTACGCTAATACTCAACTAGTGCATGGTAGCGTTCAAAACATTCACCAATGCAAAGACCAGGATTGTCAGGACAGGAGGGACAATAATAGCGGGCGTCACGCCTATATCCGCGCTTGCTGCAGACACGACATCTTTTTTGGGGGGTTCGTTGGGTAGGGGTACTTGGGAGGACATAAAAATGCCTCTCATGCAGCCGACTGCATTTGGTTGGGGATGTGAATGGGGGAAGTACGGGCGCTGCAGAAGCGGTGGGTTCCCAATTAGGATTGGCGAATGCAGCAGGAAGGGCACTATGGGCACGACGGGCCTGTGTTTGTCTTTTTGGTGGCAGCGGGACACTACTTGTGCTTGCCACCTCACCAGCTTGAACTGCACTTATGGGACTCGCCACGTCACCAAGTGTTACTGCAGTGCTGGTTTGACTACGACCGGGGTGTACTAGGCCGCTGGCGCTTGCCAGTTCACCAAAACGCTACCAAAAAACTGTTAGCGATCGCAGGGATCAGGCCTGACTCTGCGAACGCTGCAGTTATGCGTTTAGTGTTTTGTAAGTGACAGTGATCGATCGATACTGCACTTGGGTGGGCTGGGCCGGGCCGGGCGGAGGGGCAAAACGCAGGTGCTAGCAGGTATCTGGGCTGATCCCGCTAACACTGCGTTTTTGGGAACCCTAAACTGCTGGTGACGCTAGTATAGATATGATCGGATCAGATATTGATGCGATCAGATACTATACCACTAAGGGAGGTGTACGGTGTGTGCGTGGGTGTTAGCGGTACTGGCGCTAATCTGACGCTGCCTGGGGCTGGTGCTTGCCAGTTCACCAAAATACTACCAAAAAAACTGTTAGCGATCGCAGGGATCAGGCCTGACTCTGCGAACGCTGCAGTTATGCGTTTAGTGTTTTGTAAGTGACAGTGATCGATCGATACTGCACTTGGGTGGGCTGGGCTGGGCCGGGCCGGGCGGAGGGGCAAAACGCAGGTGCTAGCAGGTATCTGGGCTGATCCCGCTAACACTGCGTTTTTGGGAACCCTAAACTGCTGGGGACGCTAGTATAGATCTGATCGGATCAGATATTGATGCGTTCAGATACTATACCACTAAGGGAGGCGTATGCTGCGTGCGTGGGTGTTAGTGGTACTGGCGCTAACCTGACGCCTGGGGCTGGTGCTTGCCAGTTCACCAAAATGCTACCAAAAAAACTGTTAGCGATCGCAGGGATCAGGCCTGACTCTGCGAACGCTGCAGTTATGCGTTTAGTGTTTTGTAAGTGACAGTGATCGATCGATACTGCACTTGGGTGGGCTGGGCCGGGCCGGGCGGAGGGGCAAAACGCAGGTGCTAGCGGGTATCTGGGCTGATCCCGCTAACACTGCGTTTTTGGGAACCCTAAACTGCTGGGGACGCTAGTATAGATCTGATCGGATCAGATATTGATGCGTTCAGATACTATACCACTAAGGGAGGTGTACGGTGCGTGCGTGGGTGTTCGCGGTACTGGCGCTAATCTGACGCTGCCTGGGGCGACGCATATCACCGCCGGGCGATCGGGGGGCTAAACCTTTATTCGGTAATAAACGGCGGGTGCCCTGACACTATAAAAAAATAAACAAACTAACCAGCGTCAACCGTAACGGTTATACGGTGATCAGTGGTGAAAGGGTTAACTAGGGGGCAATCAAGGGGTTAAAACATTTATTAGGTAGTATATGGGGGTCCCTGACAATATAAAACGCTGACGGCGAACCTAAATATTTACCTCACTAACTAGCGTCACCAGCGACACTAATACAGCGATCAGAAAAATGATCGCTTAGTGACACTGGTGACAGGGGGTGATCAAGGGGTTAAAACTTTATTAGGGGGGGGTTAGGGGGGTACCCTAGACCTAAAGGGGGGTAATACTAACTGCCCTAACACATTTACTGTCACAAACTGACAACTAGCAGTAATCAGAAAAAAAAAAAAAAAAAAAAAAAAAAACTGCTGGTGTCAGTTTGTGACAGGGGGGGGGGGGTGATTGGGGGGGGATCGGGGGGCGATCGGGGGGGGGATCGGGGTGATTTGTGTGCCTGGCATGTTCTACTGTGTGTGTGTGTGTTTGTGCACTCACATACTTGTCGTCTCTCCTCGGGCCGGAACGGAAAATACCGACCCGAGGGGAGATGACATCACTTCCTTTGCTGCTGTTTAGCATACAGCAGCAAAGGAAGATTCTCATTGGCCGGCGGCGATCGCGAGGGGGGGGCCACGAACGGATGGTCTCCCCCTCATCACCGATCGCCGCTGGACAAACGACGACCGCCTCGGGCACCGGGGGGGGGTCCGATCGGACCCCCCACCCGCGGAAGGCAAATCACGTACCCTGTACGTGATTTTGCCTGTCCGTGCCACTTTGCCGACGTACATCGGCGTGAGGCGGTCGTCAAGTGGTTAAATAGTGGACATGGCTTATATGGGAGTGGTTCAAATGGGGTGTGGTTAGAGTCTGAGATGAATGAGAGATGGAGAAAGAAAGGGGAAAAGAGGGAGGGAGGGAGGAAGGGAGGGAGGGAGGGAGAGAGAAAGAAGGAGAGAAAGAAAGAGGGATGGAGGGACAACAGGCCCAGATCCTACACCACAATAGAAATGTGTATTCCAGAGTTTAACAAATCAGCAGATAAAGATACTCCAAACACCTGGTGTTAGCGCTTCAATCATCCCGGCACCATGGTTGTTGTGTCAGGATGATTGAAGTGCATTATTACTATTATTACATTGTAATATGGAATGAAATCATTCAACTCACCATAATCCAGAATCAGTGGGACCCCTGAGCGTGTCACCTGCATGTCGCCTGCCACCAGATGCCATCAGGTGCCCCCAGCAGAGTCTGTCTTTGCATCAGGTGCCCCCAGCAGAGTCCATCCTTACATCAGGTGCCCCCAGCAGAGTCTGTCCTTGCATCAGGTGCACCCAGCAGTGTCTGTCTTTGCATCAGGTGCCCCCAGCAGAATCCATCCTTACATCAGGTGCCCCCAACAGACTTCGTCCTTACATCAGGTGCCCCAGAAGCAGAGGCCCTCCTTACATCAGGTGCCCCAGAAGCAGAGGCCCTCCTTACAGATCTGTGTCCCTGGCAGCAGAGCCCCTCCTTACATCTGGTGTCCCCAGCAGTGGAGCCCTCCTTTACATCTGGTGTCCCCACCAGCGGAGCCCTCCTTTACATCTGGTGTCCCCTGCAGAGTCTGTCTTTGCATCAGGTGCCCCCAGCAGAGTCTGTCTTTGCATCAGGTGCCCCCAGCAGAGTCTGTCTTTGCATCATGTGCCCCCAGCAGAGTCCGTCCTTACATCAAGTGCCCCCAACAGAGTCCGTCCTTACATCAGGTGCCCCAGAAGCAGAGGCCCTCCTTACATCAGGTGCCCCAGAAGCAGAGGCCCTCCTTACAGATCTGTGTCCCTGGCAGCAGAGCCCCTCCTTACATCTGGTGTCCCCCCAGCAGCGGAGCCCTCCTTTACATCTGGTGTCCCCCAGCAGCGGAGCCCTCCTTTACATCTGGTGTCCCCCCAGCAGTGGAGCCCTCCTTCACATCTAGTCTCCCCCAGTAGCGGAGCCCTCCTTCACATCTAGTGTCCCCCAGCAGCGGAGCCCTCCTTTACATCTGGTGTCCCCAAAGCAGCGGAGCCCTCCTTTACATCTGGTGTCCCCCAGTAGCGGAACCCTCCTTTACAACTGGTGTCCCCCAGCAGCGGAGCCCTCCTTCACATCTAGTCTCCCCCAGCAGCGGAGCCCTCCTTCACATCTAGTGTCCCCCAGCAGCGGAGCCCTCCTTTACATCTGGTGTCCCCAAAGCAGCGGAGCCCTCCTTTACATCTGGTGTCCCCCAGTAGCGGAACCCTCCTTTACATCTGGTGTCCCCCCAGCAGCGGAGCCCTCCTTCACATCTAGTCTCCCCCAGCAGCGGAGCCCTCCTTCACATCTAGTGTCCCCCAGCAGCGGAGCCCTCCTTTACATCTGGTGTCCCCAAAGCAGCGGAGCCCTCCTTTACATCTGGTGTCCCCCAGTAGCGGAACCCTCCTTTACAACTGGTGTCCCCCAGCAGCGGAGCCCTCCTTTACATCTGGTGTCCCCCAGCAGTGGAGCCCTCCTTTACATCTAGTGTCCCCAGCAGCGGAACCCTCCTTTACATCTGGTGTCCCCCAACAGCGGAGCTGTGGAGAGAGACAAAAGGGGCTGGCATTACATTATTTTGTATGGCCACTACTGTTAACTCACTACTAAAACAACCCAGAGACCCTAAATTACAGCAGTTCTCTACTTACATTGCAGCCCTTCTTGGCTTCAGATAACACCATTTTGAGTAGGGGTTTGTGGAGAAAGAGAAGAGGGGCTGGCATCAAATCATTTTGCATTGTCTTGCTGGAACCTAAAGCCTCTCAGGAATAGATGTGGCCTCTACTGCTCCTCCATAAACAACCAAGCAGAATGAAGCTATGAGGAGCCCCTACATTGCAGCAGTTATTTGCTTACGTTACAGTCCTTCCCGGCCTCAGATAACACCATTTTGAATAGAAGTTTGTGGAGGGGGGTGGGAAGAAGAGCTGGCATTAAATCACTTTGTGTGTTTGTCATGCCTGTTACACATGACATGTTGCAAGATTATGGTTTGCCACTCTGTTCCCAGTGATACCTCAGAGTCAGCACTTATAACATTTATTGTCAGTGCTGAATTCCCATTTAGGACACCAGCATGTTACCTGAAGGTGTACTGAATGCTGAGCTCTGCATAATCCTGCAGTCTGTCATGTGTCACTGTGCATGAAGGGAAAGCCTGCAGTTCTGCACACACAAGGGAAAATTCAAACTCTGCAAGAAGTGGATTATCCAACACATCCACATGTGACAGAAATCAGAGGAGCCACAATTAGGGCTGGGAGATTTTTCAAAAAAAAAATAAATCTGCGATTTTCTTAAAAAACACTCGATTCACGATTGGAATCAAGTTTTTTTTTTGGACACCGCGCTGGTCCTGAGGAGCTGCGGGCAGGAGTTTTTAGGCGAGGTCGCGGCTTCGGCATAGTCCTGGCCTCGTCTAAAAACTCCTGCCCACAGCTCCTCAGGACCGGCGCGGTGAAAAAAAAAAAAATCTAACAAAATCGATTTGCTTAAATTTTGAATCGATTTGACCTCTCAACTCGATTCAAGATTTAAATCGATTTTTTTCCCCAGCCCTAGCCACAATGCAACTGCAAGGCTAATGTCCTGTATACACGGTCGGATTTTCCGACTGACAAAGTGCGATCGGATTGTGTTGTCGGAAATTCCGATCGTGTGTAGGCTCCATCTGACTTTTTCCGTTGGAATTTCCAACACACAAAGTTTGAAAGCAGGATATAAAATTTTCCGTCAACAAAATCCGATCCTTTAAATTCCGCTCGTGTGTAGACAAATCCGACGCACAAAGTGCCACGCATGCTCAGAATACATTAAAAGATGAAAGCTATTGGCTACTGCCCCATTTATAGTCCCGACGTATGTGTTTTACATCACCGCGTTCAGAACGATCGGATTTTCCGGCAACTTTGTGTTACCGTGTGTATGCAAGACAAGTTTGAGCCAACATCCGTCGGAAAAAATCCAAAGGATTTTGTTGTCGGAATGTCAGGTCAATGTCCGACCGTGTGTACAGGGCATTAGACAATATGTTCCTATCCCCATGTGCACAGCATGAACATTATACAGTATATTGTTACGTTTAGACATTTTAGTGAGCTGAATGATATAAATAATTACAAAGGAATGTTAGTCATTTCACATAATTTTAAAATCATGAATCCATCATTCTTTTATCTAAAATCAGGCTCAGTTCACTAAGCTTCTTTACAATTGTTTTCCTGTAAGGAGAGGAAGTCAAATCCATCCAGGGAAGCATTTTGTTCCTCCTGTTCAGTGGAGAGGGAAGGGGCCGATCCATGCAGCTAACCCCGGCTGGAGAATTGTGAAGAGAGAAGCCGATTCATTGGCTGCATGGATCGGCCCCTCCCCTCTCCACCAAACACAAGGAAAGCTCTCACTGGGGCGCCGGTGGCCATTTTGTTGGAGCCAGGAGCCAGTAACCTGCTGCAGAACCAAACATTCCCGTTTTTCCATGGACAAAAGGCAAAATCCCGAATCGGGACGGCCTCCAATTGGGACGAGGGTCCCTAAATCGGGATTGTCCCGGGAAAATCGGGACTGTTGGCAACTATGCCAATAGAGATATTTGTCTTGTCAGCTGATAATCGATTTGAAGTTTGTCTATTTTTTTGTATGCACATTATTGATACACAGACTCTGATGTCTACCCACTAAAACTAAGATCTGGTTATCTTTGTACCCTTTTCTGCACCCCCTCTCCTGCGGGGGGATCCCCCCAAAGCACCTTGTCCCCATATTGATGAGGACAAGGGCCTCTTCCCCACAACCCTGGCCCCGGTTGTTGTGGGGGTGCGGGGGGTAAATTATCGGAATCTGTGAGCCCCCTTTAACAAGGGGGTCCCCAGAACCCGACCCCCTATGTGAATGAGCATGGGGTACATAGACCCCTACAAAAAAGTGCAAAGTAAGTAAAAACACAACAAAAGTTTTTGACATGTCCTTTATTAAAAAAAAAAAATAATTATATATACAGTGCCTTGCAAAAGTATTCGGCCCCCTTGAACTTTTCAACCTTTTGCCACATTTCAGGCTTCAAACATAAAGATATAAAATTTTAATTTTTTGTGAAGAATCACCAACAAGTGGGACACAATTGTGAAGTGGAACGAAATCTATTGGATATTTTAAACTTTTTTAGCAAATAAAAAACTGAAAAGTGGTGCGTGCAAAATTATTCGGCCCCTTTACTTTCAGTGCAGGAAACTCACTCCAGAAGTTCAGCGAGGATCTCTGAATGATCCAATGTTGTCCTAAATGACTGATGGTGATAAATAGAATCCACCTGTGTGTAATCAAGTCTCTGTATAAATGCACCTGCTCTGTGATAGTCTCAGGGTTCTGTTAAAAGCGCAGAGAGCATCATGAAGACCAAGGAACACACCAGGCAGGTCCGTAATACTGTTGTGGAGAAGTTTAAAGCCGGATTTGGATACAAAAAGATTTCCCAAGCTTTAAACATCCCAAGGAGCACTGTGCAAGCGATCATTTTGAAATGGAAGGAGTATCAGACCACTGCAAATCTACCAAGACCTGGCTGTCCCTCTAAACTTTCAGCTCAGACAAGGAGAAGACTGATCAGAGATGCAGCCAAGAGGCCCATGATCACTCTGGATGAACTGCAGAGAACTACAGCTGAGGTGGGAGAGTCTGTCCATAGGACTGCACAAATCTGGCCTTTATGGAAGAGTGGCAAGAAGAAAGCCATTTCTCAAAGATATCCATAAAAAGTCTCGTCTAAAGTTTGCCACAAGCCACCTGGGAGACACACCAAACATGTGGAAGAAGGTGCTCTGGTCCGATGAAACCAAAATCAAACTTTTTGGCCACAATGCAAAACGATTTTTTTTGCGTAAAAGCAACACAGCTCATCACACTCATCAGACCATCCCCACTGTCAAACATGGTGGTGGCAGCATCATGGTTTGGGCCTGCTTTTCTTCAGCAGGGACAGGGAAGATGGTTAAAATTGAGGGGAAGATGGATGCAGCCAAATACAGGACCATTCTGGATGAAAACCTGTTGGAGTCTGCAAAAGACCTGAAACTGGGACGGAGATTTATCTTCCAACAAGACAATGATCCCAAACATACAGCAAAATCTACAAAGGAATGGTTCACAAATAAATTTATCCAGGTGTTACAATGGCCAAGTCAAAGTCTAGACCTGAATCCAATCGAGAATCTGTGGAAAGAGCTGAAAACTGCTGTTCACAAACGCTCTCCATCCAACCTCACTGAGCTCGAGCTGTTTTGCAAGAAAGAATGGGCAAGAATTTCAGTCTCTCGATGTGCAAAACTGATAGAGACATACCCCAAGCGACTTGCAGCTGTAATCGCAGCAAAAGGTGGCTCTACATAGTATTAACGCAAGGGGGCTGAATAATTTTGCACGCCCCACTTTTCATTTTTTTATTAGTTAAAAAAGTTTCAATGTCCCCCGAAGTAGATCCAACATCAATCATGATCATCAGTGTGATTTCCATTACTGTCTATGGGAGGTAAATTGCACTGAAGTCAGGAAAAAGTAATACATGAACTTCTTTTCAAAATGCACCACTTCAAGACGCAGCTGTTAAGACAGAGCCATAAAAATACATTAGGTGCAGCTTCAGGTGCAATTTAGAAAATGCATGTCACACCTGAAGTCGCACTCGTGTGAACGGGGGGGCTTAAAAGACTTCAGAGGTGTTGGCGTGTTTATTTACATGTCTCCCCAGCATCTAAGGGCCTAATGGTGACCCCAGCAGCGTTGGCAACCTGTCGCAGCATTTTTTTACTGACAAAACATTGTAAATTTACTGGCGGAGCACATTTTTTACTGACAACCTGAGAAATTACAGAACTGCTATTGAAAACTAACACAGTGAATATTTGAACAGTATAAACATGATATGGAAACACTGACAAGACCTATAACAAAGTAATTTGCTTGATTTACACTTAAAAAGTCAACACAGCATGAAATTATCAGCCCCTTATATTTACTGGCAGCTGTAAATTGGCAGACTCTGTAGACCAATAATAGTAAGGCAGACAGCTATACAGGTAGAGGGCCTTTAAGCTGAATGCAGCACACTGTATTTTGTAGAATTGCTGTCTCCTATAGCAACTGAACGCTCAACAGTCAATATAGATCTGCATACGTAACTCACAGTATCCCGTTGTAGATCTTCTCTCACATCTCACAGTATCTCACTGTAGATCTTCACAATGAGCTCCCAGTATACTCACCAGACCTTCAGAACCCAGTTGCCAATGGATCCCCCGAGCTCTTCCACAGCTAACCCGCTATATACTCCTCAAGCTTCACCCACGATACCCGCTGGGTCCCTGACTTGGCACTCTGCTGAAGCTTTACCTCTTCTGCACCGTCCCGTGAAAAGGGCTGCTCTGGTACTTCTTCAGACTTCATGCACCGGCCTCTGATAACAGGAGTAGTTGTCCCTTGGTGGCAACTGTTTCCCCTTTACCTCTGACCTTAATCCTCACTTGCCTCTGATAACAAGAGTGGTCTTCTTCACCTCTGGCAGCATTCGGTTCCCCATCTGGCTGAACCTCTGCAACTTGGTTAGGCTCCCAACCTAAAGCCCCAACCCCGCGCTGCTTCTTACAGTCCTGGATAGGCCTCAGACAGCCTAGCAGCCAGGTGCTCCCGGATAGGCCTCAGGCTTCTGGCCTAGCAACCGGGAGCCATACAACACACGTCCACCCAGACAGCCGTCCGGGTGGCATTGAACGTTCAGCTGACTCCTCCCGAAAAAATAGGCTCTCCCAGCAGGCCATGGAACCAAAGAGACTTTTACCAACTGGCTGAGACAACCTATGCACTCCTAACCTGAATTCACTATGCCCTTGTCATTCCAGTGCCAGAGGCGCAATGCCACCTAGTGACATAAGAGAGAGGTGCACCAAATTCAGGTTTAGGGCAAAAGTCAGTGGATCACCCTAACAATTAGCCAGGCTAATTACCACCCAGCAAAATAAATTTGTGAGCAGCCCTGTTCAGGACCACGGTGCTACATACATTTGAATCTTTCTGGCAATATTTCTCATTTTGATTTGGCGGGGCAGATATATGGGAGCCTCATAATTATAAAGCAGGCTTTCAGCATCAGTTATAAGCCCCATCAATAAATTACACATAGTTTTAGGGGGACAAGATGTGGGGAAAAGACCCTTGTCCCTGAGTACTGTCTAGGCACCTCCCTCTTCAAGGTGCCCCCCCCCCCAAGAGCTATAAGGTATGTTGACAGTTTTGATACAAGGAAGGGGAACTGCACACTGACTGCCCTCCCTCTCCTGGTTACCCAGGTTGCATGCCTGGATTGGGGTCTAGTACAAACTTTGAAGGGAACCCCATGCCTTTTTTAATTTTTTTTTTAAAGGAATACATCGTATAGTATTGTAATACCACATACAGCTTTAGGGCCTCCCCCAAACATGTTAGTTACCACTTCAGCTCTCGAAGATTTACCCCCCTTCATGACCAGTCCATTTTTTGCGAAACCACACTGCGTTACTTTAACTGACAATTGCGCAGTCTTGCAACGCTGTACCCAAATAAAATTGATGCCCTTTTTTTCCCACAAATAGAGCTTTCATTTCGTGGTATTTGATCACCTCTACAGTTTTTATTTTTTGCTATATAAACAACAAAATACCGACAATTTTGAAAAAAAAATTATATTTTTTTTACTTTACTTTATCTATTAAAACATATGTGAATAAATGTAAAGGGTATATCCACGCTAGGAACTAAAGTTGATAAGCAGCTGTGCACTATAACCCAGACACCAGGCACAGATAATATATGTAAAAAGAGCGCTACACTCTTATATCCAATAAAAAAAATTTAAAAATCGAATTTCTTCATAAATTTAGGCCAATATGTATTCTGCTACATGTTTTTTGTATAAAAAAAAATACTAAGCGTATATTTATTGTTTTGCGCCAAAGTTATAGCGTCTACAAACTATGGAATATTTTTTATTATTTTTTTATTTTTTACTAGTAAAATCAATCAGCAACTTATACTGTAGCGGGACTGCAATATTGCGGCGGACAAATCAAACACCTAACTTAGGCAGGCCATACACGGGTCGATTTTTTAAAGAATTTTCTTTCGAAAACTTTATCTAAGAATTTTCGTTCGTATTTCGCACCCTTAGTGGGCTGCAGCAACAGCTGATTTTTGTGCTGCCATCGAATTTGAGTAATCGGACATGTTGGAAATTCTTTGAAAAATGAACGATTTTTTTAATCAATGATGGGAGAATCGAGCGAGTAATGTAATCGAAAAAGAAATGCGCATGTGCAAAAAAAGAAATTTCCCGGAAAGAGAAGAAGATTCCCGGCCACGAAAATTCTTTTCTGTAGCAACATGAGGTGGAATTGAAGGCTTGGTTGGTCGAATTTCGAAATCAATGATGGCGCCATCAGATCCAAAACAAATTTTCTGATTTTTAAAAGAAAATTCTTTCGAAATTCGACCATGTATAGCCAGCCTTACACTTTGACACTTTTTGGGGACCAGTGACACTAATAGAGTAATCAGTGATAAAAAATGTGCACTGTCACTGTACTGACACTGGCTGGGAAGAGGTTAACAGCAGGGGCGATCAAAGGGTTAAATGTGTTCCTAGCCAGTGCTTACTTACTTTTACTCACTATAAGGGAGGTGCTCCTACTAAGGGAAGGCATTGATCTGTGTTACCGCTTAACAAGGATCCATGCCTTCCCTACTGACAGAACGGCGGTCTTCTTTGTTTACATAGGCAGACCAACATTCTCCCTTTGTACTAAACAATTGGCGGGTGCCGGCGGACACCAAGTCCGCGGTACCCTTCCGCTGGGCTCCCGTTGTGTATAATGACAGCTGGAGGGGGTCACTGGTGGCGTGCCCCAGACCCGGAAGTGGCCGCCCTGCCACAGTAAATGTGTAGTGGGTGGTCGGGAAGTGGCTGAAGACCACATGTAAAGACCTTCTCCTCGCGAAATAGTATTGTCAACTTTTTGGCAGTGCCCAACTACCCAATGCCCTGTTTCAACAATAGTTTGCCTATTTAGCCATGAAAATGGCCAGAAAAAAACTGTCTTTTCCTCCCATAGACTTCAGTGGGGTTTGACAGTAAGTCTGGAGCGCACAGACCTACCTCTGGGTTTGGCAAAGCCGGCACCAGTCACTCCCAGCCAGGTTTGCTCACCCTTATTGTCATTCTGTGGATGCTCACAGTTTGCACTCACATTAGTTCTGCTTTCCGCACCGCTTCATAACTGACATTTACAATTAATGGCAAATGTTGCATGAATGTTGGGCATGGAATAGGTAACTTCCTTCTAACTAATCTGATAAGCAGGGGATTTCTGCTTTGGCTCTTGCATATGAGTAGAATTAAAGGGGTCTGATAATGTTGAGGTATATATATGTATGTATATAGAGACTGTCGCTTTAATTTTTAAGAATTTGTAATATACTTTCTTGCTTCTTCTTAGACAGAGTTTTCAGTCTATGATGACCTTCACCGCCAGAAAAGAAGCAACAGTTTACTCCCTTTTCTTGCTCCAAGATATGGACAGTCTTATCTAGCTGGTCTGAACCAGTACTAAGATGGCGGAGCCCATGTTTTCTTTCGCTTTCTATCAGTCACATGATGTAACCACCCATTTAACTGTTCCCCGTGCTACTAAGAACATATGAATGCTGATTGGACTAAACTATACGATCACACCTATAACACACCTAGTGCTTATACAGATTCGTAAAGTATACATTGTTAAACTTGATGTTTTTAAGTCAGAGACACTTCCTTCTATGTTCGGCCTGGTAATGCTGAATATTGGCGTGTGTGTTGTGTCTCTCCACTGCAGTGTCCATAATAATAAAAAGCACCTACTTATCTTATCTTAAAGTGGTGTTCCGGCCGAAATGATATTTTTTAAATAAAAATACCCCTATAATACACAAGCTTAATGTATTCTAGTAAAGTTAGTCTGTAAACTAAGGTCTGTTTTGTTAGTTTATAGCAGTAGTTTGTTATTTTATAAACCTACAGCAGGCCGAGGCCATCTTAAGTGTGGGCATTTGCAGCCAGACTGTATTTCTTCCTGGATCTCATCCTTGCAGATCTCGCACATGCTCAGTGCAGCACAAGCAGTGTAATAGGTTTCAGGTCAGGTTTCCATAGCAACGGCAGTTTCAGAGGAAGTTGCCGCCCCTTCCCAGAAGGCATTGCAAACAGGAATTGATGCGATGGGCCGCGGCCAGGGAGGAGGAAGTGAAAAATGAATACAGCAGATATACAGTAGGAGCTGAGAAAAAAAATTAAAAAATATCCAATTTGTTTACAGTGCACAGTTTAGTGAGGGATGCTGAAGAGTTGTAAAAGTGGGTGGAACTCCACTTTAAGATCTGGACTCACTATCTCATCATCTGTCTTGTTTTGAGACCCCTAAATCGGATTTAACACATATTTTGTTGCGTGTCTGCACACCTACTACTAGTCAATAAAGGAGGATTCCGGCCGTGAAAAAAAAAAAATTAAAGTCAGCAGCTACAAACACTGTAGCTGCTGACTTTAAATAAGCACACTTTACTGTCTTGGGTGCCCGTGATGTCGGCCGCCCGAGGCCGACCTGTCCCTCGGCTCTTGGGTCCCAGCACCGCCATCCTAACTAAGGGAAACAGGCAGTGGAGCCTTACGGCTTCACTGCCCGTTACCTACTGCGCATGCGCGAGTCGCGCAGCACTTTGTGAATGGGACGCGATGTGTTGTGGGACACACACAGTTCCCATAACACACCGCGCCCCATTCCCCAGAAGACAACGCGGGGAGAAGACTGAAGATCACCACGGCGTAGGAAGAGGCAGATTAGGAAGACTGCCTAGCAACAGTCATTTCACGTAATTTAATTTTTTTTTTTCCTCCATTTTTTTTTTTAGGTATTTTTTATGCAATTTTTTTTTCAGGGTGGACCTCCATTTTAATACAAGTGAATTACAAATTTACATACTGTACAGTGACACTTACTGTACTGAGAGTGGTTGCTCAAGCTTATTCATACAGATTGTTGTTTCTTAAGGAATGACAGGAGGTGAGTCACCCACTCATCCAAAAAAAAAAATAAAATGAAAAAGCAAAGGAGAAACCAACCAGTGGTATAGACAGTAACTTGACACTAAAACTTATTAACAAGCTTTGAAATTTATGTTCAGCATTCATAAGTACTCTTTACCACCACTAGGGATAAGCAGGTTATAGGCAGGTGCCTACAGGGGGTTATTATGTCCGTCTGTGTAAGCACTTGTTTTTCCTGGCTGTGCTCATTTCTTCATGTTAGCTAAGCCAGCCAGTTGCCAAATGTTACAATGTCTTAATGTTGCACTGTGTCCTCAGATTGAACCGTGTGCTAGGAAGTAACCAGACTGTACGGGTTAGCATCTTTCTCATAATTTTCAGCCAGATTACCGCCTCCTAAAGGTCAACCAGCATAAAAGGGGCTGGCTCTAAGCCCCTTGGTTGAGCCCTGGGGAAAATCCGCCAAAATGTAGCTAGATACTCTGCTGGAGTGATCACCCCCTTTAGGATGGGGGTGATAGAAGCCTAATTGGGGTTCCTGGAGGGGGTCTTGTGCCTGGGAACACTATGTATGTGTAGCTGTTTTTCATGGACTTACTGCCATTATGGATTACTGCCAATCATGGACTCAAGTCAAGGGACTTTTAGTGCTTCTTCTGGATTATTGCCTAAATAGACTCATTCTTTAAAAGGGATTGCTTATGGACTTGCCTTCTGTATAAGGTATGCACACTCTGAGATACTAGAAGAGCTCTGAACAGAAACCATGTTGAAATACTTCTTGAGAACTGTTCTGTTATTAGCAACTACCTCAGTAAAGGGTATTGTTTGTTTACTTACTTTGCCTGGTCTGAAGTCTCTTAAAGGGGTGTATATGAAGCATATCAAAAGAACAGGACCTGCAACACAACAAGGGAATTGAGTTAGAGGAAGATACAACTTGTACGTTCAACACACAGAGTGCTGTCTACATGTGTCACATGCAGTCAGACAGGAGACGGGTGACATGGCAGAGGTGACGGTTCCTCTGGCAGTCAGAATACAACACGTGGGTCCAAACACACAGAGTGTCTGTGTCAAATACAAAGCAGGCGAACAGCCAGGAGACGGGTGATATGGCAGAGGTGATGGATCCTCTGGTAGTGAAGATGCAAGTAATGGGTCCAGACACACAGAATGTCTGTGTCAAATGCAAAGCACCCTAATTTCCAAAAAAAATAAAATAGAAAATAAAGGAATTGAATAAAAAAGAAATATAATATTATAGAAAAGAATATAACAGAAATGAAATGAATATAATATAGTACAGTAAAACAGAACAAAATAGAATAGAAAAAAATAGAACAGAATAAAATAGAAACAAATAGAATATAATAGAATAAAATAGAAAGCATATACCCATCTTCTGAAATTCGAATAGAAAAGAATAGAATACAACCATTTCCCAAAATTCAAATAGAATCAATTTGGATTTGGAAAGAAAAGAAAAAAATAGATTAGAATAGAATAGAAAATAACAGAATAGCATTGAAAAAAATGATAGAATAGCATAGAAAGAATATAACCGTCTTCCTATTCTAATCTATTGTTTTCTATTCTATTCAAACTCAAATTGATTCTATTTGAATTTTGGGAAATGGTTATATTCTTTCTATTCTATTCTATTCTATTCTAATGTTTTTTTTAAAATTCTATACTTTTTCTATTTGTTTATTCTATTATTTTATATTCTATTATTTTATTTTATATTCTATTCCTTTCTATTCTTTTCAATTAAAATTCAAATTGATCCTATTTGAATTTCGGAAGATGGTTATATTCATTCTATTCTATCCTATTGTTTTTTCTATACTATTCAATTATTTTCTATTCTATTCTAATCTATCCTTTTCTATTCTATTCAAACTCGAATTGATTCTATTTGAATTTTGGGAAATGTTTATATTCTTTATATTCTATTATTTTTTTAATTCTATTATAATATAGTCTATTCCATTTTTTTTTCTATCCTTTTCTTTTCTTATGTATTCGAAGTCAAATGTATTCTATTTGAAATTTGAATTTCATAAGATGGTTATATTGTTTCTATTGTATACTATTTTTTTGTATTCTATTCTATTCGTTCTATTCTATTTGTTTCTATTCTATTTGTTTCTGTTCTTTTATTTTCTATTCTGTTGTGTTCTTTTTTACTCTATTTTATTCTATTCTTTTATTTTCTGTTATATTATTTTCTATTCTATTCTATTTTTTTCTATTCTATTCCTTTCTTTTCTATTCTATTTTATTCTCTTTGGAAATTGGAAAACAAATCGAAAACTATTCAAATTAGAAAACTATTAGGATTTAAAAACTTTTCGAATTCGAAATCAATTCAAAAACTATTCAAATCGATTCGTATTCGAATTTCATCCAATTTTTTTCCGTTATTTTGGATTTGTTTAAATTTGGTACCATTGTAATTCAGAAATTCGGATCCATCCAAATTTGCAAAAAATAAAAATTCATTTGAATTTCATAAATGAACAAAACAGTAAATAACTAAACAGTTTCTATAAGGTGGGAATACCAAAAACCAGAATACCATGGAACATTAGACATGTGCAGTTTGTTTTGTTCCAAATTGAATTTCGGATGATTTTTTCCTTTTTGGAAATTTGGATGCATCCGAATTTCCAAATTACAATGGTACCGAGTTTAAAGGAATCCAAAATAATGGGGAAAAAATTGTACAAAATTCAAATCGATTCAAATAGTTTTCTAATCGATTTTGAAAACGATTTGAATCGATTCGTATTCAAATTTCGTCCAATTCTTTTCCCTGTTATTTTAGATTCGTTTGAATTCAGTACCATCCAAATTTCCCAAAAACTGAAAATTCATCTGAATTTCAGTTCGGAACAAAACGTACTGCACATGTCTAATGTTCCATGGTATTCTGGTTTTTGGTATTCCCACCTTATGGAAACTGTTTAGTTATTTCCTGTTTTGTTCATTTATGTCTTGCACCGATCAAATTTTTGTACAGATCATTTGTCAAGTTTATCCTTTAGCTCAGAGAACTCCTCCGGAGTCGAAGCAACAAACTCAACAATTATTGACATATTGAATATGATCCTCTCCATTCCTTTGTATCTTTTTATATTCTGTATAAAGTGATATATGATGTTTCTATTTTCTTGTCCTGACCTTTAATATCAATAAAATTTTGGATTTAAGAAAAAAAACTATGTGAAAACCTGCCATACCTGAACTTCAGCTTTAAAGCAGAACTTTATAGTTTTCTATAAGACTTTGCACCATAGCAAAGCTTTCCGTATTCTATATCAGGCAAGCTGTTTACTTCTCTGTACATTTTTCTGTTCCTTTAGTCCGCCTGTTTCTGATTTATGGCATGCACTGTTGCAACATTCTCAGCATACAATGCGGGGTTTTCTGATGTGTCCTTCCCCTGTTCTATTGATCCTTTCCCTTCCTTCCATGTGACCCTTCACTAATTGAGGACAAAAACCCCAGTAAAGGAAGAAGAATGCATATCTTATTCTCAGCCAAGCGGAACTGGCCTACTTGTAAAAACATGCAGATACAGTATGTGTCTCCGAAGGACAAAGAGCATGTTCTGACTCCTTCATAAAACCTTTATTAGAAATCTTTATAGAATTCTAACCACAAACATTTCTTTACAAACTTGCCTTGTCCTATAAAAAAAAAAAAGACCCGCTCAGCTCTCTGTACATAGAAGAAATCCCTGTAACTCAGGGGTTCCCAAATAGCAGGGCAGTCTTAATAGCACCATGGGCCCCTGGGCAAAGTAATGCTCTGGGGCCCCTACAATGAAGACAGGTAAACAGACATCAAGTAGGTAGGAGGCAGACAAGCGGAGCTCCCCCCTTTTGGGTGGAGCTCCGCATTAACGACATGAACAATCATTCTGTACAGCAAAGAAACAGTGGGGAAACTTCTACATACATCAGGGGTGCCCAACCTTTTGAGGAGTGAGGGCCACTTTATTGACTTGGTAACCGGTCGCGGGCCACAATGAGCGTAAAGAAGGGTGGCAGGTCTGTGTCCACTCTGCATATGCAGAGCAGACACGGATGCAGCCCGCTCTACTCTAATGCCGCGTACACACGAGCGGACATTACGGCGGACTTTGCCCGGCGGACTGGATTTCGTCGGACAATTCGATGTGTGTGGGCTCCAGCGGACTTTGTTTTCTCAAAAGTTCGACGGAATTAGATTTGAAACTTGTTTTAAATTTATCCGTTGAAATCGAGTCCGGTCGAAAAGTCCGCCGTCTGTATGCTAGTTCGACGGACAAAAAGCCACGCTAGGGCAGCTATTGGCTACTGGCTATGAACTTCCTTGTTTTAGTCCGGTCGTACGTCATCACGTACGAATTCGACGGACTTTGGTGGATTGTGTGTAGGCAAGTCCGTTCATTCACAAAGTCCGTCGGAAAGTACGTCGAAAAGTCCGCCGGGCAAAGTCCGCCGTAATGTCCGCTCGTGTGTACGCGGCATAAGGGTCCTCCGATCTGCCCAAACAGAAGGGGACAGACCCCCTTCTGTTTTTTTTTTTGTTTAAGGAGATCGGATTGCAGATTAGGCGGGTGTGAGCATACATGAGTCCATTTACATCTGCCGCTCTATAGAGGTGAATGGAGAGTCCGTTTAAGTCTACCTGAAAAACAGACAGGCGGACCTGATCAGACTGATCATGTGAAAGGGGCCTAAGGCTGCTATCACACTGATGCACAGCGGTTTACCTTCTCCTCAACTGACCTCAATCTTCACTTCTTCCTCAGGATTCCTGCAGCTGGCTGGTGCTGCTGGCTGGTACTGTCGGTGGGTACTGCTGACAGGTGCTGGTACTGCTGGCTGGTACTGCTGGCGGGTACTGTTCGCTGGTACTGGTACTGCTGATTGGTACTGCTGGCTGGTACTGGTACTGCTGGGTTGTACTGATGACTGGTACGGATGGTGGGACTGGTACTGCTGGTGGGTACTTCTGGTGGGTACTGGTACTGCTGATTTATACTGCTGGCTGGTACTGATGACTGGTACAGATGGTGGGTACTGGTACTGATGACTGGTACTGTTGGTTGGTACTGGTACTGTTGGTATTGGCGCTGCTAGCTGGTACTGGTACTGCTGGCTGGTACTGATACTGGTGGCTGCCGTCCCAGATCACGGGTTTCTGTGTCCCGACCCGTCATCCCCCAGCATAATTGTGACAGAAGCATGCAGCTGCAGTAGAGAGCAGAGCCAATGCTTCCTGTCACAGGCGGAGTACATTTGGTATCACTCCGCCTGTGAAGGAGCTGGCGCTATACAGGAGGCATCGGCTCTGCTTCCTCTAGCGGCAGCTCTGTTCTTCGCACTAATGCTCGGAGATCGGGAACCTGTGATCTGGGCTTGCTGACCCGCCATCTCAGAGCAAGACATGGCGGACCACATCGGAGGGCGCCATGGGCCACATCGGAGGGCGATGCGGGCCACATGTGGCCCGCTGGCCAGCGGTTAGGCACCCCTGACATACATAAAGTAACAAAGCTGTCCTGTGCATATAATATATCTGCTAGATGGATGCCTCCCCAGCAATATGGCCCCTCTACACCCCAGATATCCCCCCAGCACTCTGACCCCTCTACACCCTAGTATCCCCCCTGCACTCTGACCCCTCTACATCCCAGATATCCCCCCTGCACTCTGACCCCTCTACATCCCAGATATCCCCCCCCAGCGCTCTGACCCCTCTACACCCCAGATATCCCCCCCAGCCCTCTGACCCCTCCACATCCCAGATATCCCCCCAGCACTCTGACCCCTCTACACCCAAGATATCCCCCCAGCACTCTGACCCCTCTACATCCCAGATATCCCCCCAGCACTCTGACCCCTCTACACCCCAGATATCACACATGTGGCCCGTGGGCCAGCGGTTAGGCACCCCGACATACATAAAGTAACAAAGCTGCCCTGTGCATATAATATATCTACTAGATTGATGCCTCCCCAGCACTATGGTCCCTCTTCACCCCAGATATCCCCCCAGCACTCTGACCCCTCTACATCCTAGTTATCTACCCAGCACTCTGACCCCTCTACATCCTAATTATCCCCCCAGCATTGTGACCCCTCTACACCCCAGATATCCCCCCAGCACTCGGACCCCTCTACACCCCAGATATCCCCCCAGCACTCTGACCCCTCTACACCCCAGATATCCCCCAGCACTCTGACCCCTCTACACCCCAGATATGCCACCAGCGCTCTGACCCCTCTACATCCCAGATATCCCCCAGCACTCTGACCCCTCTACACCCCAGATATCCCCCCAGCACTGCGACCCCCTCTACACCCCAGATAACCCCCCAGGACTCTGACCCCTCGACACCCCAGATACCCCCCCAGCACTCTGACTCCTCTACACCCCATATATGCCGCCAGCACTCTGACCCCTCTACATCCCAGATATCCCCCAGCACTCTGACCCCTCTACACCCCAGATATCACCCCAGCACTGCGATCCCCTCTACACCCCAGATATCACCCCAGCACTCTGACCCCTCTACACCCTAGATATCCCCCCAGCACTCTGACCCCTCTACGCTGCAGATATCCCCCCAGCACTCTGACCCCTCTACATCCCAGATATCCCCCCAGCACTGCGACCCCCTCTACACCCCAGATATCCCCCCAGCACTCTGACCCCTCTACACTCCAGATATCACCCCAGCACTGCGATCCCCTCTACACCCCAGATATCACCCCAGCACTCTGACCCCTCTACACCCTAGATATCCCCCCAGCACTCTGACCCCTCTACGCTGCAGATATCCCCCCAGCACTCTGACCCCTCTACATCCCAGATATCCCCCCAGCACTGCGACCCCCTCTACACCCCAGATATCCCCCCAGCACTCTGACCCCTCTACACTCCAGATATCCACCCAGCACTCTGACCCCTCTACACCCCAGATATCCACCCAGCACTCTGACCCCTCTACACCCCAGATATCCCCCACCACTCTGACCCCTCTACATCCTAGTTATCTCCCCAGCACTCTGACCCCTCTGCATCCCAGATATCCCCCCAGCACTCTGACCCCTCTACATCCCAGATATCCCCCCAGCACTGGGCCCCCTCTACACCCCAGATATCCCCCCAGCACTGGGACCCCTCTACACCCCAGATATCCTCCCAGCACTGGGACCCCTCTACACCCCAGATATCCCCCCAGCACTGGGACCCCTCTACACCCCAGATATCCCCCCAGCACTCTAACCCCTCTACACCCCAGATATTCCCCAAGCACTCTGACCCCTCTACAACCCAGATATCCCCCAGCACTCTTACCCCTCTACACCCCAGATATTCCCCAAGCACTCTGACCCCTCTACAACCCAGATATCCCCCAGCACTCTTACCCCTCTACACCCCAGATATCCCTCCAGCACTCTGACCCCTCTGCATCCTAGATATCCCCCCAGCACTCTGACCACTCTACACCCCAGATATCCCCCCAGCACTCTAACCCCTCTACACCCCAGATATACCCCCAGCACTGGGACCCCTCTACACCCCAGATATCCCCCAGCACTCTTATCCCTTTACACCCAAGATATCCACCCAGCACTCTGACCCCTCTACATCCCAGATATCCCCCCAGCACTCTAACCCCTCTACACCCCAGATATTCCCCAAGCACTCTGACCCCTCTACAACCCAGATATCCCCCAGCACTCTTACCCCTCTACACCCCAGATATCCCTCCAGCACTCCGATCCCTCTACACCCCAGATATCCAACTAGCACTCTGATCACTCTACACCCCAGATATAGGGTTGCCACCTCATCCCTTTAAACCTGAACACATATTAATTACACAGGTTCTGTGGCTGATTAAGGTGGTAATTAAACCCACTTGGTGCCTTATCGGCATTAAATTACCCCCAGAACCTGTGGAATTAATGTGTTTGGGTTTAAAGGGATGAGGTGGCAACCCTACCCAGAAATGACCCCAGCATTCTGACCCTTCTACACCCCAGATATCCCCCAGCACTCTGACCCCTCTACATCCCATATTTCCCCACAGCACTCTGTCCCCTCCACATCCCAGATATCCCCCCAGCATTCTGACCCCTCTATCTCCCAGATATACCCCCAGCACTCTGACCCCTCTACATCCCAGATATCCTCCAGCACTGTGACCCCCTCTACATCCCAGATATCCCCCCAGCCCTCTGACCTCTCTACACTCCAGTTATCCCCCCCAACACTCTGACCCCTCTACACCCCAGATATCCCCCCAGCACTCTGATCCCTGTACACCCCAGATATCCCCCCAGCACTCTGACCCCTCTACATCCCAGATATCCCACAGCACTCTGACCCCTCTACATCCCAGATATCCCCCCAGCACTGCGACCCCCTCTACACCCCAGATATCCCCCCAGCACTCTGACCCCTCTACACTCCAGATATCACCCCAGCACTGCGATCCCCTCTACACCCCAGATATTACCCCAGCACTCTGACCCCTCTACACTCTAGATATCCCCCCAGCACTCTGACCCCTCTACGCTGCAGATATCCCCCCAGCACTCTGACCCCTCTACATCCCAGATATCCCCCCAGCACTGCGACCCCCTCTACACCCCAGATATCCCCCCAGCACTCTGACCCCTTTACACTCCAGATATCCACCCAGCACTCTGACCCCTCTACACCCCAGATATCCACCCAGCACTCTGACCCCTCTACACCCCAGATATCCCCCACCACTCTGACCCCTCTACATCCTAGTTATCTCCCCAGCACTCTGACCCCTCTACATCCTAGTTATCTCCCCAGCACTCTGACCCCTCTGCATCCCAGATATCCCCCCAGCACTCTGACCCCTCTACATCCCAGATATCCCCCCAGCACTGGGCCCCCTCTACACCCCAGATATCCCCCCAGCACTGGGACCCCTCTACACCCCAGATATCCTCCCAGCACTGGGACCCCTCTACACCCCAGATATCCCCCCAGCACTGGGACCCCTCTACACCCCAGATATCCCCCCAGCACTCTAACCCCTCTACACCCCAGATATTCCCCAAGCACTCTGACCCCTCTACAACCCAGATATCCCCCAGCACTCTTACCCCTCTACACCCCAGATATCCCTCCAGCACTCTGACCCCTCTGCATCCTAGATATCCCCCCAGCACTCTGACCACTCTACACCCCAGATATCCCCCCAGCACTCTAACCCCTCTACACCCCAGATATACCCCCAGCACTGGGACCCCTCTACACCCCAGATATCCCCCAGCACTCTTATCCCTTTACACCCAAGATATCCACCCAGCACTCTGACCCCTCTACATCCCAGATATCCCCCCAGCACTCTAACCCCTCTACACCCCAGATATTCCCCAAGCACTCTGACCCCTCTACAACCCAGATATCCCCCAGCACTCTTACCCCTCTACACCCCAGATATCCCTCCAGCACTCCTATCCCTCTACACCCCAGATATCCAACTAGCACTCTGATCACTCTACACCCCAGATATAGGGTTGCCACCTCATCCCTTTAAACCTGAACACATATTAATTACACAGGTTCTGTGGCTGATTAAGGTGGTAATTAAACCCACTTGGTGCCTTATCGGCATTAAATTACCCCCAGAACCTGTGGAATTAATGTGTTTGGGTTTAAAGGGATGAGGTGGCAACCCTACCCAGAAATGACCCCAGCATTCTGACCCTTCTACACCCCAGATATCCCCCAGCACTCTGACCCCTCTACATCCCATATTTCCCCCCAGCACTCTGTCCCCTCCACATCCCAGATATCCCCCCAGCATTCTGACCCCTCTATCTCCCAGATATACCCCCAGCACTCTGACCCCTCTACATCCCAGATATCCTCCAGCACTGTGACCCCCTCTACATCCCAGATATCCCCCCAGCCCTCTGACCTCTCTACACTCCAGTTATCCCCCCCAACACTCTGACCCCTCTACACCCCAGATATCCCCCCAGCACTCTGATCCCTGTACACCCCAGATATCCCCCCAGCACTCTGACCCCTCTACATCCCAGATATCCCACAGCACTCTGACCCCTCTACATCCCAGATATCCCCCCAGCACTCTGACCAGTAAATTCCCATAAATATCATGATCATAGGTTTAAGAAATACTAATTAGATTCAGAATTAACAATTGATGGTCAGAGTAATTTCCAATGTTCACTATACATATGTTTCTATTTTATAAAGGTATTGTTGTAATATTAAAGTGGTGTTCCGGCCGAAATTATACTTTTTAAATAAAAATACCCCTATATTACACAAGCTTAATGTATTCTAGTAAAGTTAGTCTGTAAACTAAGGTCTGTTTTGTTAGTTTACAGCAGTAGTTTGTTATTTTATAAACTTACAGCAGGCCGTGACCATCTTAAGTGTGGGCATCTGAAGCCAGACTGTATTTCTTCCTGGATCTCAGCCTTGCAGATCTCGCACATGCTCAGTGCAGCACAAGCAGTGTAATAGGTTTCAGGTCAGGTTTCCATAGCAACGGCAGTGTCAGAGGAAGTTGCCGCCCCTTCCCAGAAGGCATTGCAAACAGGAAATGATGTGATGGGCCACGGCCAGGGAGGAGGAAGTAAAAAATGAATACAGCAGATATACAGTAGGTGCTGAGAAAAAAATGTAAAAATATCCAATTTGTTTACAGTGCACAGTTTAGTGAGGGATGCTGAAGAGTTGTAAAAGTGGGTGGAACTCCACTTTAATTTATTACTATCATAGTAGAGGAGTCCTTGTTATATATGTCTTATTGAGTATGTAAGGGTGTGGTACGGATGTTTCAGAAACCATTAAATCAGACTGAGACAGAAGTACAGTTAAATCACACTTGTTTAATAATTAAAGTAAATAGAACAAAATGTGTCAAAACATAGCCAGAGTGCAGGAACCGGAACGGATAGTCAGACAAGCCAAACATCAGGGGGTCGGAGATGAACGTAGTAAAACAGCAAGCAGGATCTGGAGCCAGAAGGGATGTCAGCCAAGCAAGTCTTTTAACAGGAATGCAGGAGAGCTTCTCTGTGATGTTGACTAAGGCAAGGGCAGAGATCCTCTGGGCTGGACGGCTTATGCAGGCAGGAGTGATAAGCAGGATATCATCAACAGCTGAGTACCTGTGGAGAGATAGGAGCTGGCAATTAGCCGACAGCTGAGCAGCCAGCTCAGAGAAGGAAGGGCTGTGCCCAGCCCTGACAGTACCCCCTCCTTAACGACCCCTCCCCCTTCGGAGGACCACCAGGCTTGAGGGGAAAACCTCTATGGAAATCACAGAGGGGGACAGGGGCATGTACGTCCGAGGATGAGACCCAAGAGAGTTCTTCCAGACTGTACCCCTTCCAATGCACCAGGTACTGTATGTGTCCACAGAACCTACGGGAGTCAACAATGGACTGTACTTCATATTCCCCATGGTCCTCAACCTGTACAGGATGAGGATGTGGCACTGAGGTGGTAAAGCGGTTGCAGACCAAAGGTTTTAATAAGGAGACATGAAATACATTCAAAATACGCATGTTAGAAGGAAGGTCTAATGCGTAAGCTACTGGGTTAATCCTGCGAAGAATACGGAAAGGCTCAATAAACCGAGGTGCGATCATCAATGAGGGAACACAAAGTCGGAGGTTGCGAGATGACAGCCAGACCCGGTCCCCAAACTGGTAGGAAGGCGCGGGCAGGCGTCTGCGGTCAGCATGGAATCTGTACCTATCATTAGCATGTCGTAAAGCCTCCTAGACCATGGAGATGCTCCTCTAACACAGGAATACTCTGTGGAACAAATGAGTCAGGCAACATGGAGTGTTGGAAACCATAGCCTGACAAAGGGGTCCTGCGTGTCTCCAAAACATTACACTCTTCTTATATTGTGATCAAGCAATAAACTACACATTTGGACGCTACTTTGTGATGATCCATGGCATGCTGGCAAATATCTACTTTATACTGTAGGTGTGGTACAGGTGCAGTGTAGATGTGGGTCAAATGTAGTGACAGTTCAGTATAGCTGCAGCATAGGTTTGGTATGGGTGCAGTATAGGTATGGTAGAAAAGCAGTATAGTACTGGTACAAGGAATCAGCAGGGCAAAGTATGGAAGGGCAGCAGGGTATGGTACAGAAATTTGTAGGGCAGTGTACAGCAGGTCAGTAGGGTAGAGGACCTGGGTCTGCAGAGCCAAGGATCGGGGTCAGCTGAGCCAAGGACAGGGATCAGCAGGGCAGAGGACAGGAGTCACTACTGGCTGGGCAGAGGACAGGGGTCATCACTGGCTGAGCAGAGGACAGGGGTCACCCCTTGGCAGGGCAGAGGATAGGGGTCACTATTGGAGAGGCAGAGGACAGGGGTCACTGCTGGGCAGGCAGAGGACAGGGATTACCATTGAAGAGGCAGAGGACAGGGATCACTGCTGGCAGGGCAGCTGTACAGCCCACCTGACAGGGAACACCCCCCCAAAAAAAAATATCAAAATTATATTTTCACTATAATACACAAAAATCATTATTAGAGGACACAAACATCACCCCACTGGACCTAGAATATATCCCCATACATAGATCTCACCCCTCTGCACCTAAAATACCCCCCATACACAGCTCACACCCCCTACTTCCTACAATACCCCCCATCCTCAGCTATCTCCCCTCTGCATCTAGAATACCCCCCATCTACAGCTTTCACCCCTCTGCTCCTAGAATACCCACCCATTCACACACCCCTAGATCCAGCCATGTTTTGGTTTATGGTCTGAAAAGAAAAAGAAATTGAGATGTTTTTTGCAGATATGTTTTGCCGGATCTCCTTCTGACATAGAATCTTAACAAATAAGAAGTGCATATTGTCCAGCTAATCAGTTCAGTTTTTCTGGCTTGTGGCTCTGAAAAAGCACCTTCTAATTTAGATTTTAGGAGGATCAAACCTGCCTATTCTCCCCGTCTTGCACTGTGGACTAGTAAAAACACTTACATGGTGTGCTGCATGTCTGTACAATATTTCTGGCTCTTAACTATAGTATAATAAACAGAATTTTTTTAACCAAATAAAATATGCCTAATCTTTTTCTCTGATATGGTGGCCAAGTACAAATGCTTGCTTAATTGGTAGCAAGTCTCTGCACTATTTAGGGCTGCTGTGTTTGGAATATCACACTATGATTTATTGTTGGAAAAAAATGACTTGTCTCTCCCTCTTACATTGATGCCTTGGGCCCAATCAAACTGCTTGTATGCTCTTCAGCTACTGTGTAACAACTTTAGCTTTTTTCTTTAACCGCTTCCGGACCAGCCGCTACTGCGGCAGGTTGGCTCCCCTGCATGAAACCACGTAGCTGTACGTCGGCTTGCAGGGTCCGGATAGCAGGCGCACACGCGTGCCCACTGCACAGTGGTGGTGCCGCTGCTCGTGGGCGACGGTTGCGATGACCGCCGGCCACGAGCGATCGTGAGCAGGAGACACAGAACAGGGGCGAGTGTGTGTAAACACACACTTCCCTGTTCTGTTCTGACAGGAGTGACAGATCGTGTGTTCCTTCTAGCTAGGAACCACGATCAGTCACTTCCTCTAGTTAGTCCCCCTCCCCCATCAGTTAGAATCACCTCCCAGGGAACACAGTTAACCCCTTCACTGCCCCCTAGTGTTAACCCCTTCATTGCCAGTGACATTTTTACAGTAATCAATGCATTTTTAATCGCAGTGATCGCTGTATTAATGCCAATGGTTCCAAAAATGTGTCAAAATTGTCCGATGTGTCCGCCATAATGTCGCAGTCATGATAAAAATCGCAGATCGCCGCCATTACTAGTAAAAAAAAATAATAATAAAAATGCTATAAATCGATCCCCTATTTTGTAGACGCTATAACTTTTGCGCAAACCAATCAATATACGCTTATTGCGATTTTTTTTTTTTACCAAAAATATGTAGAAGAATACATATCGGCCTAAACTGAGAAAAAAATAGCTTTTTTTTAAAAAAAAAATGGGGATATTTATTATAGCAAAAAGTAGAAAATACCACCAAAAGAAAGCTCTATTTGTGGGAAAAAAAGAACGTGAATTTTGTTTGGGTACAACGTCGCACGACCGCGCAATTGTCAGTTAAGGCAACGCAGTGCCGAATCGCAAAAAAACGCTCTGGTCAGGAAGGGGGTAAATTCTTCTGGGGCTGAAGTAGTTAAAACATTGCTCTGTTTTTTTTTTTTTGTTCATTGTTTAAGGGAACAACTGCCTTTGCTTTGCAATGTGATTTGAAGTTTTTAGGTGATCTCTGAATTGACCTTTCATTAAACTTTGTACACATAGTGTGTTAGTGAATAGAAGATCACAATAAGCTGTGCTCTGTGACTTGCTGTGCCTCTGTTTGGCAATTTATGACATTGATAGCTTTAGCTTTACAATTCAGTTTTTGCCTGTATTGCCTTTTCTGCTTCCAATTCTGAATTATACCGTAACTCTTGCACAAAAAATCTTTTGGCAAAAACTACCCATTTTTTTTGGGTAGAAATAAATCATATGGGGTTGCCGATGCTGTATGTAAGCTATTCTGACTTCAACTGTTGTAATCGTGACTTATCCCTTGCTGAGACCTCTATGCCTGGCCTGTATAAGCAAATATAATCACCGCGGACAGTCTTTATCAGATAGCTGAACTCCACAAACATCTTTTCATATCCATGAAGATATTTATTGAATGAACAGCGCACAGCAGACAAGAAGATGTGGCAGATGATCAAAAAGACGGTATTTGCAGGTCAAAACATGTCGTGTTCCTGGATGCAAAAGCAAAGCTCCCAACTGTCCCTGATTTCGAGGGACTGTCCCTGATTTGGAGCAATGTCCCTCTGTCCCTCAATCCTCCTCATTTATCTCTCATTTTGGTCTGATCTATATAGCTGAAAAAGTGTTGTCCAGCGCTAAACCTTTTATCTAATTTCTAAATTGCTGCATTTATAAATTCCAAAAGCCAATATAAAGGAATAGTGGTGGTAAAAAAAAGCACTTGTGGGTTTAACCAATCTTGTTTTTTTGTACAATTCTCTTTTAAGGGGGCGTGACAAGGGGTGTGTCCTATGCCTGCATACTTTTGCTGATAGGTGTCCCTCATTCCCATCTCAAAAAGTTGGGAGGTATGCCAAAAGGCCTAGAGACAAGTGGCCATCTTCATCCCCACAAGCACAAAGAAGGAACAGGAAATACATAAAAGTAGGCGGAACACAGAGACAGAAAAAGATAATGCAATAACCAAAATAACCACAAAATTGCAGGATAATAGTAATATTAACATAACTATGACTATGCAGTGTATAATATATTCATACAATAAGTGTAACAGCATATAAGCCAAGTAATTGTGTAAAAGTAAAGTAAACTAATAGACATGAAATTTAGGTGATGTGAGAATATTTTGTTGCTGACGCGGTCCCCAAGAATCATAACATTTTGTAATTCCATGTACATCTTTAAAGTGTTTGTTAACCCCAAAAAAAATAAAAATAGATTTACTGGTCCCTTATAGCAGATTAAACAGCACAGTGCTTGTGCTGTGCAATCTGCTCCCCTCTAAACGGTTAAAAAAACCTGTATACAAAACAGCGCTCGCAAATAAATTCATATAATGTAGTGATCTTTAAAAATCCTCTTGCAGCTGCAGGATGAAAGTGCTTACACTTTGATGATATATAACAAATAAACCTGCGCTAGCAATTTGCTAAAAATAGATAATAAACTGTACCAAAACCAAATCATAAATGATCTATACAAATAATAGTGAATGTGAAAAATGTGTGAAAAATATTGATAATGTATACCATACACAATCAACTGCACACTGGGTAAAGTCGTGCATAAAGTGAAAATAGACAAATCGCAAAATATATGGTGAACAAGCGCAACTATAAAGTGATATAGTGTCATTAAACTAATGCAAAAATTATATAAAATAAAAAATATAAAAATTAGATAAACGCTCTCATAAGTGGTAAATGACAATGAGGTAAGCCTCTAAATAATCATAGACCCCAAGTGAAGAGATAAAACAAAAAAGTCACTTGCATCCAAATTTAAAAATGATGGAATATCCATAACTTTTAAGAAGCTCCTTCACAGAAGGGACAAATGGCAGACTTCCAGCATGTTTATCCGCAGGATGATATATGGCTACCGATTGCTGATGTTAAAGATGGTTGGGACCATAGAACTCGCGTTCCACCAAAAAAGAAGGGAAAAATATATAGCATAAAACCTTAGGATGGCATAAGGTCACCTGCGCATAAAAGCGCTACTCACAAGACCGGCATGCAGAGCAGGCATTCAGATAGTTGGTCGGTTCGCCGCTGATCGGCGTGCGTTCCACCAAAACAGGAAGTGATGTCACTGGTATTTTTAAATTTGGATGCAAGTGACTTTTTTGTTTTATCTCTTCACTTGGGGTCTATGATTATTTAGAGGCTTACCTCATTGCCATTTACCACTTATAAGAGCGTTTATCTAATTTTTATATTTTTTATTTTATATAATTTTTGCATTAGTTTAATGACACTATATCACTTTATAGTTGCGCTTGTTCACCATATATTTTGCGATTTGTCTATTTTCACTTTGCAAATTTTTCTTTTGATTAGTGCACTTCATGCACGACTTTACCCAGTGTGCAGTTGATTGTGTATGGTATACATTATCAATATTTTTCACACATTTTTCACATTCACTATTATTTGTATAGATCATTTATGATTTGGTTTTGGTACAGTTTATTATCTATTTTTAGCAAATTGCTAGCGCAGGTTTATTGGTTAAAAAAACCTGCCTGAGCCTGCCACTTCCTGTATCCCCCCTCTGTACTGACCACCACGGTCAGGCTGCTGAGCCCTGACCACCATGGTCAAAGTGCGTCCCTCTGTCATACGCAGCCTTGCTCTCAGCTATTCTTTTTCCCCCTCACCCCCTCCTCCCTGCCTGTCATCTCTGTGTCTGTGTGTCTCCATCTCTGCCCCCCAGCCCCCCACCGCTATTAGTAAAATAAAAAATTCTAAATGGTCCCTACCAGCCCCTCTCTTATAGCCTGGCATAGCACACTGCATTAGTCTTTTATTAAAACAAGCATTGTAAATTCTTATTTAGCCTCAGGCTGGTTCACGTGACTCTCGGCCGGTTTCCAGGGCAACTGCAGGAGAGGCTGAGCGACCCAGTGATACCGGCCCCTCCAGCAGAAGCCATATATCGGAGGTATACAGCGACCGCGAGTCATGTGACAGGCCTGAAGATCATTCTAAATCGGTATTTACAGCGCTCATTTTTATAAAAGACTAATGCAGCGTGCTGTGCCAGGCTCTAATAGATGGTCGGGCAGTAATTGTTATATATGGATTAACAAACACTTTAAAGCATCCCCTAAGCATGATATTTAAAGGAATTCCATATTTTTTATGTTGCCCTTTAAGCTGCTCTAAAACGGCCTCTCCTCGTTGAACATGTACATGCCCTTTTTAGGATTTCCCACCGCTGGAAACACACACACTTATAGCATTGTTGCCAACCTACCAAATTGAAATTTACGGACACGACACCCAAAATTTACTAATGCCAGTAAAAAGTTTTTACTGGCATTTCCAAAAGTTACAAAAATTACAATTTTTAGTGCAAATTTCAGTATTTAGGCTACAAACAAGTACAATATGCAAATAGCAATGTGATTTAAGGTAGATTTTAAAGCAAAAAGCATATTTCTTATTTTGTTTTCAATTTAGTAAGTGGCTCAGGGGCAGGACTCAGGAGGGCAGGAAATTAGAATGGACGGGCACACACACATGAAATTGAGCAGCGTGCAGCAGCACAGATCACCAATACGTCCCTTCCTGAGTCATAGTCTCTCTCCATTCCAGGTGGTCTCTTCAGTCCCCTCCAGTCCAAACAGTACTGACAGTCCAACTCCCGGCTTGCCTTGCTCCCGTCCCACAGACCTGCACATGAGTCTCTGGTCACACCGCTCAACTCCCTTGCACCATGACATCACATGACACGCTCAGGCACCACCTCCGCCAGACCCGCCCCCTGCCTGTACCGTCCAAACACACTGTAGCAGGCACTTGGATGGTCTCAGCCGCCTCCGCACCCGAGGTGCGCATGCGCAGTTCCGAGCAAATCGTCACATTGTCACGTTTACTTTTTGCTATAATAGATATCCAAAAAACAAACAAACTTCTTCCTCAGTATAAGCCGATATGTATTCTACATATTTTTTGTAAAAAAAAATTGCAATAAGCGTATATTGTTTGGTTTGCACAAAAGTTATAGCGTCTACAAAATAGGGCATAGATTTATGGCATTTTTATTATTAGTTTTTTTTTACTAGTAATGGTGGCGATCTGCGATTTTTAGAGGTACTGCGATATTGCGGTGGACAGATCGGACACTTTTTTGGGACCAGTGACTTTTATACAGTGATCAGAGCTAAAAATAGCCACTAATTACTGTATAAATGTCACTGGCAGAGAAGGGGTTAACACTAGGCAGCGATCAAGGGGTTAATTGTGTGTCCTAGGGAGTGCTTCTAACTGTGGGGGGGATGGGACTGCCTGGAGGAGGAGACCAATCGTTGTTCATACTTAGTATGAACAACAGATCTGTCTCCTCTCTCCTGACAGAACACAGATCTGCCTGTTTACATTGACAGATCTCTGTTCTGTGTCTCTCAGGAGCGATCACGTGCATCGGCTCCATCGTTGTGCCCCCTAGTGGTCTTTAAGTGGCCAATGTACAACTACGGCGATTTGCCCAGGGGAGCCAACCTGCCACAATGTAACTGCGGCGGCTGCTCCTTAAGTGGTTACGATCCCAGCGATGTGTATAACATGACTTCTGGTTTCTGCTGTAGCCAGGGAAGAAGCTGATGGAGTGTGATCTGTGCTTCATTAGCTTCAATGGAGGGCAAGTGAGACATCAGGGATCTAATACACCCCTAATGTATTATTACAAAGGACCTGTCAAAACAATATTATATCACATAGGGGACTTTTGGTCCCAATCTAATATAAATATAGTTTTAGTGTCTGTGCCCAGCAGGATGGCTATGCTGGTACACTAGAGAGACTCTGCAAGGCAACGTAGCCACCCAAGAGGAGGATATAATATAGCATGAACTTTAAAAAGCCTATTTTGGTGAAAAAATGTGTGCCACATAAAAATGGAAGAGAAAACAATGATATGAAATAGACACTGCAAAGGTCAACTTTAAAGTGGATCTTTAATCGCCTCTACTCCAGTGATGCATGGTCTGTGACCTTCAGAGCCAATGTAGCTCTGCATGCTATGAAGAAGCTGCTAGCTATGCAGCTTCTTCCTGGTCATCTTCATTACCAACCCTGGTGGATGTAACTTCCCCTGGATGCACACAGAAGTTCATTCATCCCGGCACCCAACAGATACCAGCACATATGCAGCTCAGGTTGTATGTAAAATAAGAATACAAACAGGAAGATAAAAAAACAGAGGTGTAACTAGAACCTTCAGGGCCCCGATGCAAGAAACCCTGAAGGGCCCCCCTGACCCCCGAACAGGGCCCTTTCCTCCAAGCCTGGTGGCGGAACACCAGGGCCCAGTCGCAAGTGGGTGGCTGCATATAAAGGAATCGATTTCTCCATTCCCCCCCCCCCCCCGCTTCTCTTCCTCTCGCTCCCACAGGCATTCAGCAGCTGCAGGAGGAAAATGGAGAGATGGGTTCCTCTATGTTGGTGTTTCTCAATCTTTTTCCAGTCAGATCACCCTTGAAGTACACCCCTAGGTGAATGGGGCTACACTGCAACCACCATGCAACTGTGTGCATTGCATGCAGTTGCAGCATAGTGATGATGCATTTAAGGGGTTAAAACAGGCGGTCAGTAGGCAACATATTGCCTCTTTCTTGGCTGTAAAATGCCTCTGAAAAGCTATCTGAGCATGTATCGCTTTTCGGAGGAACAGAATTTTTTTGCTGGTACTATGAACAAGCAAAAAAAAAATACAAAAATAGGTTCTGATTGTACACATATAGGGGGTCAGGATTAAAAGTGCATACATAAAATGTGCATACATACATGTAAACACACACACATAATACACACACATATACTGTATATATACATACATACACACACACACACATATATATAATTGCACATATAAACCAGTGGTGGCTGGTGCTCAAAATTTTTGGGGGAGTGCAAGCCAACTGAAAAATTCTGAAAAAAACCCATCAATTACAGCCACTGTGCCCATTAATTGCAGCCACTGTGCCCATCAAACGCAGCCACTGTGCCCATCAAACGCTGCCACTGTGCCCATCAATTGCAGCCACTGTGCCCATCAAACGCTGCCACTGTGCCCATCAAACGCTGCCACTGTGCCTATCAAACGCCGCCACTGTGCCCATCAAATGCCGCCACTGTGCCCATCAAATGCCGCCACTGCCATCAAATGCCGCCACTGCCATCAAATGCCGCCACTGTGCCCATCAAATGCCGCCAAAATACCATCAAATGCTGCCAGTGTGCCCATTAAATTCTGCCAGTGTGCCAAACGCTGCCACTGTGCCCATCAAATGCTGCCACTTTGCCCATTAAACGCTGCCACTGTGCCCATCAAAGTCTGCCACTGTGCCATCAAATGCCACCAGTGTGCCCATTAAATGCCGCCACTCTGTCCATCAAACGCTGCCACTGCGCCCATCAAACGCGGTCACTGTGCCCATCGAAGTCTGCCACTGTGCCATCAAATGCTGCCACTGTGCCCATCAAATGCCCCCACTTTGCCATCAAATGCTGCACTGTGCCCATCAAATGCTGCCACCAGTGTGCCCATCAAATGCTGCCACCAGTGTGCCCATCAAATGCTGCTGGTGTGCCCATTAAATGCTGCCAGTGTGCCATCAAATCCTGCCACTGTGCCATTGAATGCCGCCACTGTAAATCCCCCCCGTCCGTTTGCCTTCTGCCCCCCCCCTCGCACTGCCCAGCACTTACCCTGTCTTGGTGGGGCAGCGGGTGATGGCCAGGAATGGGGTTCTCCATGCATCTCCTGCCGTCCTCATCTCTCGTCCTCTCCTCCTGATAGGCATCCAATAGCCACGCCTATCGTTTCAGCCAATCAGGTGACAGGTAAAATACCCGCACACCTGATTGGTAGAAAGGCGGTTTAGTGTTAGGAAAGTGAATATTAATTCACTTTTCTAACACACCTGGGTGGACTGTGAGCGTCAAGCATGGCACTTGCAGTTCACCTATTTTGAAGCCTATTAGAGCCTATGGATCTAATCAGGTGCTTCAAAAACACACCGTCGCTGTAATTCAGGCGCCCAGCACCCGAAAAGGGGCCGGACACCTAAATATGGGGGTGGCAGCGGTGGCCATGGATAGATTCATGCTATGCATGAATCTATCCATTGGCCATAGAGGGGGTGGCTGGAGAGAGGGGGCAGCGCCTGTGCGCCCTTATGGACGCACCGCCACTGATAAACACATGCACATACACATACATGCACACTCACATACATACATATGCACACACACACTTACATACGTATGCACACACACATGCATACATACACATACATACATGCACATACATGCACACACATATATAAACACGCATACAGTAGATATATAGTCTTATAAAAAACGGCAGACCTTTACCTTAGCTCTTCTTGCACTGCACTGTAGGGGGAGACAAAGAGCACAGAACTGTGCTTTCACTTTAGGTTAATGTGACGAGCTCCCTGCTTAGTGCCGCCAATTAGTTTGCCTGACCGATGGGGGAGCTTGTCTCAGCCGCCCCTGCCGCTCCTCCTATCAGAGAGTAGGGGGGGCTCTCAAAGGCCCCCTGCAGCAAGGGGCCCAGTCGCCATGGCGATCTCAGCAACCCCTATAATTCCGCCACTGTAAAAAAACCTTTATTACAGAAGAGAGATAGAATGTCTCTTCCATAACAAAAAGATCTTCCTGCTCACAGCTCAACCCATCAATTAAACTTCTTCACAAAACTGTTACAATTAAGGCATGCCATGAATGACAAATGTCACAGTTGCTTGTATTCTCAACTGAACTGTCAAGTCAACAAATGGCTAATGTCTGATCACAAGCGCAGAACTATGTCAACTGCCAGAGGTGGTAGATTCCTTGGCTGCACAGGATAGGAGGGTTAAGTTCTGGTTTAAAAAACACATATTGTTCTACTTTAAGATAGAAAAAAGCTTTGTACACTCCCCGGTCAGAGGAAATTCTAACCAGGTCACTTTTAAACCCTCATAGGAGAAGTTCACACCTGCCACAAACACGTGGTAAATTTGCAATGGAATTTTCTTTCTCTTCTATTCCATTGCAGAAGAGCGTTCTTCATCAGTATTATCAATGTCTTCTAGTTTAGGTTTGATTTTAGTGGTGATGATCTCCAAAATTTTATATCCAATAAGGACTAGCAATAAGGATAATCATCCAGAACAAAGGTCAGCTGCAAGACTTACAGATATACCCAAACTAAACCATTTCATCGTCAGAGGAATTAAGGGATAAATGCCGGAGTTTAATCATGGTTTTATCTGAGACGCGCTTCTTGGTTTCTGCATTCCTTCGTTTTTTCTCTTGCTCTTTTCCATCATACATAGCATGGTGTGGCCCATACAACTGGGAAGAGGGCTTCTGTTTTTTCTTTACATAAGTCGCTCCGGGTGTATCTAGGTTGGTCATCTCATAGTCATCCTCGCCCATCTTTACCATAGTAGTATCTGAATTGTGATCTTGGTAGGCCTCCTGATTATCTTCATATTGTGGAAGTTGATTTTGCTGCTCTGGTTCTGCAATAAAAAGCCACAAAAGGTCAACCTGATGATTCAGAAACTTAAAAGAGTTGTTTTGAAATTGGTACTTGAGTTCGGATGTTTGTACCATTCCAGAGATATTTTATATTGGATTTACATTTGTTACAAAGATGGCAGTAAACTTGTTTTCCATTTTTAAAGCAACCTAATACAAAAATGTAATTTCTAGTTTTGAAGGGAGTGGTAAAGGAATAGAATACCTGTCATGTATATGTGCTCTGGACTGTGTCCCCATTATGGAGGTTCACTCTCTCTAAGGAGTTGATGTACTAAAGGCAAATAGGCTTCACACTAGACATGTGCATGTGTTCGTTATGTTTCTAATCAAAATTCAGTCAAAATTTACATTATTTAGGGATTCGGATGTATCCAGATTTTCCGGGTTACAATAGTAATGAATTTGAATAAATCGGAAATAACGAAACCAAATTTTGTCCGAAACAACAAATTAATTAGAAACGGATTTGAAAACAATTTTGAAATGTAAACATATTGCTGACTATTGCTGATTTACTTCAAAAACTGTGTATTAGAATATAGCCGTCTTATAAATTCAAACTTCAAAAAGAATAGAATAGAATAAAATAGAATAGAGAATAAAAGAATAGAATAGAAATATAAGGAATAGAAACAAAAAGAAAAGAATAGAAAATAAAAGGAATGAATAGAAAATAGAAGAGAATAGAAAAGAATAGAAAGAAAATAGAATTAAATTAAATAGAATATAATAAAATAGAATATAAGCATCTTCTGAAATTTGAATAGAATAAAATAGAAAGAATATAGCCATCTTCTGAAATTCACATTTTGAATTTAAAAAGAAATGGAACCAGATATTCTTCACAATGAATTTGGATTGATTTGATAAATAAATTAAACAAAATTTGTTATGAATGCTACAAAATAACACTAGTAACTTAAAGTAGAACTACAGGCAAAACTTTTTTTTTTATCTTGGATAGAGCAAGGCCCCTGTCAGATTTTTGTTCGCCATCTGTGCCCCGTTGGGGAGTTTTCCCTTCCTGTTTCATAGCAAAACAGGAAGTGAGCGGAAATCCCTGCAAATGAACCACTTAAGGGCCGGGCCTCTTTTTGAGATTTGTTGTTTACAAGTTAAAAACAGTTTTTTTTGCTGGAGAATTACTTAGAACCCCCAAACATTATAGATTTTTTTTCTAACACCCTAGAGAATAAAATGGCGGTTGTTGCAATACTTTCAATCACACCGTATTTGCGCAGCCGTCTTACAAGCGCACTTTTTTTGGAAAAAATACACTTTTTTGAATTAAAAAAATAAGACACCAGTTAAAGTTAGCCCATTTTTTTTTATATTGTGAAAGATAATGTTACGCCCAGTAAATTGATACCCAACATGTCATGCTTCAAAATTGCGCCTGCTCGTGGAATAGCAACAAACTTTTACCCTTAAAAATCTCCATAGGCGACGTTTAAAAAAAATCTACAGGTTACATGTTTTAAGTTACAGAGGAGGTCTAGGGCTGGAATTATTGCTCTCACTCTACCGATCGCGGCGATACCTCACATGCATGATTTGAACAGCGTTTTCATATGCGGACGCTACTCACGTATGCGTTCGCTTTTGCACGTGAGCTCCATGGGATGGGGCGCGATTAAAAAATTTATTTTTCTCTTATTTATTTTACCTTTTATTTTTTATTTGTACACTGTTTTAAAAAAAAAAATGCGTCACTTTTATTCCTATTACAAGGAATGTAAACATCTTATGTAATAGAAAAAAAGCATGACAGGACTTCTTAAATATGAGATCTGGGGTCAAAAAGACCTCAGATCTCATATTTACACAAAAATGCAATAAAAATAAAAATAAAAAAAATTGTCATTTAAAAAAAAGGCCCTTTAAGAGCTATGGGAGGAAGTGACGTTTTGAGGTCGCTTTCACCCTGCAATGTCATGGAGACCGGTGGGGGCCATCTTCCCTCGTCTCTATGCACAGCCACAGAGAGGACCGGATCGCCTGGCGGTGGGCCCTCTCCCGCCGCCAATAAAAGTGATCTTGCAGCGAATCCACCGCAGAGACCGCTTTTATCTTGTAGAGGACCGCCGGCCGAACACGAGGATACCGGGGTTATGGCAGATAGATGCTGCTATAACAACAATATCCGTCCTCAAAGTGAGGACAGATATCGGCGTTTGGCAGTCCAGAAGTGGCTAAAGGAAATTCCTTGGGGACCCCCAGGTCACCAGAACTAGTGTCCCCATTGGAAGATTTCCCCTCTATTACTTTTCTGGGGACAAACCAAATTTTGGGATGTTCTTTTACTTTTACTTTCAATAATAATGCTAAACAGAACCAATAGAGAGGGTGAATCTCCTTAATGGGGACACCGACAGCAATACAAACTGACAGGGGTTCTAATCCCTTTCCACTCTATCCAAAACTAAAAAAAAAAAAGTTTTTCCTTTAGTTATACTTTAACAAATCAATTCTGCACATGTCTGCTGCTCACTCTGCAAGAAAATTTGCCCCAGAGTTGAGTAAATGAGGTAAAGCTCTGCTGAATTCCATCATTCAATCATGTGCAAGCAAAAAAATTTTTTTTTTCCGGCACGTGATTGGTTAATCTTTACAAATTGAAACTTTGCCACATTCACTAAGCTCTGGGGTAAATTTTCTTGCAAAGTGAACAATGAATTTGCCTTTAAAAAGATCAGGAGGAACAGGAATTGCAGAACCTACTAAGCTGACCGCCAAGCCAAATTAGTCGCCTGCCAGGAGTGGCGATGCTGAACTACATACATTATTTTAACCTTGCGTGTGTTTAAGCTTTGGGGTACACACCCTAATGCAAAAGGGCAGCACACACCTATGAACCCCTAGCTGTCCTGATGGCCCCTACCATTAGGACTGAAGTTAAGGGAAATACTACAAAAAAATGTAAAACCAAATTTAATTTATATACAGTTAATCATGAATATTGATCTTAGAATTATTTATTGCCCTCACTCTGATGTTCATGGTGATACCTCACATGTGTGATGCAATCCCTTTTTTACGTACATGTCCGACACCTATGAAAACATTTGCATTTATGTGTATGCCCGGGTTTGGGGGTTGGTAATAGGGATGCTTTTACATTTTTTTTTTATGTACTTTTATTTATTTTATGTAAATGTATTTTTTTTTACATGTTTGATTTTATTTATTTTTTCATTTAACTTTATTACTATGACAACAGGGATAACAAGCCTCCTATATGATAGCTTTGGGCAGGTGACAGGTCCTCTTTATGGAGACATTAGTGGTCTATTAGACCTCTGATATCTCCCCTGCCCTCCAAAACAAGTACAGATGGTGCTTAATTAGCTGCTTCCCTGGCTGTAGCAGTCAGGGGATCACAGCTCTGAAACAGAAAGTGATGAAATAATTGTAACTTTTGGCTTCATTAGTCACAGATGAGATTTGAGAATAGATGTTCCTCTATCTCCTGTGTTTAGCTATCCTGCTATCCTGGCCATTTACCATGGTCCCAGGCTCCCCAGGTGGCTGGTGTTGGCCCTTCCCATTACAGCTGATCTCCGGCTGTAAAAAATGATACCAAGCTCATGGCTGTGGCTTGTTATAACCACTTGCTGCCAGGAGGTTTATGAATGTTCAGCGGTAAGTGGTTAGTGATATAACTTTCTTTCCCTCTTCTCTTATTGCAGTGTATGTGGTACTCACCGGTGACTTGCAGAGCTCCTGTACTCTTCTCTATTGGTTGCTCCAGGCTGGGATGTTCCACCCTGCAGATATATTCCACACCCTGATCTCTCTCCAGAGAGGGGGAGAAGGTCACACTTGATGTACATCCATAGGGCTGATCATTCTGTCTCTCTAGTGGAATATTCAATATTCTGTACATCCCATCTGAGGTCACAGGATACATTTCTCTGGATTGCTCGTCTTTTCTGAACCACGTCACATTCACAGCATCCGGGAAGTATTTTGTTACTGCACACTGTATGGTGGCTTCTTCACCGATCCTCAGGGGCGGGACTGACATCTCCACCTGTGGCCTCCAGGGAAAATCTACACAGATGATAAAGGAGAAAAAGGTAATTGTACACAATGTATATAGCACACCGCACATAGAACCAAGAAAGTAAAGCCTTGAAACATATTTTGTATTCCCCAACAGCTGAAAATTAAAGAATAACTAAACCCAGGAACAAAATGCAATATGTTACAACCCTTAGATATGGTGGCTGCATTAGTTTTCTTTTTTAACCACTTCAGCCCCGGAAGAATTTGTCCCCTTCCTGACCAGGCCATTTTTTGCGATACGACACTGTGTCGTTTTATGTCCTTTTTTCACCACAAATAGAGCTTTTTTTTTGGTGGTATTTGATCACCTCTGCAGTTTTTATTTTTTACGCTATAAACAAAAAAAGAGCGACAATTTTGAAAAAAAAATAACATTTTTTACTTTTTGCTATAATAAATATCCCCAACATTCAGGCCGATATATATTCTACATATTTTTGGTCAAGAAAAAAATCACAATAATCGTATATTGATTGATTTGCGCAAAAGTTATCGCGTCTACAAAATAGGGGATAGATTTATGGCATTTTAATTATTATTATTTTTTTTTTTTTACGAGTATTGGCGGCGATCTGCAATTTTTATCAGAACTGTGACATTGCGGCCAACAGATCGGAGACTTTTGACACTTTTTTGGGACCATTGACATTTATACAACGATCAGAGCTAAAAATACCCACTAGCAGGGAAGGGGTTTACACTAGGGGGCGATCAAGGGGTTAGCTGTGTTCCCTTGGTGTGTTTCTAACTGTGGGGGGATGGGACTGACTGGGGGAGGAGACATATCGTTGTTCCTACTTAGTAGGAACACACAATCTGTCTCTACTCCCCTGACAGGTCGGGATTTGTCTATTTACACACAAACATCCCCATTCTCATTCTGTCAGGAGCGATTGCGGGTGTCCGGTGGACATCACGCCCGCCGGGCATGCGCATCGGCTATGGGGACACGCTGCGTGTGCCTGCTATAGCATCCTAAAGAGCTGACGTACAGCTACGGCGATTTGCGCAGCCGCGCCAACCTGCCGCAGTATAACTGCAGCAGCTGGTCGGCAAGTGGTAAGCTAGGAACATTCTCAGGAAATACAGCAAATACCTGTTGATCTTGCTAAAAATGCAGAGTCCTTGTCACTTCCTGTGAGCTGCATTGAAGAATACCTTCCTTCTATCTTATGTAAACCACCAATTGTCCTGCCTCCTGTGTAATGGGGATGAAGAGATACAGACATGTTTGTAGTTCATATCTGGAGAGCAGTATAGGGTGACAACCATGGCTCCCTCCATAAATACAATGGGGGAGGAAGTGTTATTTGCAGGATTACCAGTTGAAAATAAAGCAAAAGAAGCTTAAAAAAGGAAACAATTGCAGACACCAAACTGAGGACTTGTAATCTGCAAAATATTACATTTTTGGCTTTGGGTTTAGATACACTTAAAACATAAATGCATAGCCTTTTAGTTCTTTACTATTTGCTGTAGAAATGTAGCTGTAGTTTCAGCTTGGGGATCATAATACAAATTAGGGTTGTACCAATGCCGGTCAAGTACTCACCGCTGCCGAGTACTGATACCATTGTGGTGTGATTCGAGGCCATACAAAATGAATGGGCTCAAATCGCACTGCAAGGAATTGAATGCAAAATCACATGCGGTTTCCCGCACCGCTCCTGTGTGAACCCAGGCTGAAACCACTATGACAAGCCTGGGTTCACACAAGAGTGGTTCCAGAAACCACATGTGATTTCGCATTCGATTCCTTGCAGTGCGATTTGAGCCCATTAATTTTGTATGGCCTCGAATCGCACCGTAAAGGCATCTGTTTTGGATATCGGAACATTTTCACAAGTACGAGTACAGTATTGGTGCAAACCTAATACAAATATATACATTTAAATTATCATGAGGTTATCCAAGTCTCCAGAAGTCATCTGATCCAGAGATTAAAAATTGAAAATAAAAACGATTACAGCGCTGATAGAAGTGACTTAAATATAAAGTGCTGCGTGCTGACAATGAATGCAAAAAATTAATTATTGGTAATATACAAAGTACATGGATCATAAATAGTGGACTACATATCACATGTAGTCTAGAAATGAGTATTCGCAACTCTTAGATAACTGCTATAACATAAAAAAAAATGATAAGTGCAATCCACAAAACAACTGCTGATTATCAAAATGACATACATAAGATGCAAGTTGTATAAAAATAAATAAATGTGAAGACCATTAGTGCTACCCCATTGATAAAAAAGTGAAAAACAAACTGACACAGCAAAAAAATAAATGCTACCAGATACCAATAGGCTATTAAAGTTGAAATAACATCTGCTCACAGAGTGGAGATAATATTAATAACAAATAGTCCCAAAATAATTAACAACAGCTAGACTGATCACAGGAATCTTGGACAGACAGCCTTGCAATGACACAGCGGCTCTTCAACCTGTAATGTCAGTCTGTCTCTATATGGTTTAACAAGAGATACCTCTAAAGTGGATAGGTGGATGAAATGGCTGATGTTTCAAATCAATAGAGCCATGGACTTGCGATTGACCACCCAAAAACAAAAAAGTACTGCGGGGTTAAAAAACCACTTGCGCTGCAAGTTGCTACTCACACTATCCTTGGTTGCAATCAGGCATGTCAGATGCTTCCGCGATCGCTGCTAGTAGCTTGCGTTCAACGGAGCCAGGAAGGAAAAGCGTCACTTGGTTGGTCCTTTGATGATGCCCTGGGGGAGGGGCGAAACGCGTCGACATCACATCCAGCCTTTACACAACCAAGTGACGCTTTTCCTTAAGGAATGTTCCATTAACCTTAAAAAATTACTTGAAAGGGAAGAAATTGAACAAAAAAATTAAAAAAAGAAGAAATTTAACAGAGATGTCGGTGACTATAAAACTGGAGTTGTGTTTGATTGGCAAAGTAAGATTGTGGCCCATGAGGGTGATTCTTATATTCATCCCGAGGTAGTGCCCCCTCCAAACCAGGAACCAACCAATCACAAGGATCAGGTAATTATCAATATAGATCTATACCTGTTTCTAGCCAGTATCCTTCAACTACTAGATGAGTTTCTTACCGTTCACTGAAAAGACAGTATAAACCTCCTCCACCAGGAGCTAGGTGTCAGAAACCATGAATCAGACCGAGACAGAAGTACAATTAAATCACACTTGTTTATTAATAAAACTAAATCGGGTAATCAGTCAAGCCAAAGTTCAGTAACCAAATCGGGTAATCAGCCAGTCCAGAAGTCAGGGATCCAAGTGGAACAGCAAGCAAGCAAAGGAGCCAGAAGAGATTTCAGCAAGCCAGTCTTCAAACAGGAACAGAGTAGTTTCTTGTGATGTGATCAAGGCGAAGGCAGGGAAGGAGTGAGCTGGACGTCTTTAAGTAGGCATGACTGACGAGCATATCCACAACAGCTGGTTAACTGTGGAGAGAGAGGAGAGCTGGCAATTAGCCGACAGCTGAGCGGCCAACTCAGAGAAGGAAGGGCTCCCCCTCGGAGGACCACCGGGCTTGAGGGGAAAACGTCTATGGATATCATGGAGGAGGGCAGGGGCATGTACATCCGAGGATGAGACCCAGGAGTGTTCCTCCGGACCGTACCCCTTCCAATGCACCAGGTACGGTATGTGCCCACAGAACCTACGGGAGTCAACAATGGATTGTACCTCATACTCCTCATGGTTCTCAACCTGTATAGGGTGAGGACGTGACACCGAGGTGGTAAAGCGGTTGCAGACCAACGGTTACAACAGGGAGACATGAAATACATTAGAGATGCGCATACTGGGAGGAAGGTCCAACGCGTAAGCTACTGGGTTAATCCTGCGAAGGATACGGAAAGGCCCAATAAACGGAGGTGCGAACTTCAGTGAGGGAACACAAAGTCGGAGGTTGTGAGATGACAGCCAAACCCTGTCCCCAATCTGGTAGGAAGGCGCAGGCAGGCGTCTGCGGTCAGCATGGAGTCTGTACTTAATATTAGCATGACGCAAAGCTTCCTGGACTTGTGCCCAAGTGGATCGAAGACCACAGAGATGCTTCTCCAGCACAGGAATACTTTGCGGAACAAACGAATCAGGCAGCATGGAAGGTTGGAAACCATAATTCGCCATAAACGGAGACAATAGGGAAGCGGAATTCAAGGCACTGTTGTGAGCAAACTCTGCCCATGGTAATAGCTCTGACCAGTTGTTGTGATGGTCAGAAATATAGCAATGTAGGAATTGCTCCAAGGACTGATTGGCTCGTTCTGCGGCCCCATTAGACTGCGGGTGATATGCAGAGGAGACAGCAAGCTGAATACCCAGCTGTGCACAAAAGGCTCACCAGAACCGAGACACAAACTGACTACCTCTGTCCGAGACAATCACCTTGGGTAGCCCATGTAAGCGAAAGATCTCCTGAGCAAAAATGAAAGCCAGTTCCTTAGAAGTGGGCAACTTTTTAAGTGGAATACAATGACACATCTTTGAGAAACGGTCAACCACCATAAGGATAGTTGGGCAACTCCACAATGAAATCCATAGACAGGTGGGTCCAGGGCCTCTCTCCATTGGGTATGGGTTGTAGGAGGCCCACTGGAAGGAGTCTTACTCTGAGCACACACGGAACAGGCAGCTACGAAGGCAGTTACATCAGCACGTAGACTAGGCCACCAGAATTGTTGGGAAATGGGCCAAACGAGTTGATTCTTCCCAGGGTGGCCAGCTGCCTTAGGAGAATAGTAAGTCTGGAGCACGGCAGTACGGAGACACTCTGGGACAAAGCAGCGGTCACAAGGTTTCTCAGGAGGAGCATCGACCTGAGCAGCAAGGATTTTGTCACTCAAAGGAGAAATAAGACTGGTGCGAACCGTAGCCAGAATACGATCAGGAGGAATCATAGGAACTGAAACCGACTCCAACTCGGAAGTGGAGGAAAATTGTCGTGACAAGGCGTCAGCCCTTACATTCTTAGTACTAGGTAAGAATGAGACAATATAATTGAAACTTGACAAGAAAAGAGCCCATCGCGCCCTTCTGGGAGAGAGGCGTTTAGCCTCAGACAAGAACGTGAGATTCTTATGGTCAGTAAGAATGAGAACCGGCACCGTGGTACCTTTGAGGAGATGTCTCCATTTTTTCAGGGCTAAAATAATCGCCAACAGCTTTCTGTCACCAATCTCGTAATTGCACTCCGCAGGTGACAATTTCATGGAAAAGTAGTCACAAGGATGCAATGCACTCTCAGAGGTAGGACGTTGAGACAGAAGGGCGCCAACACCAGTCTCAGAAGCATCAACCTTAAGGATAAAAGGTAACGTACAATCAGGATGTGCCAACACAGGAGCAGAAACAAAGGCAGCCTTGAGACTTTCAAAGGCCTTAATGGACTCCGGAGACCAACTCTGTGGGTTACCGTTCTTTCTGGTCATATCGGTAAGGGGCTTGACCAGAGACGAGAAGTTACGAATAAACTTCCGATAATAGTTGGCAAAACCCAGGAAACGCTGCGGAGGACGTAATCCCATGGATCAAGGCCACTGAAGGACTGACGAAAGTTTCTCTGGGTCCATCGAAAAACCAGCAGTGGAAATGACATAGCCCAGGAATTTAACCTGTTCCCGATGGAACTCACACTTCTCCAGTTTACAATAGAGATAGTTCTCTCTTAATTTCTGAAGCACACGACAGACATCTGTGTGGTGGCAACAAATCTCGGAGGACATCGTTAATAAATTCTTGGAAAACTGCCGGGGCGTTACAAAGGCCAAAAGGCATTATGAGGTACTCATAATGGCCTGTTCTGGTATTAAACGCAGTTTTCCACTTGTCGCCCTCCTTAATCCTCACAAGATTGTAAGCCCCTCTCAGATCAAGCTTAGTGAAAACCATTGCTCCCTTGAGGCGGTCAAATAACTCTGTAATCAATGGGATCAGGTAGGCATTCTTAATCGTGAAACGATTGAGACCCCTATAATCAATGCAAGGTCTCAGTTCACCGCTCTTCTTCTTCACAAAGAATAAACCAGCACCAGCAGGAGACGAGGATTTGCGGATGAAACCTTGAGAAAGTGTGTCTGCAACATACTCCTCCATGGCTTTATCCTCCAAGACCGACAATGGGTAAAGGTGGGGGTAAAGGAGGGGGAGTGGCACCAGGTTGAAGGTCAATTGCACAATCATACGACCGGTGTGGAGGCAAACTACCGGCTTGACCTTTGTCAAAGACATCGCTAAAATCACGGTACTCCTCTGGCAGAGAGGGGAGTGAAGAGGTACACAGGACCTTTGTGGACATTCTACAGTATATAAATGTCTTGAGGGACCTTACTTAAAGAAAACACATCAGAAAAAATAATTTGTAAGTCTGAATCTTTTTTGCTAAGCTATCACAGTGCAGCCTAAAATACCGTATTTTTCACTCCATAAGACACACCTGACCATAAGACGCACCTAGCTTTTAGAGGAGGAAAACAAGAAAAAAATGATTCTGAACCAAATGGTATACTAAAATATTTACCAGTGCCCATGAAATGCAGCCTGACCTGTGTCCATTAAAGCGGAGTTCCATCCAAAGATGGAACTTCCACTTTAAGTGCTGGTGACCCCCTGACATGCAACATTTGGCATGTAATTTTTGTTTGGGGGGAGCGGATAAGCTGTTTTTTACAGGCACCCAGCTTCCACTTCCTCCTCTGGCGCCGGAAGGAAGATCGCCTCTCCCCCCTCCCTTCCTGCAATCTTCTGGGACACGTCAAAGGTCCGAGAAGATTGCCCGGCCATTCACAGCGCGGCTCGCGCATGCGCAGTGCACGCCCGGCTGTGAAGCCACAGCCAGATGCCCACAGTTAGAATGCCAGCACTGCGCAGAGGAGGGGGAGAGGGGCAGGGCTTCGGGTGCCCACACCGTGGAACGTGGGACAGGTGAGTGTCTGATTATTAAAAGTCAGCAGCTACGCTTTTCGTAGCTGCTGACACTTAAATGGGTGGAACTTTATATTCAGCCTGACCTGTGTACATTACATGCAGCCTGACCTGTACGTGGCGACTGGCGAGGACATCATCACATTCGCCTGTCATTCAGAAGACAAAGCAGCCCGAGCAGCAGTACTCCATTTGGCCGCTGGGGCTTCTCTGTCTCCTGTGAGTGACAGAAGATTGCCCATCGCTTGTGGGAGATGGACGTCCTGTATTGTGACATGGCGACGACGGGGGGTGGGGGGGCCTGGTCAGTATTCGCTCTGTAAGACACACAGGCATTTCTCCCCATTTTTGGAGTGGAGTGAAAAATACGGTAAGTAAATGAATCCTAGTATGCCTTAGTAAAATAAAACAAAAATAGTAGATAATCAGGTTCAACAGTCCCAATAGGGATACAATCCTATCAGTTCCCAGATACAATAATCAGAAAAAAAGGTGCAAGACTTGCACACTATACGTACAGTATATGCATATTTAATGCAATCAAGTATTAAACCAGAGTGCTACAAACATGACATGAATCTATGAGTCAGAGTAACATACAACAAATTTACATTAATTAACTACAATATGCATAGTATATGAGAGTGAAGGAGCAAATTACCCTCAATATGGAACCCAGGTATCATGTACTTTTATTTATTTTATTTAAATGTATTTGTTTTTACATGTTTTATTTTATTTTTTTTCATTTAACTTTATTACTATCACAACGGGGATAACAGGCCTCCTATATGATAGCTTTGGACAGGTGACAGATCCTCTTTATGGAGACATTAGTGGTCTATTAGACCTCTGATATCTCCCCTGCCCTCCAAAACAAGTACAGATGGTGCTTGATTAGCTGCTTCCCTGGCTGTAGCAGTCAGGGGATCACAGCTCTGAAACAGAAAGTGATGAAATAATGGTAACTTTTGGCTTCATTAGTCACAGATGAGATTTGAGAATAGATGTTCCTCTATCTCCTGTGTTTAGCTATCCTTCTATCCTGGCCATTTACCATGGTCCCAGGCTCCCCAGGTGGCTGGTGTTGGCCCTTCCCATTACAGCTGATCTCCGGCTGTAAAAAAATGATACCAAGCTCATGGCTGCCGCTTGTTATAACCACTTGCTGCCAGGAGGTTTATGAATGTTCAGCGGTAAGTGGTTAGTGATATAACTTCCTTTCCCTCTTCTCTTATTGCAGTGTATGTGGTACTCACCGGTGACTTGCAGAGCTCCTGTACTCCTCTCTATTGGTTGCTCCAGGCTGGGATGTTCCACCCTGCAGATATATTCCACACCCAGATCTCTCTCCAGAGAGGGGGAGAAGGTCACACTTGATATACATCCATAGGGCTCATCATTCTGTCTCTTTAGTGGAATATTCAATATTCTGTACATCTCATCTGAGGTCACAGGATACATTTCTCTGGATTGCTCGTGTTTTCTGAACCACGTCACATTCACAGCATCCGGGAAGTATTTTGTTACTGCACACTGTATGGTGGCTTCTTCACCGATCCTCAGGACTGACATCTCCACCTGTGGCCTCCAGAGAAAATCTACACAAATGAATGAAGGAGGAAAGGTAATTGTACACAATGTATATAGCACACCGCACAGACAACCAAGAAAGTAAATTCTTGAAACATATTTTGTATTCCCTAACAGCTGAAAATTAAAGGATAACTAAACTCAGGAACAAAATGCAATATGTTACAACCCTTATATATTGTGGCTGCATTAGTTTTCTTTTTTAACCACTTCAGCCCTGAAAAGAATTTGTCCCCTTCCTGACCAGGTCATTTTTGGCGATACTGCACTCGTCGCTTTATGTCCTTTTTCCCCCACAAATAGAGCTTTCTTTTGGTGGTATTTGATCACCTCTGCGGGTTCAGCTCTCTGTCACCAATCTCATAAATTCACTCTGCAGGTGACAATTTCTTGGAAAAGTAGCCACAAGGATGCAATGCACTCTCAGAGGTAGGACGTTGAGACACAAGGTGCCAACACCAGTCTCAGAAGCATCAATCTCAAGGATAAAAGGTAACGTACAATCAGGATGTGCCAACACAGGAGCAGAAACAAAGGCAGCCTTGAGACTTTCAAAGGCCTTAATGGACTCCGGAGACCAACTCTGTGGGTTACCGTTCTTTCTGGTCATATCGGTCAGGGAAAAAGGGGATGATTAATGCGCTACCCAAAAGAAACAAAACCAGCTGCTACAAACCATGTGACAAAAAAGGTAACAAATATAGAATAAATTGTAGTGCTAAAAACACACATATATAAATGGTGAATAAAAAGTTCAAAGTGCATATACACGTAATGTCCCAAGAAAAAAAAGGAATATATAATCCGAAAGGACAATAGTCCGCAGTGAAAATAGATAATCCGTGTATCAATCCTGTCTGCTTCCCAACCGTCAACTTGTATATCATCAACTTTAGCGAATAGATGGAATACGCTTACCAGAGAGGTTGGATTCTACTGCCATGAGCATAGAATCAATGGAGCTTAATGCCACCCAGGGCAAAGTGGTGAAGTGTTGGAGGCAAGGGTAGAGCCTCTGCAAGGCCGGGACGTCCCCTCTTTATCCACCGAAGCAGAGCCAAAATGGATTCCAAAAAGCAAAGTGGTTTCTCAGTTCCCCAGGATATGTGGAAAAAAGAAGGAGTGCTTCCACATAGTGTGACTCTGGGTATTTTTGTTCATAAAAAACCACAATACATATAAAAGGTGATCACAAAGTAAAAAGCAGTGTATAGGGTCTGTAAAAAGCCGTCCTACGCGTTTCGGTCCAATGACCTTCAACAGGGTATTATGGGACCCTCATAACACTGCCCAAATTTATAAAATAATGTATACCATCTAAAATAATCAAGACCAATAGGCTGTAAACAAACGAACAACAATGGATATCATTGGACCCAGAGAGCATCACCTATTAGGATATAACACACCCCCTTAATATGTCCAATCAGTTAACTTGTGGCATAAAGTTTGCTATATCCTTTAGGCCAATGTGAATGTAAAATTTCTCCATGTCCATATCAGTGGTTATGGCTGCAGAATGGGCGTCCTCGTGTAGAAAGCCCGGGAACCCTGCCAAACGTGAGCGTGTGACGTCAATAACTGAAACTGTGCGGACCGTGCAGGAGGGTTACCTAGCAACCATGCACGCTATTACCCAAAAGCCTGCGAACACAAGAGGCGTGTCCGCGCAGCCGTCACATGGCAACCCTGCACGCTACCGCCCGAAAGCCCGCGAACCACGCCCCTTGTGTTCGCAGGCTTTCGGGCGGTAGCGTGCAGGGTTGCCAGACAACCCTCCTGCACGGTCCGCATGTTTCCGGCTTTTCAGCGCCATGTGACGGCCGCACGGACATGCCTCTTGTGTTCGCGGGCTTTTGGGTAATAGTGTGCATGGTTGCTAGGCAACCCTCCTGCACGGTCCGCACAGTTTCAGTTATTGACGTCACACGCTCACGTTTGGCTGTGTTCCCGGGCTTTCTACACGAGGACGCCCATTTTGCAGCCATAACCACTGATATGGACATGGAGAAATTTTACATTCACATTGGCCTAAAGGATATAGCAAACTTTATGCCACAAGTTAACTGATTGGACATATTCAGGGGTGTGTTATATCCTAATAGGTGATGCTCTCTGGGTCCAATGATATCCATTGTTATTCGTTTGTTTACAGCCTATTGGTCTTGATTATTTTAGATGGTATACATTATTTTATAAATTTGGGCAGTGTTATGAGGGTCCCATATGCCCCTGTTGAAGGTCATTGGACCGAAACGCGTAGGACGGCTTTTTACAGACCCTATACACTGCTTTTTACTTTGTGATCACCTTTTATATGTATTGTGGTTTTTTATGAATAAAAATACCCAGAGTCACATTCCTTCTTTTTTCCATATATCCTGGGGAACTGAGAAACCACTTTGCTTTTTGGAAACCATTTTGGCTCTGCTTCGGTGGATAAAGAGGGGACGTCCCGGCCTTGCAGAGGCTCTACCCTTGCCTCCAACACTTCACCACTTTGCCCTGGGTGGCATTAAGCTCCATTGATTCTATGCTCATGGCAGTAGAATCCAACCTCTCTGGTAAGCGTATTCCATCTATTCGCTAAAGTTGATGATATACAAGTTGACGGTTGGGAAGCAGACAGGATTGATACACGGATTATCTATTTTCACTGCGGACTATTGTCCTTTCGGATTATATATTCCTTTTTTTTTCTTGGGACATTACGTGTATATGCACTTTGAACTTTTTATTCACCATTTATATATGTGTGTTTTTAGCGCTACAATTTATTCTATATCGGTCAGGGGCTTGACCAGAGACGAAAAGTTACGAATAAACTTCCGATAATAGTTGGCAAAACCCAGGAAACGCTGCAGAGGACGTAACCCCACCGGTCGAGGCCACTGAAGGACTGCCGAAAGTTTCTCTGGGTCCATCGAAAAACCAGCAGTGGAAATGACATAGCCCAGGAATTTAACCTGTTCCCGATGGAACTCACACTTCTCCAGTTTACAATAGAGATTGTTCTCTCTTAATTTCTGAAGCACACGACAGACATCTGTGTGGTGGCTCTCCAGGGACTTGGAAAATATGAGGATATCATCGAGATAAACCACCACACATAATTGCAACAAATCTCAGAGGTACTCATAATGGCCTGTTCTGGTATTAAATGCAGTTTTCCACTTGTCGCCCTCCTTAATCCTCACAAGATTGTAAGCCCCTCTCAGATCAAGCTTAGTGAAAACCGTTGCTCCCTTGAGGCGGTCAAATAACTCTGTAATCAATGGGATCGGGTAGGCATTCTTAATCGTGAAAAGATTGAGACCCCTATAATCAATGCAAGGTCTCAGTTCACCGCTCTTCTTCTTCACAAAGAAGAAACCAGCACCAGCAGATGAGGATTTGCTGATGAAACCTCGAGAAAGTGCGTCTGCAACATACTCCTCCATGGCTTTAGTGGCACCAGGTTGAAGGTCAGTTGCGCAATCATACGAACGGTGTGGAGGCAAACTACCGGCTTTACCTTTTGTCAATGACATCGCTAAAATCACGGTACTCCTCTGGCAGGGAGGAGAGTGAAGAGGTACACAGGACCTTAGCTACCTTCCGGAAGCATGTTTCACTGCATTGTGGTGACCAGGAGAGAACCTCAGCACGGAGCCAATCAAAAGAGGGGTTGTGCCTCTGTAACCAAGGATAACCAATAACCAGCGAAAACTTAGGAGAGGAAATCACTTGGAATTGGATTATTTCATGGTGAAGAGCCCCTACGGCCATGGACAACGGAACCGTCTCATGAGTCACATGGGCAGGCTGTATAGGTCTCCCGTCAAGAGCCTCAATGGCAAGTGGAGTGTCACGCAGTGCTTTGATACAAAAGCAGCATCAATGAACAGGCCAGCAGCCCCAGAGTCAATTAGAGCCTGTATCTCGATAGACGACTTAGCCCAAGAAAGGGTGACCGAAACCCGGGGCTGATCCTCCTGGCCACAATAAAGGCACAATCTCTCCCTCCTCCTAAAGGCTCTCTCATCTGCAGAGAGACGCGTGAAGCCCAAGTGCATGGGTTCATCTTCACTGACCGACTCGGTACCAGAAGGCATGGGAAGTGAGGGAGGCACGGGTGGGACTGCAAAGCTCGGAGGCAAACGTACAGGAGGCTTCCGCAAGCGCTCCTTAAAAGAAAGTCTTTCTCTGAGTCTGGAGTCAATGAGGATGGCAAACGAGATCAAGCTCTCCAGCTCAGTAGGTATATCTCAGGCTGCTATCTCATCTTTGATGGAATCCGAGAGACCATGAGAAAAAGCAGCCTCGAGGGCCTCATTGTTCCACGCAACCTCTGCTGCCAGAGTACGGAACTCAATGGCATAGTCGGCAACAGTTCTCCTACTCTGTTTGATGGACATGAGGCGCTTGGCAGCAGAAGCGGAGCGTGCAGGAACGTAAAATACCCCTTTAAAGTAGGCCACAAACTCAGGGTAACTCAAGACAACGGGTGTTTGCGTCTCTCATAGAGGGTTAGGCCAGGCCAAGGCTCTCTCAGAAAGCAAAGATATATAACCTGATTGAGAAACCCTCTGCATTGAACTGGATCGCCCCCAAATCGCTGGGGAGGCGGAGCAGAACCAGACATACCTCTTATAGAGGTAATATTCAAGGCGGGTTCCTGCATGCCTGCACAGAGACTGGCACAGCAGCAGGGACGGCCTGCGACTCAGGTTGTACCGGAGCAGCCACAGTGGGAGATTCCAGGTGAGCCGTGCTACTCAGGAGCGTTTGTAACGCCATGGCAAACTGATCCATGCGGTGATCTTGCTCATCTAATCTGGAAAAAATATTTCCAACAAGTGGATTGACTGTATCTTCTAAAATTCATGGCCTTCGCCTACTGTCAGAAACCATGAATCAGACCGAGACAGAAGTACAATTAAATCACACTTGTTTATTAATAAAACTAAAAAGGTAAATAGAGTAAATGTAGTCAAAGCATAGCCAGAGTTCAGTAACCAGATCGGGTAATCAGCCAAGCCAAAGTTCAGTAACCAAATCGGGTAATCAGCCAGTCCAGAAGTCAGGGATCCAAGTGGAACAGCAAGCAAGCAAAGGATCCAGAAGAGATGTCAGGAAGCCAGTCTTCAAACAGGAACACAGGAGATGGTTTCTTGTGATGTGATCAAGGCAAAGGCAGGGAAGGAGTGAGCTGGATGTCTTTAAGTAGGCATGACTGACGAGCAGATCCACAACAGCTGGGTAACTGTGGAGAGAGAGGAGAGCTGGCAATTAGCCGACAGCTGAGCGGCCAGCTCAGAGAAGAAAGGGCTGAGCTAGCCCTGACACTAGGTCCCCCTGTTAAGTCCTTCAATCGCAAACCAAGGAACCGTAAATCCCATAACCAAACACAATAATATGGAGGCCAGTATCAGAATGGTCCCCACAGAAGGGCTTACGTGGATGATTATTACCACAATCAGGAGGGCCCTGAGAGAGGAGACTATGTGGATAATCAATACTCTAATTATACAGTACCTACCTATAATAGGTTTCAACCCCTAAGAGAGGGAGATTATCATCATGAGACCAATGACTATAGAAATAGGGAGTATCAATGTAATGAGAATTATACACCTAAAATAGGAACACGGTCGGATAGGCCTCCATGGTGTCAACCTCTACCCCCCAGCGAGGGGATCGATCTGATCGGTATCCCCCCCAAGACCAGCATTGGGAGGAATATCATCAGCCCCAACATTGGGGTTTTCCCAGGTCAGATCAAAATTCCCAAAGACCTATAGAACAAAGAGAGGAGTTAGAGGGGGGAGGAGATCAAAAAGCCAAAAGGAAGAGAGAATGAAAGGACAAGGAATTTTCAACCTGAGTAAAATCACTCTTATACAGGCTGAGACTTCCATTTTAGATAAAGGTCTTAAATGTGCACCCCCGAAACCACTTAATAAGTTTCAGATTTATATGGATATACACAAATATACTCGGGACCTTAAGGTCAAACGGTATATGTTGTCAAATCCAATAAGTAGGAATGGTGCTAGTTCAACTAATATTAGATATTCGGGCCTGGCTAATGCCTCTCTATTTAATCCCCCTGGGGGCTTATCCTCCTCTGTTAGAGTTTTTAGAGATGTCCTTTTGAGAGACCTTGATAACCCAAGAGTACAGAAAGTTAAAATGGCTAGGGACTTACAATTGGGATTAGATCAGTTATGCAACCAGAAGGAAATTGTCATCAGACCATAAAGGGGGGGGGGGGGGGGGGGGCAAATAGTCATCCTTGACAAGGCCAACTATCTTCAAGAATTAAATAAGATTGTCAATGATCGGGAGACCTATTTACTTTTACAATCTGATCCATGATTTAAATATAGGAATGAACTCAAACAGATTGTAAATCATGGTTATGAGTTGGGTATAATAAATAAAAAAGAAAAAGCGTTTCTCATACCAGCATCATCATGCATCCCCATCATATATTACCTGCCCAAGATCCATAAGGACCCCGTTCATCCACCGGGTCGTCCAATTATAAGTGGAATAGATTTCATCACTTCTCGGGCAAGTAAATATATCTATGGTTTCTTTCAGCTCCTGGTGAAAATCATTACCAGCATATATTAAAGATAGTAAACATACTATAAATCGACTGAGGGATTGTGCATACAAGGAGGGTTATTGGCTGGCAACAGCCGATGTCACATCCCTGTACACTATAATTCCACATAAATGGGGGATCTTATTGGTGAAACATTTCCTCAATAAAGACAGTACTTTACCCAATAGACAAAAAATGTTTATTATGGAACTTCTTCAATATACTACCACACATAATTTTTTCTGGTTTAACAACCAATATTACCTTCAGAGGAAAGTCGTGGCTATGGGGGCTAAATTTGCACCCAGCCTAGCCAATTTATTTATGGCTAAATGGGAGGAGGACGTCCTCCTCCTATGGAATGGAACGCTGGTATCTTTGCATAGCTTCATGGATGACTTAAACAGTAATGATAGGGGCATTGAATTTAAATACGAAGCTAGTCAACATACCATCAATTTTTTGGATTTAAAGATCTGGGGTGAGGGTGACAAATTATTCACTTCCACTTATTTTAAAACCACGGACCACGGACTTCTGGCTGGATTCGGCCTCCAAAAGCCAGGTCATGCGAATGAGACGCAACTGCATGAGGGTGGAGGATTTTAATACACAGGCCCAAATCTTGACCAAAAGGTTCATAGAGAAGGGTTATGTGGTCCACATTTTAAATCAGAAATTGATGGAGGTACAAACAATGGATCGCAAGCTGCTGTTGAGTGAGAAGCCTCCAGTGGCTCGACATGAGAATAGTTTCTCTTGTCCATTCATCACAGGTTATTCTTACCAACATTTTTCTGTCAGAAAGCTTATACGTTAGCACTGGCACATGATTACAAATGATTACCTACTTGGATCCATTCTTCCTGAAAAGCCACAGCTCATTTTGAGGGATCTTACTTAAAGAAAACCCATCAGAAAAATGAATTTGTAAGTCTGAATCTTTTTTGCTAAGCTATCACAGTGCAGCCTAAAATACCGTATTTTTCACTCCATACCACACCTGACCTGACCATAAAACGCTCCTAGGTTTTATAGGAGGAAAACAAGAAAAAAATTATTCTGAATCAAATGGTGTACTAAAATATTTACCAGTGCCCATGAAATGCAGCCTGACCTGTGTCCATTAAATTGGAGTTCCACCCAAAGATGGAACTTCCACTTTAAGTGCTGGTGACCCCCTGACATGCAACATTTGGCATGTCATTTTTTTGGGGGGGAGCGGATACCCTGTTTTTACAGCTTCCACTTCCTCCTCTGGCGCCGGAAGGAGGATCACCTCTCCCCCCTCCCTCCCTGCAATCTTCTAGGACACATCACAGGTCCGAGAAGATTGCCCGGCCATTCACAGCACGACTCGCGCATGCGCAGTGCGCGCCCGGCTGTGAAGCCACAGCCAGATGCCCACAGTTAGAATGCCAGCACCGTGGAGAGGAGAGGGAGAGGGGCGCGGGCTTCGGGTGCCCACACCGTGGAACGTGGGACAGGTGAGTGTCTGATTATTAAAAGTTTAGCAGCTACGCTTTTCATAGCTGCTGACACTTAAATGGGTGGAACTTTATATTCAGCCTGATCTGTGTACATTACAGGCAGCCTGACCTGTACGTAGCGACTGGCGAGGACGTCATCACATTCACCTGTCACTCAGAAGACAGAGCAGCCCGAGCGGCAGTACTCCATTTGGCCGCTGGGGCTTCTCTATCTCCTGTGAGTGACAGGAGATTGCCCAGCGCTCGCGGGAGACGGCCGCCCTGTATTGTGACATGGCGACGATGGAGGGTGGGGCGGCCTGGTCAGTATTCGCTTTGTAAAACACACAGGCATTTCTCCCCATTTTTGGAGTGGAGTGAAAAATACGGTAAGTAAATGAATCCTAGCATGCCTTAGTAAAATAAAACAAAAAATAGCCTGATAATCAGGTTCAACGGTCCCAATAGGGATACAATCCTATCAGTTCCCAGATACAATAATCAGAAAAAAAGCTGCAAGACTTGCACACTATATGTACAGTAAATGCATATTTAATGCAATCAAGTATTAAACCAGAGTGCTACAAACATGACATGAATCCATGAGTCAGTAACATACAATAAATTTACATTAATTAACTACAATATGCATAGTATATGAGAGTGAAGGAGCAAATTACCCGCAATATGGCACCCAGGTATCATGTACTTTTATTTTTTTTTATTTAAAGGTATTTGTTTTTACATGTTTTATTTTATTTATTTTTTCATTTAACTTTATTACTATCACAACGGGAATAACAGGCCTCCTATATGATAGCTTTGGACAGGTGACAGGTCCTCTTTATGGAGACATTAGTGGTCTATTAGACCTCTGATATCTCCCCTGCCCTCCAAAACAAGTACAGATGGTGCTTGATTAGCTGCTTCCCTGGCTGTAGCAGTCAGGGGATCACAGCTCTGAAACAGAAAGTGATGAAAGAATGGTAACTTTTGGCTTCATTAGTCACAGATGAGATTTGAGAATAGATGTTCCTCTATCTCCTGTGTTTAGCTATCCTGCTATCCTGGCCATTTACCATGGTCCCAGGCTCCCCACGTGGCTGGTGTTGGCCCTTCCCATTACAGCTGATCTCCGGCTGTAAAAAATGATACCAAGCTCATGGCTGCCGCTTGTTATAACCACTTGCTGCCAGGAGGTTTATGAATGTTCAGCAGTAAGTGGTTAGTGATATAACTTCCTTTCCCTCTTCTCTTATTGCAGTGTATGTGGTACTCACCGGTGACTTGCAGAGCTCCTGTACTCTTCTCTATTGGTTGCTCCAGGCTGGGATGTTCCACCCTGCAGATATATTCCACACCCAGATCTCTCTCCAGAGAGGGGGAGAAGGTCACACTTGATGTACATCCATAGGGCTGATCGTTCTGTCTCTCTAGTGGAATATTCAATATTCTGTACATCCCATCTGAGTTCACAGGATACATTTCTCTGGATTGCTCATGTTTTCTAAACCACGTCACATTCACAGCATCCGGGAAGTATTTTGTTACTGCACACTGTATGGTGGCTTCTTCACCGATCCTCAGGACTGACATCTCCACCTGTGGCCTCCAGAGAAAATCTACACAAATGAAGGAAGGAGGAAAGGTAAGTGTACACAATGTATATAGCACACCGCACATAGAACCAAGAAAGTAAATTCTTGAAACATATTTTGTATTCCCTAACAGGCAGCTGAAAATTAAAGGATAACTAAACCCAGGAACAAAATGCATTATGGTACAACCCTTATATATTGTGGCTGCATTAGTTTTCTTTTTTAACCACTTCAGCCCCTCAAGAATTTGTCCCCTTCCTGACCAGGTCATTTTTTTGCGATACGGCACTCGTCGCTTTATGTCCTTTTTTCCCCACAAATAGAGCTTTCTTTTGGTGGTATTTGATCACCTCTGCGGGTTCAGCTCTCTGTCACCAATCTCGTAATTGACAATTTCTTGGAAAAGTAGCCACAAGGATGCGATGTACTCTCAGAGGTAGGACGTTGAGACACAAGGGCGCCAACACCAGTCTCAGAAGCATCAACCTCAAGGATAAAAGGTAACGTACAATCAGGATGTGCCAACACAGGAGCAGAAACAAAGGCGGCCTTGAGACTTTCAAAGGCCTTAATGGACTCCGGAGACCAACTCTGTGGGTTACCGTTCTTTCTGGTCATATCGGTCAGGGGCTTGACCAGAGACAAGAAGTTACGAATAAACTTCCGATAATAGTTGGCAAATACCAGGAAACGCTGCAGAGGATGTAGCCCCACGGGTCGAGGCCACTGAAGGACTGCCGAAAGTTTCTCTGGGTCCATCGAAAAACCAGCAGTGGAAATGACTTCTCCAGTTTACAACAGAGATTGTTCTCTCTTAATTTCTGAAGCACACGACAGACATCTGTGTAGTGGCTCTCCAGGGACTTGGAAAATATGAGGATATCATCGAGATACACAACCACACATAATTGCAACAAATCTCAGAGGACATCGTTAATAAATTCTTGGAAAACTGCTGGGGCGTTACAAAGGCCAAAAGGCATTACGAGGTACTCATAATGGCCTGTTCTGGTATTAAACGCAGTTTTCCACTCGTCGCCCTTCTTAATCCTCACGAGATTGTAAGCCCCTCTCAGATCAAGCTTAGTGAAAACTGTTGCTCCCTTGAGGCGGTCAAATAACTCTGTAATCAATGGGATCGGGTAGGCATTCTTAATTGTGACACGATTGAGACCCCTATAATCAATGCAAGGTCTCAGTTCACCGCTCTTCTTCTTCACAAAGAAGAAACCAGCAGGAGATGAGGATTTGCGGATGAAACCTCGAGAAAGTGCGTCGGCAACATACTCCTCCATGGCTTTATCCTCCAAGACCGACAAAGCGTAAACCCGACCACGAGGGGGATTGGCACCAGGTTGAAGGTCAATTGTGCAATCATACGACCGGTGTGGAGGCAAACTACCGGCTTGACCTTTGTCAAAGACATCGCTAAAATGACGGTACTCCTCTGGCAGGGAGGAGAGTGAAGAAGTACACAGGACCTTGGCTACCTTCCGGAAGCATTTTTCACTGCATTGTGGTGACCAGGAAAGAACCTCAGCATGGAGCCAATCAAAAGAGGGGTTGTGCCTCTGTAACCAAGGATAACCAATAACCAGCAGAAACTTAGGAGAGAAAACACTTGGAATTGGATTAACTCATGGTGAAGAGCCCCTACGGCCATGGACAACGGAACCGTCTCATGAGTCACATGGGCAGGCTGTAGAGGTCTCCCGTCAAGAGCCTCAATGGCAAGTGAAGTGTCACGCAGCTGCTGTGGAATTGAGTGCTTTGATACAAAGGCAGCATCAATGAACAGGCCAGCAGCCCCAGAGTCGATTAGAGCCTGTATCTCGATAGACAACTTAGCCCAAGAAAGGGGGACCGAAACCAGGGGCTTATCCTTCTGGATAACTGGGGACGACACAACACCACCTAAGGTCTGTCCATGACAGGACCTCAAGGTTCGGGTGTTCCCTGGACGGGTAGGACAAGACTTCAAAAAGTGACCTGCCTGGCCACAAAAAAGGCACAATCTCTCCCTCCTCCTAAAGGCTCACTCATCTGTAGAGAGACGCATGAAGCCCAAGGGCATGGGTTCATCTTCACTGACCGACTCGGTACCAGAAGGCATGGGAAGTGAGGGAGGCACGGGTGGGACTGCAAAGCTCAGAGGCAAACGTACAGGAGGCTTCCGCAAGCGCTCCTTAAAAGAAAGTCTTTCTCTGAGTCTGGAGTCAATGAGGATGGCAAACGAGATCAAGCTCTGCAGCTCAGTAGGTATATCTCGGGCTGCTATCTCATCCTTGATGGAATCCGAGAGACCATGAGAAAAAGCAGCCTCGAGGGCCTCATTGTTCCAAGCAACCTCTGCTGCCAGAGTACGGAACTCAATGGCGTAGGCGACACCAGTTCTCGTACTCTATTTGACGGACATGAGGCGCTTGGCAGCAGAGGGGGAGCGTGTGGGAACGTCAAATACCCTTTTAAAGGAGGCCACAAACTCAGGGTAACTCAAGACAACAGGTTTTTGCGTCTCTCATAGAGGGTTAGCCCAGGCCAAGGCTCTCTCAGAAAGCAAAGATATCACGAAACCTACTTTGCTTCTGTGCGTGGGAAACGCCTGGAGCAGCATCTCAAAGTATATCTCAACCTGATTGAGAAACCCTCTGCATTGAACTGGATCGCATACAAATCGCTGGGGAAGCAGAGTGGAACCAGAGATATCTCTTATAGAGGTAATATTCGAGGCGGGTGCCTGCACAGAGACTGGCGCAGCAGCAGGGACGGCCTGCGACTCAGGTTGTACTGGAGCAGCCACAGTGGGGGATACCAGGTGAGCCGTGCTACTCAGGAGCGTTTATAACGCCATGGCAAACTGATCCATGCGGTGATCTTGCTCATCTAATCTGGAAAAAATATTACCAACAAGTGGATTGACTGTATCTTCTGAATTCATGGCCTTCGCCTACTGTCAGAAACCATGAATCAGACCGAGACAGAAGTACAATTAAATCACACTTGTTTATTAATAAAACTAAAAAGGTAAATAGAGTAAACGTAGTCAAAGCATAGCCAGAGTTCAGTAACCAGATCGGGTAATCAGCCAAGCCAAAGTTCAGTAACCAAATCGGGTAATCAGCCAGTCCAGAAGTCAGGGATCCAAGTGGAACAGCAAGCAAGCAAAGGAGCCAGAAGAGATGTCAGCAAGCCAGTCTTCAACACAGGAGATGGTTTCTTGTAATGTGATCAAGGCGAAGGCAGGGAAGGAGTGAGCTGGACGTCTTTAGGTAGGCATGACTGACGAGCAGATCCACAACAGCTGGTTAACTGTGGAGAGAGAGGAGAGCTGGCAATTAGCCGACAGCTGAGCAGCCAGCTCAGAGAAGGAAGGGCTGAGCTAGCCCTGACACTAGTTCCCCCTGTTAAGTCCTTCAATCGCAAACCCAGGAACCATAAATCCAATAACCACACACAATAATATGGAGGCCAGTATCAGAATGGTCCCCCCAGAAGGGCTTACATGGATGATTATTACCACAATCAGGAGGGCCCCCAGAGAGGAGACTACGTGGATAATCAATACTCTAATTATACAGTACCTACCTATAATAGGTTTCAACCCCTAAGAGAGGGAGATTATCATCATGAGACCAATGACTATAGAAAAAGGGAGTATCAATATAATGAGTATCATACACCTAAAATAGGAACACGGCCGGATAGGCCTCCATGGTATCAACCTCCACCCCCCCAGCGAGGGGATCAATCTGATCAGTATCCCCCCCAAGACCAGCATTGGGAGGCATATCATCAGCCTTAACATTGGGGTTTTCCCAGGTCAGATCAAAACTCCCAAAGACCTATAGAACAATGAGAGGAGTTAGAGGGGGGAGGAGATCAAAAAGCCAAAAGGAAGAGAGAATGAAAGGACAAAGAATTTTCAACCTGAGTAAATTCACTCTTACACAGGCTGAGACTTCCATTTTAGATAAAGGTCTTAAATGTGCACCCCCGAAACCACTTAATAAGTTTCAGATTTATATGGATATACACAAATATACTTGGAAACTTAAGGTCAAATGGTATATGTTGTCAAATCCAATAAGTAGGAATGGTCATAGTTCCACTAATATTAGATATTCGGGCCTGGCTAACGCCTCTCTATTTAATCCCCCTCGAGGCTTATCCTCCTCTGTTAGAGTTTTTAGAGATGTCCTTTTGAGAGACCTTGATAACCTAAGAGTACAGAAAGTTAAAATGGCTAGGGACTTACAATTGGGATTAGATCAGTTATGCAACCAGAAGGACCTTGTCATCAGACCAGCAGATAAAGGGGGGGGGGGGGAGTCATCCTTGACAAGGCCAACTATCTTCAAGAATTAAATAAGATTGTCAATGATCGGGAAACCTATTTACTTTTACAATCTGATCCATGATTTAAATATAGGAAGGAGCTCGAACAGATTGTAAGTCATGGTTATGAGTCGGGTATAATAAATAAAAAAGAAAAAGCGTTTCTCATACCAGCATCATCACGCATCCCCATCATATATTACCTGCCCAAGATCCATAAGGACCCCGTTCATCCACAGAGTCGTCCAATTATAAGTGGAATAGATTTCATCACTTCTCGGGCAGGTAAATATATCGATGGTTTCCTTCAGCCCCTGGTGAAATCATTACCAGCATACAGGCCCGGACTGGCCATAGGGCAGACCGGGCATATGCCCGGTGGGCCGGGGCTGCCGGGCCACATGTCAATATCGGGCCTGACTGACTTCCTGGGCAGCTGCTTGAGCCGGCCCTGCTCACGCGCTGCCGGCCTCTCCGCGGCCGGCTCCGCGGAGAGGGCCGCATCCATGTCTATCTGGCCGGGGTCACCAGTCCCCATCGCCCACTCCCAAGTCCCAAGGCATCTGGGCTGCTCCGTGTGTCGGGGCCGCTCACCCGGCCTCACCACGGTCAGCTCCCCGGCCGTCCTACTATTCAGTTTAGGGGGGCGGAAATGAAGGGGTCAGGTGACCATGAAGGGGGAGGAGCTGCCTGGAGGAATCCCCTTCTGCCTGATGTCGGAAAGGTGTATCTGCAGCCACAGATACCAGGACCTGGACAAGACTGCTAGAAAGTAAGTGATGCCAGCCTGCCTGTATGCAAAAAAAAATTGTTTTACACACAGCATGATGAGAGCACTCAGGTAGTTCAGCATCACTCTTTACTGTGTAAAAGAGACCACTAACCAGACCAAATCATGCTCTCATCATGCTGTGTGTAAATGCAGGTGTAAAACATTGTGTGAGAGAGGGACAGTTCTTGGGCCCAAAAGGTGTCCTGAATTTAAAGTGTATATATGATTTTTTTCTTTCTTTTGTGTTTGTAATTGTGGTATATTTAGTACTAGCTGGCTGGGTAAGTTCAGTGTTAGCAAAAAATCATACATACACTTTAAATTCAGGACACCTTTTAGATTATATTATATAGAATTGTGGGTAATATATTTTTAATGTGCCCTAAAATTCACTGTTATCTCTTAGCCTGGGTTCACACTAGATGTGGTGCGAATTCACAGCAAATTTGCTGTGGTTTCAGCACTGCATCTAAAATCGCAACCTGTCCATGTGAACCAATTGCAAAGTGTATGTCAAGTTAAAAACACCCGGCAATCGATTTGCAAAACGCAGCGCAGTTTGCCAAATCAGATCGCATGGGTGTGAACACCCATGCATTCTGATTCTGATGTGGACAATAAAGGGTTCTGCACCAGTTTGATGTGAATGCAGTGCGATTTGAGCCATACAAAACCATGGCTCAAATCACACCCCAGAGACACCACATGTAATTCACACAGGAACGTGCTGTGATTCCTGTGCGAATTACACGTGGTGTCTCACACTGCAGTAGTGTGAACCCGGGCTGAAGCCTTTAAGCCAGCTGCAGCATTCCCCTTGGCAGGGGTGAGCTTAGGTGTGTTTGGATCCTAATCTGAACCAGTGGCAGCTGGTACTCAAAATTTTTAAGGGGCGCAAACAAACTGAAAAAAACCCCCATCAAATCAATGCAGCTACTGTGCCCATCAATTGCCGCCACTGTGCCCATCAAACGCAGCCACTGTGCCCATCAAACACAGCCACTGTGCCCATCAAACGCAGCCACTGTGCCCATCAAACGCAGCCACTGTGCCCATCAATTGCCGCCACTGTGCCCATCAATTGCCGCCACTGTGCCATCAATTGCCACCACTGTGCCATCAATTGCCACCACTGTGCCATCAAACGCAGCTACTATACCCATCAATTGCTGTCAGTGTGCCCATCAATTTCCGCCAGTGTTCCCATCAACTGTTGCTACTGTGCCCATCAACTGTTGCTACTGTGCCCATCAACTGCTGCCAGTGTGCACATCAACTGCTGCTACGAGCCCATCAACTGCCGCTACTGTGCCCACCAATTTCTGCCAGTGTGCATCGCCCGCCACTTACCTGTCTCGGTGGGGCAGTGGGTCACAGTGGCGATGTCCTCCACGCTTGATGTCTTCTGCCATCCTCTGCTATGATTGGACGCCTGATAGGCGCCGTCCAATCACAGCACCTGTCATGTCAGCCAATCAGGTGACAGACAGATAACAGACCCGAGCACCTGATTGGCTAAGAAGTGGTTCAGTGTTAGGATAGCAAATGAAACAACGCTGAGTGAACAGCAAACGCCCAGCATGGCGCCCCACTGTTCAACTTTTTGGACGCCTATTAGAGACTATGGCTCTAATAGGCTCTAATATATTAGAGCCTATGGCTCTAATCAGGTGCTTTCAAAAAACACCTCCGCCGCTGTAATTTAGGTGCCTGGTGCCCGAAAAGGGGTTAGGCACCTGAATAGGGGGTGGCAGCGGTGACCATAGATAGATAGATTCATTGTTGGTTAAATAACAAACATTTCATGCTTCCCTGATCTGTATTAAAAAAAATAAAAAATGGGCTGCTCAGCCTAAAATGCCCGGGCCTATTTTTTGTCCCAGTCCGGGCCTGCCAGCATATATTAAAGATAGTAAACATACTATAAATCTACTGAGGGATTGTGCATACAAGGAGGGTTATTGGCTGGCAACATCCATCATGACAGTATTCAGCCAAAGGAACAGAAATGGATCGGAAATGCCCAAAAGCCGTGCGGGAGACACTGTGAACCAGTGAGCCGCTCAGTGCAAATCCTTCCCAAAGTCTATGCTGGATATTAAAGCGCAGTATATGTAGATCTATTCAGTACACATGAGATCGTTCCCTGAGGGAACACTGTCAGCTTTGAAACTTGACATCAAGTCACTGGATGAGAGGATATTGACGGCAGTTATGTGAAACAGCAAGGCTTTTTGTATATACAACTTGGACAACACATATCTTTAATAAAACTTTTGGAAAATAGTACTACTCTATGTGGAGCCTATCTTTTTTCCTTATATACGCTGATGATGTGGATTTCCAAGCCGGCCCAGCAGTTAATCAGTGGGAGATCGTGAATGCTTATTATCTGCAACTTTGTGGTGAGTTTGAACCCCAGAGGGGCGTGTGGAGCACGGGTTTAAATACGGTGATTGGTGCACTATCCGACCATCTCCACTTCTTTATTCACTTATGAAGCTAGCCACAAACTTTACCGTCACATTTATCCACTTGTCAGATCTGCGATTTACTGTTTAGCAATTATATATGCATTTACCCTATATGCAATTGTGTAAATTCTCAGCAATTTGACAGGAGCGCCACTTTGATATTATGTGTCTTTTCACATTTGTTTGTTTAATGTGACAGACTGTTGTATCTCATGTTCATTTACCTTTTAGTTTAAGTGGCAGCCAGATTATATACTCTCATATTGTGATTAATCACAGTGCCAACATCTGTTAATCTGTTTGGAAACTCATTGCGCTGGGTTGGAAGGAGATAAGTGAGCCTATTTTTATTTCTTTCCTCTTGTTTTCATACAAAATTAGATGGGCCCCTTGGACTTAATGTAGATATAGAAATGAATGCTTTCATTGATAATTCCTAGTGTTGTATTTTATGTTATTTATTCTCTTATTGTTCATTCAATTTTTTGTAATATTGGGAAATATCGCGCTGATTTGATATTCTTGGCCCAATGAGGAGATAAAAGATTTCCTTGCTCCCCGTGCTATTAAAGTTTTTAGATTTCCCCCTTGTGCAATATCGTGGTGGTAACTGCTTGTCACTTACCAATGACATTTTAAGTTTAATTCTTCTCTCTTTTCCTTATATATAATTAACTTTTGTTTTTTTACAAATAATGTTGTGGTATACGTATGAAATTGGATTGGTCTGTTGCGACACATATAGCCCAATTTCTCTGTTAGTTGATTACTTTTCACTTTCATTCTTTTGAGTGATTCCTCATTGGTTCTTCTTATCAGATCGAGGCTTGGTGTTTTTCTTAATTGAGATATGCACAATTGTAATTCATGATATGTCGCCCTGACGAAAAGGAGGTCTGGTTGTCCATGGATGAGAAAAAAGGTGATGGGTCAGTGCGTCGCCTGTGCCCCAGGAAGACACCACATATGACGAAACATGTAGGGCGGTGCCATGCACTAACGTCATTACGCCCCACGTGACCCCGGATGTAGAGCTGTTTCGCATTTTTTTAAGCTTGCCGGCTGTTCTTATTTTGTATGCGGCCATTCCTGCTTTGTTTTAGCTCTGTTTTAGCAATTAAGGCTATCGAATTTTAAACTATATTACACTATTGGAGTGTGTTCTGTCCCTTCGCACTGGTGACTTGTGTCACAGTGCGGTTTACAGACCGGATGTTCCATTTCTATACCAAGACATCACGGAGGATTTCCGCTGCGTTTGGAGTGCTTCAGGAGGACGGAGGCTGGTTATACCCTGCAGAGGGCTAAATCTGCCTCTGCATTAGACCTTGCTCTTAAGGGGGTCCACTAGTTCCGGTAAGGGTCCCCACATATCGAGTGGTGTTTGGTCTTCTGATCCCAGGATTTCCTCACTTCTCCCCCTGTCTCATCCTTTTTTCTCTTCTTGGGTGAAGGTTGAAGGACTTTTGGATTCTCATTACACTTTTGGAATCACACTGTATTTTGTTTCTGTCACAGAGTCAATCATCATTATTTTTCACTGTTGATGAAGAGTTTTTCTCACATGGACTTTCATATACAGTTTTTTGCACGTTTTGTTAATTTAGAGTTTGTTGTTTTTATTGGTTTTGTATTTTGTGCACTTTTGCATTCTTTCATTTGTTATTCAGGGCGACTCATGTTATAAGCTCAACATATTTATATACACAATTTTTGCACTATAGAGATATTTGATAGCTTTTGTTGCAGCTATACACATATATATACACTTAGAACTTTAGAGTAGTATTTTACTTTATATCTCATCTTGTGTTGAGTAGTTCTTATAGGTTGTAGGGTTTAACCACTTGTGGACATTCTAGAGCAGTGGTCATCAACTCCTGTCCTCAGGGCCCACTAACAGGCCAGGTTTGCAAGATAACTGAAATACATCACAGGTGATATCATTTGCTGCTCAGTGATTGCAGTATTCTAGTCTGCATCTCCCCAAGATAATACATAAAACCTGGCCTGTTAGTGGGCCCTGAGGACAGGGTTGATGTCTTGAGGGACCTTACTTAAAGAAAACCCATCAGAAAAATGAATTTGTAAGTCTGAATCTTTTTTGCTAAGTTAACACAGTGCAGCCTAAAATACCGTATTTTTCGCTCCATAAGACACACCTGATCATAAGATGCACCTAGGTTTTAGAGGAGGAAAACAAGAAAAAAATTATTCTGAACCAAATCGTGTACTAAAATATTTACCAGTGCCCATGAAATGCAGCCTGACCTGTGTCCATTAAAGCGGAGTTCCACCCAAAGATGGAACTTCCACTTTAAGTGCTGGTGACCCCTTGACATGCAACATTTGGCATGTCATTTTTTTGGGGGGAGCAGATACCCTGTTTTTACAGGTACCCAGCTCCCACTTCCTCCTTTAGCACCGGAAGGAAGATCACCTCTCCCCCTCCCTCCCTGCAATCTTCTGGGACACGTCACAGGTCCGAGAAGATTGCCCGGCCATTCACAGCGTGTACATTACATGGAGCCTGACCTGTACGTGGCGACTGGCGAGGACGTCATCACATTCGCCTGTCATTCAGAAGACAGAGCAGCCCGAGCGGCAGTACTCCATTCGGCCGCTGGGGCTTCTCTGTCTCCTGCGAGTGACAGGAGATTGCCCAGTGCTCGCGGGAGACGGCCACCCTGTATTGTGACATGGTAACGACGGGGGGGGTGGGGGGGCCCGGTCAGTATTCGCTCTGTAAGACACACAGGCATTTCTCCCCATTTTTGGAGTGGAGTGAAAAATATGGTAAGTAAATGAATCCTAGCATGTCTTAGTAAAATAAAACAAAAAATAGCCTAATAATCAGGTTCAACAATCCCAATAGGGATACAATCCTATCAGTTCCCAGATACAATAATCAGAAAAAAAGGTGCAAGACTTGCACACTATACGTACAGTATATGCATATTTAATGCAATCAAGTATAAAACCAGAGTGCTACAAACATGACATGAATCCATGAGTCAGAGTAACATACAATAAATTTACGTTATTAACTACAATATGCATAGTATATGAGAGTGTAGGGGCAAATTACCCTCAATATGGCACCCAGGTATCATGTACTTTTATTTATTTTATTTAAATGTATTTGTTTTTACATGTTTTATTTTTTTTTTTTCATTTACCTTTATTACTATCACAACGGGGATAACAGGCCTCCTATATGATATCTTTGGGCAGGTGACAGGTCCTCTTTATGGAGACTTTAGTGGTCTATTAGACCTCTGATATCTCCCCTGCCCTCCAAAACATGTACAGATGGTGCTTGATTAGCTGCTTCCCTGGCTGTAGCAGTCAGGGGATCACAGCTCTGAAACAGAAAGTGATCAAATAATACTAACTTTTGGCTTCATTAGTCACAGATGAGATTGGAGAATAGATGTTCCTCTATCTCCTGTGTTTAGCTATCCTGCTATCCTGGCCATTTACCATGGTCCCAGGCTCCCCACGTGGCTGGTGTTGGTCTTTCCCATTACAGCTGATCTCCGGCTGTCAATAATGATACCAAGCTCATGGCTGCCGCTTGTTATAACCACTTGCTGTCAGGAGGTCTATGAATGTTCAGCAGTAAGTGGTTAGTGATATAAATCCCTTTCCCTCTTCTCTTATTGCAGTGTATGTGGTACTCACCGGTGACTTGCAGAGCTCCTGTACTCTTCTCTATTGGTTGCTCCAGGCTGGGATGTTCCACCCTGCAGATATATTCCACACCCTGATCTCTCTCCAGAGAGGGGGAGAAGGTCACACTTGATGTACATCCATAGGGCTGATCGTTCTGTCTCTCTAGTGGAATATTCAATATTCTGTACATCCCATCTGAGGTCACAGGATACATTTCTCTGGATTGCTCGTCTTTTCTGAACCACGTCACATTCACAGCATCCGGGAAGTATTTTGTTACTGCACACTGTATGGTGGCTTCTTCACCGATCCTCAGGGGTGGGACTGACATCTCCACCTGTGGCCTCCAGGGAAAATCTACACAAATGAATGAAAGAGGAAAGGTAATTGTACACAATGTATATAGCACACCGCAAATAGAACCAAGAAAGTAAAGCCTTGAAACATATTTTGTATTCCCTAACAGCTGAAAATTAAAGGATAACTAAACCCAGGAACAAAATGCAATATGTTAAACCCTTATATATTGTGGCTGCATTAGTTTTCTTTTTTAACCACTTCAGCCCCTCAAGAATTTGTCCCCTTCCTGACCAGGCCATTTTTTGCAATACGGCACTGCGTCGCTTTATGTCCTTTTTTTCCCACAAAAAGAGCTTTCTTTTGGTGGTATTTGATCACTTCTGCGTTTTTTATTTTTTACGCTATAAACAAAAAAAGAGCAACAATTTTGAAAAAAACACAATATTTTTTACTTTTTGCTATAATAAATATCCCCAACATTTAAAAAAAAAAAACTTCACCAGTTTATCAGGCCGATATATATTCTACATATTTTTGGTAAAAAAAAAAAATCACAATAAGCGTATATTGATTGGTTTGTGCAAGTTTATAGCGTCTACAAAATAGGGGATAGATTTATGTAATTTTTATTATTATTTTTTTTTATACTAGTAATGGCGGCGATCTGCGATTTTTATCGGGACTGCGACATTGCGGTCGACAGATTAGACACTTTTGACACATTTTTGGGACCATTAATATTTATACAGCGATCAGAGCTAAAAATAGCCATTGATTACTGTATAAATGTCACTGGCAGGGAAGGGGTCAACACTAGGGGGCGATCAAGGGGTAAGCTGTGTTCCCTAGGTGTGTTTCTAACTGTGGGGGGATGAGACTGACGGGGGGAGGAGACAGATCGTTGTTCCTACTTAGTAGGAACACACAATCTGTCTCTACTCCCCTGAGAGAACCGGGATGTATGTGTGTTTACACACATACATCCCGGTTCCCATTCTGTCAGGAGCGATCGCACATATCTGGCGGACATCACGCCCGCCGGGCACGCGCATCGGCTCTGGGGACACGCTGCGGGCGCGCGCCTGCTATAGCATCTTAAAGAGCCGACGTACAGCTACAGCGATTTGCGCAAGTGGTAATCTAGGCACATTTTCAGGAAATACAGCAAATACCTGTTAAACTTGCTAAAAATACAGAGTCCTTGTCACTTCCTGTGAGCTGCATTGAAGAATACCTTCCTTCCTAGCTATCTTATGTAAACCACTAATTGTCCTGCCTCCTGTGTAATGGAGATGAAGAGATACGGACATGTTTGTAGTTCATATCTGGAGAGCAGTATAAGCTGACAACCATGGCTCCCTCCAAAAATACAATGGGGGAGGAAGTGTTATGCTGCGTACACACGGCCAGACTTCACGACAGAAAAAGTCAGATGGGAGCTTTTGGACGGACATTCCGACCGTGTGTATGCCCCATCGGACTTTTTCTGTCTGCATTTCCCACGGACTTGGATATAGAACATGTTCTAAATCTAAGTCTGACCGTGTATACGGGGCATTTTTTGCAGGATTACCAGTTGAAAATAAAGCAAAAGAAGCTTAAAAAGGAAACAAGTGCAGACATCAAACTAAGGACTAGTAATCTGCAAAATATTACATTTGCCATTTCCCGCTTGAGAGAAACGGATGGTACTGTGATTACAGATCCGGTGCTTATTAATGCTCACTTTGCCTCTAACTATAGCTCCCTATACTCCTCTAAAGCGGATTACTCCGGACTGGAGCTAGATTCCTTTCTGGATCAAATCACCTTTCCAACCCTTTCTGACGAGGCCCGTTCCCATCTAGATAGTACCATTACTCTAGCGGAGGTTAAACTTGCGTTGAGTGAACTCGAGGTGGGGAAGACTCCCGGGGTCGATGGCCTTCCGTCTGAATTTTACAGACAGTATGGGGAGCAATTATTACCCAGGATACATAAGATGATGGTGACCGTCCCGACTCTATGGCGGAGGCGGTTATAGTTGTTATTCCCAAACAAGGTAAGGACCCCGAATTATGTACGTCATACCGTCCCATCTTCCTCTTAAATGCAGATGCAAAGATTCTTACCAAAGTCATGGCTAGACGTCTAAATGAGGTCATTCTTACATTAATACATGAGGACCAGACCTTTATGCCCGGTAGGGGGATGGATATTAACCTCCGTAGACTGTATACTGTCCTGGGGGCCGGGGGCGCCCTTGGCCGTTTCGATGCAGTGGCCTCCCTGGATGCAGAAAAGGTATTTGACTCGGTTGAGTGGTGCTACCTATGGGAGGCCCTGCATCGATTTGGCTTTGGGCCTAAATTTATTTCCTGGGTACAGACCCTATACGAATCTCCCAGGGCCAGGGTGCGCAAGGGATTGACCCTTTCGCCAACCTTCCGACTGTACCGGGGTATCAGGCAGGGTTGCCCACTATTCCCCGGCCTCTTTGCACTGGCCATCGAGCCGATGGCTATTCTTCTGCGCTCCTCCCCCCTAGTCAAAGGTATACCACTGGGATCGGTCCAGGAAAAAATCTCCTTATATACTGACGATACTCCTGTATCTTCGGAATGAAACGGACTCTCTGGGGGCAGCTTTAGCTTTGATCGACACATTTGGGAGATTTTCTGGTATCCGGGTTAATTGGGGGAAATCGGTGATCTTTCCACTGCACTCAGAGGAGGCTTCTGTGCCACCGAACACCCCCCTCCAGAGGGTTTCGCAATTTAGATGCTTGGGAATTGAGATACATAGAGACCTGGCCCAGTTTATCCCTCTTAATCTATCTCCGGCGATGTCGGCCCTGACTGAGATGCTGACTTTTAAACGGGGGGGAACTCCGCTTTAAATTCACCCTGTATTGTGACATGGCGACGACGGGGGGTTGGTCGGCCTGGTCAGTATTCGCTCTGTAAGGTGCACAGGTATTTCTCCCCATTTTGGGGGAAGGGGGGAGTGCGTCTTATGGAGTGAAAAGTACGGTAAGTAAGTAAATCCTAGCATGCCTTAGTAAAATGAAACAAAAAATAGCCTGATAATCAGGTTCAACAGTCCCAATATGGATACAATCCTATCAGTTCCCAGATACAATAATCAGAAAAAAAGGTTCAAGACTTGCACACTATACATACAGGATATACATATTTAATGCAATCAAGTATAAAGCCAGAGTGCTACAAACATTGACATGAATACGTGAGTCAGAGTAACATACAATAAATTTACATTAATTAACTACAAAATGCATAGTACCCTGTTTCCCCGAAAATAAGACCTAGCGTGATTGTCGGTGATGGCTGCAATATAAGCCCTACCCCCCCAAATAAGCCCTAGTTAAAGTCCTTGTAGGTCTTATTTTCAGGGTAGGGCTTATTTTCAGGGGAACAGGGTATATGAGAGTGAAGGAGCAAATTACCCTCAATATGGCACCCAGGTACCAGGCAAGGAGGTATGAGGTCTCAGTATAATTAGTGACATTTTGAGGTGAAACCTCATGTGGCAAAATGTATGGTCAGAATTAGATTGCACTGGGGCATTGTATCCCTTCTGGTTGTAGAGGAGCCCCAGCCAGCACCAAACTGGGTGTTTGGAAGCTAAAAACTCTGCTGCCAGACCCAAGGTGTATGGGGCCCAAATAACACCGGAAAACAAAGACAAAGAGAAAAAAATCAACAGGCTCCGGCGTGACTAGCCATTTTGTACTTATTTTATGTTTATTTATTGTATGTTACTCTGACTCATATATATTCATGTTTACAAAAAATGCCTGCAATATATAAGAAAAATACGGTAATTATAATGTGATGCACAGAGATGGATTAAAGCAGGATGGAGCAATAGGCAAGGTAACAGCTTTGGCCCTCATTCCTTTGACAATTGCAATAGGTACTGAGAAGCTGCCTCATTTGCACTGTCTGTACTGACTCTGTCCCATGAGACACCAACTACCCCAAGTTCATTCTCCCTCTTGAAGGGACAGGCAGATGCTCTATCCTGCAGGAGCATGTACGGTAGGTTAACTTAAAGAGGAACTGAAGTCTGCTCACATAATTTGTAATAAAAACATCTTTGTCATTCTGAAGCTTCTCTCCAAACCACTTTGCATATTATTTTATATATACTGTGCTCTGTACTTGCCAAATGTGCTGCAGAAATCTCCCTCTACTGAGTCTGGCTGCAGATATTTTAACTGTGGGCAGCTGAAACTGCTGCCTGTTCACTTCCTGGATTTACACAGACACACACCTCCAGCTCTGCAGCTCTCATTGGCCCTCTTATGACTCATCCCAAGTCATAAGACTCACAGGAGAGCGAGAGAGAGCATGATGTCATAAGCCTAGGCTTTTTACCAGACAAGAAACAGGAAGTGGGCTGTATAAGGTATTTACTGGCAGAAAAAAAAAATGTTTTACTATCCAAAGTTAAAACAACAAGGGCAGAAAATTTAATAGATGGAAAGTTGAAAAAATTACTTAAGGTTCGCTTTAAAGCTGAACTCCAACTTTCTTTTCACTAGAAGTGATTGGAATGGCCAGTCGCAGCATAGATCATACCTCTGTACCATGTTGATCTGTTGTCTGCATATCTCCTGATATTCTGGGTTTAGTTGTCTTTGTACCATGTGACACACTATATAGTCTGGATGTAGACTGAGACCCTTCTTCCTGCTTCATCTCTAGCCTAAAACACACCCCTCTGTAGCCTATTAGACTCTGACAATGATGTCACTTCCTTTTACAGCTCTGATGGTGGATGGGATGAAATACATTCTGATTAGCATTCAGTCCCGCCCGGTCACACCTACAGGAAGAGTCCAACCCCCCAACCCCCGCCTCACAGATCCTAGCATTATTCAAGATCACCTAGTACACACCTTCATACACAGCTTGTTCTGAACGCTCGCTATGCTGATGCTGGAAGGGATGAATAGACAGCCCTGGTACACACAGCACCACATGAAAGTCACGTGACTTCCATCACCACTATCACACACTATCACTATCACACAGAAAATGCATGATTTTTCTTGCAGATTGCCCTGATTTTGGAAATGCGCAGATGTAAGCGAATGGTAACCTAAGCACAACATGCGTTTCTACGGGTTTTCGAAATGCACAGCAAAACACACATTTTCTGTGCAGGTTGCCACTCATTTGGAAATGCGCAGATGCAAATGCAGCCTAAATGGTAACATATTGCTAAACATTTTCATACACATGGCAAAGCATTAAAGTATCAATTTGTAAACGCGCAAATGCGAACGAAGGGTAATGCAAGCACACTGCACATTGCTGCGTGCTTTCTAAGCACACAGAAAAGGATACATTTTCTTGCGGGTTGCTGAGCATTTGGAAATGCGCAGATGCGAACGAATGGTAACACAAGCACAACGCGCGTTGCCGCGTGTTTTTGAGAAGCATGGCATGGTGTACATTTTCTAGTGGGTTGCCGTACATTCAAATACCATTACACAGAGCAGGGGAGTATAGAAAACCATTACATAGAGCAGGGGAGTATAGAAAACCATAACATAGAGCAGGGGAGTATAGAAAACCATAACATAGAGCAGGGGAGTATAGAAAACCATTACATAGAGCAGGGGAGTATAGAAAACCATTACATAGAGCAAGGAAGTATAGAAAACCATTACACAGAGCAGGGGAGTATAAGAAACCATTACACAGAGAGGGGAAGTATAGAAAACCATTACATAGAGCAAGGAAGTATAGAAAACTATTACACATAGCAGGGGAGTATAAGAAACCATTACACAGAGAGGGGAAGTATAGAAAACCATTACATAGAGCAAGGAATTATAGAAAACCATTACACAGAGCAGGGGAGTATAAGAAACCATTACACAGAGAGGGGAAGTATAGAAAACCATTACATAGAGCAGGGGAGTATAGAAAACTATTACATAGAGCTGGGAAGTATAGAAAACCATTACATAGAGCAGGGAAGTATAGAAAACCATTACATAGAGCAGGGGAGTATAGAAAACTATTACATTGAGCAGGGAAGTATAGAAAACCATTACATAGAGCAGGGGAGTATAGAAAACCATTACATAGAGCAGGGGAGTATAGAATTGGCCCTAAGCTCCTTCCTAATACAGCTTCATGCAGGGTGTCATGCAACCTAATGCCAAAAACACTATACAATATAACATTAAAAAGTTTTGCGATGCCAATGAAGCACCCAAGACAGGTGCACTCTCAGATGTCCTTCTGCTACTTTGTCTTTCTTTCTTCTCTCTGATAAGCACCTGAATATTTACAGTTACTTAAAGGGGAATTCCACCCAAAAGTGGAACTTCCGCTTATTTGTCTCCCCCCCGGTGTCACATTTGACACCTTTCAGGGGGGAGGGGGAACCTGTTTCTGACAGGTCCCCTTCCCCACTTCCGGAGCAGGCGCTGTCTCTCAGAAGCTCGGCCCCCCTCCACCTTCCTCCGCCGCCAGGCCAATTAGAAAGAGCAGCGCACTTCGTGCATGCGCAGTAGGGAACCAGCTGTGAAGCCGAAAGACTTCACTGCCGGGTTCCCTTACCGGCAATGGCAATGACTGCACCCGACAGAAGATCGGCTGGGGTGCTGACATTGCAGCCTCCCTGGACAGGTAAGTGTCCGATTATTAAAAGTCAGCAGCTGCTGTATTTGTAGCTGCGGACTTTTAATTTTTGTTTTTTGGGGGGGGCGGTGGTAGGGCAGACCTCCGCTATAAAAGTTAGTTCCAGAAATGATGTATATCTTCAACCTAAATTACTTTCACACATGTCCTCCAAACGCACAATTCATTTAATGGAGCTGCCTGACAAATACCCTAAATGATGAAAGTATTCAGGTGAACAGAGAGGAGTAGAGAGCGCGGGTTTTACATAATGGTGTAGACCAGGGGTCTTAAACTCAAATTACCAGAGGGTCACATGACAAGTTTTAATATCCCATGGGGGCTGCATGCAAACTTTCAAAATTTCAAAAAACAATAAACTATACCAGCAATTAGATACTATACCCAGCACTGGTGTCAGCAAACGCATTATTAACCCCCAACACTGATGTCGGCAAACGCATTAATTACCCCCAGCACTGGTGTCAGCAAACGCATTATTAACCCCCAACACTGGTGTCAGCAAACGCATTATTAACCCCCAACACTGATGTCGGCAAACGCATTAATTACCCCCAGCACTGGTGTCAGCAAACGCATTATTAACCCCCAACACTGGTGTCAGCAAACGCATTATTAACCCCCAGCACTGATGTCGGCAAAACGCATTATTTACCCCCAGCACTGATGTCAGCAAACGCATTATTAACCCCCAACACTTGTGTCAGCAAACGCATTATTAACCCCCAACACTGGTGTCAGCAAACGCATTATTAACCCCCAACACTGGTGTCAGCAAACGCATTATTAACCCCAGCACTGATGTCAGCAAGCGCCTTATTAACCCCCAACACTGATGTCAGCAAACACATTATTAACCCCCAACACTGGTGTCAGCAAACGCATTATTAACCCCCAGCATTAACCCCCACACTGCACAAATCCCCCCACACTCCATAAATACCCCCCACACTGCACACATTTCTACCCCAGTCACCCCACTAAGGACTTCCTCAGTGTGATGGCTCACTCACCTCTCCTGGCAGTCAGGATCATCTGCCTCCCGAGTCCTCTCCTCCTGGCTTCCACACATGCCTAGTGACAGGGGACCTAGAGAACACAATCTCCTGCTCTGAGGTCAGTGCCTAGGTGAGCGGGGCAATGGGTGGATCCTTCCTCCGCTCTGTTCTCTCTCTAAGCTGCAGCAGCATGCAGCGGAGAGGACAGAGCAGATGGAGAGGTAAAGCTCTTCGGGGCCTCCCCCTCTGCGGTGCAGTGCAAAAAGACGTCCTGAATCGGCCCGGCCTACGGGCCATTTTTAACTGGTTGCGGCCCGCGGGCTGGTACTTTGAGGCCCCTGGTGTAGAGGCAGAGCTTTGGACATAACCCTGTACCACCACATACATCAGATTTCATGTCTCAGAGTGTAGTGAAAGCATGCAAGTACTTTTTTTCTTATTGAATTTTGTAGAATTCCTAAAAGCTGTCACATCTTTTACCTTTATCTTTCATAGAAAATTCCTTGTATTCCTCCTCATCCATGGACTCGTGCCTCCATGAGACTCGTACTCTGAAATCTGGACTCTGTAAAAGATCCTCGGAAACCCCACATTCACTCACAACAGTGACAGTTTTATTTAGACTAGTTGTATATTTCTCCTGGGATTGGCAGCGTTGTTTCAGCTTCTCTCCTGACCAGTAATGCCACTCAATCTGGATGTGTTCGGGATAGAAGTTCTCCAGTATATGATAGAACATCACTTTCCCGGTGCCCAGAGAAGGTTTTAGTGATTTCCTGTTTTTTGGTTTAGCTGGAAGAACAATATATTTGTGTAAGGGTTTAAGACTTTCATTTTGTACAATATCACACACATGTTTCTGCTTTGTACATTTCTTCTGTACTCACCCTGTACCTGTAGAGGTCCTGATCTTCTCTCTATGGGTCTCTCCAGGCTGGGATGGGACACTCTACACATGATCTCCGATTCTCTATCTGCCACGGTTGGTATGAAGAGCAGTCTGGCTGTACAGGAATAGGTGAGATCGGACTGTCTCTGGGACTGGATGTCTGGGATCTGGTACTTTTTATCTTCTGATAGAGGAATATATTCCTGGGCTCCTTTCTCCTTCCTGTACCAACTCACAGTCACATCATCAGGGTAGTATCCGGAGATGTTGTATTGTAGAGTGTTCTGTCGCTCTATTAGTACATGGGGTATGGGGACCTCCTCAATCACCGGGCACCAGGACAGACCTTTATAAATGGAAGTGAGATTATAATATATAAATGTGTTATTTTACTTAATAAAATGCTTTCCAAGGAGACAACCCCACCTGCCCACTGCCTGTTACAATGCAGCTTTGTAGAATTACTATATATTAGACATCACAATACCACCTAGTTCATAAAGAGCTATGAAAAAACACAAAACTCCATAAAAAAGAAATAAACTAAGCCAAAACAGCTTTTTACTTATGTTTGCATTTTGTTTTTGGCTGTAATGTTGGCAAAAAAGCGGTGAAGGTCCACATCTGGTTTTTAGTGTACTATACCCATACAAGCCTGTTTGCAATAACAGGGTACCAGACTAGTCATTGTAGACGGATAATGGCCAAAAGTATGCTTAACATAATTTAGCAAAGGTAATCAGAAGAGCAGATGGGCATGTGAAGTGTTGGAATTTGAAATATCTGAGAAAAGAATTTCTGGTGCCAAAATTTCAAACCTAAGAAATTTGCATGGAAGATAACCTGATATTAAGGACATTTTCTTATTTTTGCTATTATCAATAACTACAGCCAATCAAAAAGTTAAATTTCTGTTAAACCATTAGCCAATCGGGATCATAGAGGTTTGATTGTGATTTTCTATAGCAATATTGCATTATTTTCAACGATATAAGGAACACTCTATCTTATCACAATCTATTAAGATTTCTGAGCAGTTAGTGGGCAGCTATGAATATGAAAATGAAAGAGTTATAATATCTTTGTGAAATAGACTCTCTCAGTAACAAGTTCTGGCCAGCTCACCAGATTGTTTTAAAAAAGAGCTGTATGCATTCTTATGTGAAAGATTGAACTGGATATTAATAGATAATAACACCATTGCTGAATGTCTTCTAAGGGATCAAATTGACCATGCTTAACCACTTACAGACCGGGCCTATTTTTCAAACTTGTTGTTTACAAGTTAAAATAATTTTTTTTGCTAGAAAATTACTTAGAACCCCCAAACATTATATATATTTTTTCCTAACACCCTAGAGAATAAAATGGTGGTGGTTGCAATACTTTCTGTCACACTGTATTTGCGCAGCAGTCTTACAAGTCCACTTTTTTTGGAAAAAAAATCACTTTTTTGAATTAAAAAATAAGACAACAGTAAATTTAGCCCAATTTTTTTTTATATTATGAAAGATGATGTTACGCCGAGTAAATTGATAGCCAACATGTCACGTTTCAAAGTTACGCCCGCTCGTGGAATGGCGACAAACTTTAACCCTCAAAAATCTCCATAGGAGACGTTTAAAAAATTCTACAGGTTGCATGTTTTGAGTTATAGAGGAGGTCTAGTGCTAGAATTTTTGCTCTCACTCTACCGATCGCGGCGATACCTCACATGTGTAGTTTGAACACCGTTTTCATATACGGACGCTATTCACGTATGCGATTGCTTCTGCACGCAAGCTCAGCGGGACGGGGCGCGTTTAAAATTTTTATTTTTTTATTATTTATTTTACCTTTTATTTTAAATTGTTTAATGAGTTTAAATTTAATTTAATTTAATGTATCACTTTTATTCCTATTACAAGGAATGTAAACATCCCTTGTAATAGAAATAAAGCATGACAGGTCCTCTTAAATATGAGATCTGGGGTCAAAAAGAATATTTACACTAAAATGCAATTTAAAAAAATAAATAAATAAACAATTGTTCCTTTAAGAGCTATGGGCGGAAGTGACGTTTTGACTTGTGCCTGTCAAATGCAGCCACTTGTGCCCATCATATGCAGCCACTTGTGCCTGTCAAATGCAGCCACTTGTGCCCAGTAAATGTAGCCACTTGTGCCAATCAAATGCAGCCACTTGTGCCCATAAAATGCAGTCACTTGTGCCCATCAAATGCAGCCACTTATGCCCATCAAATGCAGCCATTTGTGCCCGTCAAATGCAGCCACTTGTGCCCACGAAATGCAGCCACTTGTGCCCGTCAAATGCAGCCACTTGTGCCCATGAAATGCAGCCACTTGTGCCCGTCAAATGCAGCCACTTGTGCCCGTCAAATGCAGCCACTTGTGCCCATCAATTGCAGCCAGGCTCGGCTGTCACTAGACCCCCCTACGCGAGCGGCCGGTCCGGTGGCACTTACCTCTCCTCTCCTGGAGTGATGGGGCTCTCCTCCTCGCCAGCTCTCCTCCTCAGTGGGTCTCCTCCTCACCGGCTCTTCTCCTCTGCGCCTCTCGTCTCTTTCTCGGTGGCTCTCCTCCTCAGCGGGAAGCGGGGGCTGCGACTCCTGTGTCCGTTCCTCTCCTCTTCCACCAAAGCGTTAGGCATCCAATAGGATCACCTAATGCTTTGGCCAATCAGAGGACAGGTCTCGCTTACCTGCCTGCTGATTGGCAGGGAGAAACGTTAGTGTGAAAATAGCAAAAATTCATTCGGTATGCCACACAACAGGGTGGGATTGGAGACGCAGTGCTCTGCGCCCCGAGCCAACCTATTTAAGCCTCTGGCTCTAATCACGTGCTTCAAAATACACACCCCCCCACCTATGCCCGCCATAGTATTTCATGTGTCTGGCATCCTAAAAAGGGGCCGGGCCCATGAATATGGAGGGTGGCGGAGGTGTCAGGGGGGGCGGCGCCCATGCGCCCACAATGCACAGGCCGCCACTGATTTATGTGCCCCATTGCATAATGCAATTAAGCTCTTGAGATAACTACATTGAAATGCATACTTGTAAGCTACCAAAAGAGTCTCGGTCTGCATTTTGTAGTTAGGTTTTTAGCTGTTAACAAAGGAAGAATGCAAGCAAAGCTGTTATTATCTGAAATTAATTGTAAGGTTGGTTGAATGTGAAAATTCACAAAAAAATAATGAAGTGCTGGAATTCTGATTTTATCATCAAAGTTTTCTGAGAGGAACACTGAACATGTCCCTTCTGATGGCCGCATTCACATTTCCCAATAATATTCAATGGTCATATGTATTCAGAGGATGAGAAAGCATACAGGAAAACACAGATCAAATGCTGGTTCGGTAACACTACGTTTTTTTTTGTTCTCCCTTCCTCTAAACCAGGGGTCTCAAAACTACGGCCCTCCAGTTGTTCAGGAACTACAATTCCCATCATGCCTAGTCATGTCTGTAAATGTCAGAGTTTCATAATGCCTCATGGGATGGGTAGTTCCGCAACAGCTGGAGGGCCGTAGTTTGGGGATCCCTACTCTAAACCCATATTCATTCCAGGTAAATTCAATCCAATTACAACTGCACTTTTGATATTGAATTTTACTGGATTTAGTAAAAATTTTGTGAAAAAGTGATGGTTGGATGGGATGGGGCTTGGACGTTCTTTTATTGAACTGTTGAATGATGGTGAAAAAATAAGATTCTCTTTTGCATTCCAGTTTGATGTAAAAGTGTCTATTCAGGCTTTGTGTAGGTAAACAGCAAGGGCCCATTCATACGTTATATGCGTTGCTTTGATGCATTGCCATTCATTCTGAATAGCACACCAATGCAGCTTACAACAGATGTTTTTTGCAACTTTGTGGTGCGGTGTGCTGCCAAAAATGGGTACATGCACCATTGTTTGGGATTGCAACACAAATTAGTACATTATTACTCATTGCGCATTGAGGTGTCGTTTAGAGTTACAGCCACCAACGCATGTAACACAAATTGCCGTGCAGAGGGAATGGGCTCTAAGGTATACTTTTTTTATCTCACACTTACCCGGATCCCTCCAGGACAGGACTTGTGATTGCTGTCCATCCAGAGATTTGTGGTTCCAGGTCACATGGACGGTGAAGTTGGGATTTAATAAGAGTTTTCCTGGGACAGTACAATGACTGTTACCATTAAATGTTCCATCATTATTATCTACATACTCCTCCTTGGACTCCAGCTTATCTTCTCCTGATCTCCAGCTGAGCTCCACCTCTCTGGGGTAAAATTTCTGCAGGTTCAGAGAACAGAGGACATCTCCACTGTCACACAGACTTGTCTTCACAGGTCCCAGGGCTTGTGGCTTTGCTAAAATTGATATTTAAAATGATTTGGTCAACAGTGCACATTAAAATATAGCTGTCTGTTTGCATAGGTTTTTAGTAGTATATTCTGCATAAAACACAAGGTATACTCACCTATCTATGCTCCCTCACTGCCTCCCCACTTCACTGCAATGCTCACTGCCTTGCTCTAATGAGATGGGGCTTTCAGGGTATGGAGAAGCATTCTATACCACTACTACATTTACTATTTGCAGGTTTATTGCCAGTTGGAGTTTAGTGACAGTTTCTCATTAATATAAATTCACTTCTAAATCCTCTTAAAACACCCCATATGGCTCTCGTACCATTGGTTGAAAATTATAGTATTGTAATACTAAAACCTTAAATTTGTCCTCTGCAGTTTTAACACCTTATGTACAAAATTTCTAGATGTAAATATGTAAAAAGCTGGAGCTGTACTAGATGGGGCTGTACTATCTGGTAGGGCTTATAGTATTGCTAGTCTTCAAAAATTATTTTTGTATATCAATAACTCTCGGTGGAGCTGCTGGTTTAAAGCGGGCCTGTCCTCTATGCTCTTCACCCTTCTTAAATTGTTCAATCCCCTTGACACAAATGTAGTGCAGTGTTGTAACAATATGAGTATCAACTTTAACCCACAATATACACTTATAGTTATATTTACCTCTACCTGGGTGCTGGTAGCTCCACCTGCAGGAGAAATAACACTGCACACAAACTTCAATAATAACCAAGAATAACTTCTTTCTTTGAGTAAATAATATATTTATATCAAGAGTTATTACAGTGGCTATACTATCACACCAACATAGTGCAACAGTATAGGAAATGGTTATGACAATTAGTAACATACACAAATATACCTAATTATATATATTTGTACCAGGGAGCTCCCCCTGCTCTAAACTGTAAAATCACTATTCTTTGTAACTAAATGCAGGGCCCTGCAATGAAAAAGATAGTCTTGGCGTCTTCAGTCTTCGCTAGCTAAGAATTTGTAATTGTAATCCACAAGGGGTTCCTCTTGGGTGTTGCGCAGTGTAAGGTAATAATAAATAATATCATATAACATGGTCATTGATGTAATGTATTGCAACATATTACTTAATACGCTTTTGTATTCACTGAGGTCACTAAGATCCTTTGTAGTCCCCTGCTCTGTGTCCCCTAAGTCTTAAAATCACTTACATGCTAGGATGCCCCTTTGGTAGGGTTGCACTTTTCATACAGTAGAAAAGCACCCTGCACACCCTGTTATCTATGACTTGAGGCTGGAGGCTTGCTGCCCCATTACCGTGGTGATATTATCCCAAGCATGAAAATATACTGTGTTTAATAACCCTCTAATGCCACGTACACACGGTTGGAATTTCCAATCACAAATGTTCGATGTGAGCTTGTTGTCGGAAATTCCGACCGTGTGTGGGCTCCATTGGACATTTGCTGTCGAAATTTCCGACAACAAATGTTTGAGAGCTGGATTTCAAATTTTCCAACAAAATTTGTTGTTGGAAATTCCGAGGCTGGGTAGACAATTCTGACGCACAAAATTCCACGCATGTTCAGAACCAAGCAGAAGAGCCGCACTGGCTATTGAACTTCATTTTTCTCGGATCGTCGTACGTGTTGTACGTCACCGCGTTCTTGGCGATTGGAATTTCCGACAACATTTGTGCGACCGTGTGTATGCTAGACAAGTTTGAATCAACATCCTTTGGAAACAAATCCAGGATTTTGTTGTCGGAATGTTTGATGGTGCGTTCGCGGCATAAGTGTTCATAGTATAAAAAAATGGATCAACTCAAAATTTGATGTAATGCCCATCTTTTCGAGTGAAATAATTGCATCATAATGATGATTCAAGGGAAAATAAGGAAGCCATTCATGCCAAAAATATATCGCCTGTAACTACTCCGTCTCCACCTATCAGTCTTTATTGCATCAAACCTTTTGCCCATTCATTAATTTAACCTTATGTAATAAACATTTTCTTAGTTGGAAAATTCTGGCTTAAGACTGTGTAGCAGAGCGTCCCAGAGAGAGCCAGGAAAAGTCCTGTTCGGGGTTTATACATCTCCCAGGATCCTCTCATACAGGTTCAGGGATCTCTGATCCATGGTCCAGTTCAGGTCTTGTTCCTCTCCCCTAGGCTAATTTAAGCTCACCTGAGCAGACAGACAACAAGTGGAGAGGCGCCTCTGGGTGCAGTCGTTTTTATGAATAAAAATGCTTTAATAAAACAAAGGTAAACTCACATTTTAGTAGTAAAAACAAGCATGCTCGTTCTGAGGCCGCTCCTCTGTGTATGAAGCCGGCCTATTATACCCGGAAGAGCTGTCTATACCACCACAGCAGAGACTGTCTACAGGCACAGGACCGGAAGCGCCATCCTTGACACTTACTACCATGCTTGTTTTTACTACTAAAATGTGAGTTTACCTTTGTTTTATTAAAGCATTTTTATTCATAAAAACGACTGCACCCAGAGGCGCCTCTCCACTTGCTGTCTTTCAGCCTCGAGAATATGGTTTCTTTCTCATCATGATGGCAGCCCTGCTTGCTCCTTCTGGACGTTTTTACTCCCATACCCCATTTCATAGCAATACATAGACCATAGGTTTGTGCTTGCCATATGGATTGTCATTTTTTCCTTTTTATTTATCTAATGACTTTTGATACATTATTGGTGTAGATCTGATCCTGTGGACTTTCTGAGTTATTGTGCCTATACTTGCTCTTTCACCTGAGCAGACAGCCTTTGCTCTTGGCCTGGGATACTCAGAGAACTTCTGTGTAGGAGAGCAAAGAGGTATGTGGAAGCTGGCAAGCTGTAGGCTTGTTCAGCCTGGTAGTTAGGATCTGTAAATATTGTTTAGTTAGTGCTGAGACACGCCTAGGTTTTGTTTTGGCTATTTTTGTTCCTATTTGTTCTTTTTGGAACACTGTACAGCACCTGTATATAGACTTGTATATATCACAAATAAACACTGCACTGTTTGTCACTATTTCACTGAATTTGGTATCTGTGCCTGAAAGACTGCTCATCCCAGGGAGCTTTGTACCTGCTACCTGTCCCCCAGGTTACAACTGTTATAAAACAAGCAGTATTTGTTGTATTCTAACAATACAACTCATTCAGCATATATATCACACAAGAACTTGCAGGTAAATTAAAATGAGGAATTATCTCACCATATATAGACTCAGGCTGGAATTTCATGGTCTTGGTTTGTCCATCAGAGGTGATTTTGCAGGCAAAAGTGACTTGAAGGTGTCTGGACACAGATGATACAAATGCCAGTGATGATGTTATATTGAACAGTCCTTCTTTATCAGACTCTTCTGACTCCTTAGATATTGTATAACCAGAGTCTGTCAGGGGATCCCCTCCATTGTTGGATATTTCTTCTACTTTTCCATCTGTCTGTTCCACCATCCACATCACCCGAGTGTCCTCAGAGCAATAAGACAGTGAAATATATAGAGAAACCTTCTCCCCATGAATCCACCGAGGATGTCCCTGAATCTTCCCAACAATGAATCTCAACTGATCTGCTAAAAAGAAGACATAAATACTAAAACTCAATGCCACTCATCTGCAGGAACTTGACACATCACATAGACTATAAACATCTACAATAAGGCTATACATTTTATTAGAAAAGCTACTTTGTATCTCATAATTCATTTTTTTTTAAAGAAATAAAGAAATGATACAAGAAAACAACAAGAGAATCTAAATGAACTATAAATTATTTGATTGCTGCACCTTTTAACATGCTAGATGTTGAGCAAGAAATATACCCAAAACCATGACTAGATTATACACACAGAACAAGAACATCTGGGGAAAGGTGGGAAAACAACCAGTAGCTGTATATACACTGAACGGACAAAAGTAATGCCCTGTACATAAGACACGTTTTGCCTTTGGAATAAACTCTGAAGGTTTTTCTGACGGAATTCCACTCAAGCTATGTATGTCTTGCATACACACGGTCACACCAAATTCCGACCAGCAAGAACGCAGTGACGTGCACTAGAAAAAGGAATTTCAATAGCCAGTGCGCCACCCTTTAAGCTCCTTCTGCTAATCTTGTCGGAACAGCATACAGACGAGCGTTTTTTTCAATAGTAATTTGTTCCGTCGGAAAAATATTGAACATGTTCTCTATCTAAGTCCATCTGAATTTTCGGCGGAAAAAGTCCGATGGGGCATACACACGGTCAGAATATACAATGAAAAACTCCATTCAGACTTTTTCTGACGGAAATTCCGACCGTGTGTACGCGGCATAAGAGTATTGATTTTAGATATTTCCAGTGAAGAGTATTGTTAATAATAGAGCATAAAAAGGTATTTTCAACAATGGTGAAGACCATTTTCTTTTCCAGCATGACTGTGCCCCTGTGTACAAAGCAGCTCTCTAATGACATAGATTGATGAGTTTGGTGTGGAGGAACTGGAGTGTCCTGCACAGAGCCCTGACCTCAACCCTACTGAACACCTTTGGGATGAATTGGAATGACGATTACCAATCATATCTTCCTATTCAACATCAGTACCTGACTTAACACCTGCTCTTTTGGCTGAATGGGCAACGATTTCCCTAGATATACTCCAAAATCTTGTAAAACACCTTCCCAGAGGAGAGGGGTCTGTTAAAGCTGCAAAGGTAGGTCAACTCCATATTAACCACTTAAAGACCGCCAACCGCATATATACTACCGTGGCAGGGTGGCTCTATTGCGCGAAACAACGTACCTATACATTGTTTCCTGCAATAGATACTGTGGGCGCGCACTGTGTTGCGTTTGTTACAATATGATTTTTTTTAATTAATCAGACTTGATACATGGGACATAACATTACATTATAGTGGTTGGTCATAGAAATATTGTCAGTTTTTGGCTTGAGTAGATTTTTCAAACAAATGCTGTTTTTTACAATGGGGGTAGATATCATTGTTGGATTCAATTGACAGTTCAATTAACAGGCTATTGACTCTATAGCTACAGTAAACAAGTAAGACATTACCTGTTTGGGATTCTTTCAGCTTTCAAACTGAAAGAATGGCTGTTAAATTACTGTCTTGGTTTGAGTAGACAATGGTACGTAGATACCATTTTTGTACGTAGATACAATTTTCAACAGTCCATTGTTTCTACGGATACAGTAAACAGGCATGTTTTCTGTTGTTTGATAACTATGGCAAACAGCCTGACACATAAAAGGGGTGAGTAGACACACACACACCATCATGCTGTAACATCAGAAGCCACCCATGATAGAAGAACAGTGCCTTATGCTCCCGAAAAATCGTTGCCAATGGAGATCACGAACATACAGTAACATAAGATAAGTAACTTTTAAGTGTATTTGTACTGATATAGACCATAGGCAGTTCATTTGATAGGCATTTTGCTTGTTATAGAGATCTGTCAGTCTTGTATTGTATTCCTAAGATTGTAATAGTTTTGTATGTACAGCATCTTTGTATAGTAAAAGCACAATTTACACACTACAGAAATCTCAGCTTCCTTGCTTATACCACAGAGTAACCTTGCTAGATAGACGCAAGCAAAACACACGCGCGCCGCCGGACACACATGTGCGTGCCTGCTTCACAGAGGACGGCCAATGCACATGCCTGGCAAACCCGATGTCCGTTGGCCACCCGCGATCATGGTACAGAGAGGCGGAACGGGGATCTGCCAATGTAAACAAGGCAGATCCCCATTCTGACAGGGGACACCATGGAGATCTTCTGTTCCTAGTGATCAGGAACAGCGATCTCTGTGTTGTCCCAGTGATCCCATCCCCCACACAGTAAGAAAACATACTGAGGGAACACTCAGGGGGATCGTCCTGATGTTAACCCCTTCTCTGCCAGTGTCATTTATACAGTAATCAGTGCATTTTTTTAGCGCTGATCACTATATTGGTGTCACTGGTCCCCAAAAAGTGTCACTTAGGGTCAGATTTGTCCGTAGCAGTCCCGCTAAAAATCGCTGATCACTGCCAATACTAGTAAAAACCATTAAAAAATGTCCATAAATCTATCCTGTTTTTTAGATGCTATAACTTTTGCGCAAACCAATCAATATACGCTTATTGGAATTTTTTTACCAAAAATATGTAGCAGAATACAAATTGGCCTAAATTGATGAAGACATTTGTTTTTGTTTTTTTTTTAATATGTATTATAGCAGAAAGTAACAAATATTGTTTTTTTCTTCAAAATTGTCGCTCTTCAGGAGGTGATCAAATGTCACCAAAAGAAAGCTCTATTTGTGGGGAAAAAAGGACATCAATTTTATTTGGGTACAACGTCGCATGACCGCGCAATTGTCAGTTAAAATAACGCAGTGCCGTATCGCAAAAAAAAATGGCCTGGTCATTAAGGGGGGGGGGGGGGTAAATCCTTCCAGGGCTGAAGTGGTTAATGGCCATGAATTTGGAATGTTCAACAAGATAAATTAGGTGTGATGTTGAGGTGTTCACAATCCTTTGGCCATATGGTGTAAATAAAGGTACTCCAGATTATCAAACAGGTTTACATGAGTCAGAACTCAGATCAAAATCACTCTAAGTATACATTCTAATGTTAAAAGTGGGACACCAGGAGAGTTTTACGGTGGAATGAAATCAGTGTTCACTTTAAGTGCAGGACTTCCTCTATGACAGGGGCTGTGCTTCCATCTGTATTCAGTGTACTGATAATAGTCCCTTGGACTAGTTGTTACCAGTGCCATTCCCCTACCAGATCTAGCAATGGACTTCACTTTCACTTGACCTCAGTCACTGGTGGAACGGATTTATCATTTCATTTTTTATTTTTTTTATATGTATATAATTTATCTGGTGTATGTTATTTGCTATAATTAAAAATCACATTTAACCACATTTAACCACCTCGTTTTGAGATTTGATATTTATAAGTTAAAATCCTTTTTTTTTTTTTTTTCTTGCTGTAGAATTATTTAGAACCCCCAAACATTATATATATATATATATATATATATATATATATATATATATATATTTTTTTTTTTTTTTTTTTTTCAGACACCCTAGAGAATAAAAAAGTGTTTTGTTGCAATACTGTATGCCACACCATATTTGCACAGCGACCTCACAAGCGCAATCTTTTTGGGAAAAATACACTAATTTTTTTTCATTAAAAAACAAGACAAGAGTAAAGTTAGCCCAATTTTTTTATATTGTGAAAGATAATGTTACGCCGAGTAAATTGATAACCAACATGTCGCGCTTCAAAAATTGCACCCACTCGTGGAATGGCGACAAACTTTGACCCTTAAAAATCTCCATGGGCGATGTTTAAAAATTCCTACAGGTTACCAGTTTTGAGTTACAGAGGAGTTCTTTTACTAGAATGATTGCTCTTGCTCTAACGATTGCGGCGATAACTCACATGTGTGGTTTGAACACCGTTTTTATACGACGGGGCGCTTTACATTTTTTTTTATTTTTACACTGTCTTTGTAAAGATCACTTGTTATAGAAATAAAGCACGACAGGACCTCTTAAATATGAGATCTGGGGTCAAAACCTCAGATTTCATATTTACACTTAAATGCAATAAAAAAAAAAAAATGAAATGTCATTTGAAAAAATAAAATAAAAATGTCCCTTTAAGAGCTAAGTGACGTTTTTACGTCGCTTCAGCCCTGTAATGATATGGTCATCCTCCCCTCACTTGTCTCCATGCCAAGCCAGGGAGCAGATGCGATTGCCTCCGCCACTGCTGGTGGCTCCGGTAAGCGGCGGAGGGCACCCGAGAGCGGCGGGAGGGGGTCCTCTCCCGCCGCCGATAAAAGTGATCTTGTGGCCAATCTGCCACTGAGACCACTTTTATCTGAATGCGGAACACTTGCTGAAGAAGAATATACCAGGGTTAAGGTAGCTAACTGCTGCCATAACAACGGTATTCCTCTTCAAACAGCCGACGTATTATTATATCTTTATCATTACCTGTGGGCGGTCGGCAAGTGGTTAAAGTGACTAAACCGACAACAGTAAAATCAGTCTGTATATGCAGTAATGCATGCTTGTTATACTCACTGTGGAGCCTAAGGGGTTAATCCGCCATTGTGTAAAAAGGCTGTTTGATCCTGTCTTCTCTGATCCTTCCCTTTTTTTTACTGTTCCCAATCCCTCTCCTGATAGAACAGAGCCTTTGGTGTCATTCTGCACATGCTCAGTTTGCTGTGTATTGCTAGAGAGATTTTTTTTTTTGGGCGTGTGCATGTGATCAGCACAGGGCCAATCAGCACTGTCCAGACAGAAAGCCAGGGGTCCTGCAGCCTCGTAGGACAGTCAGAGGAGAATGTAATCTCCTCCTACAAACTTTAACCAGACACTAATAGACGTCACAAGACTGCTATATACTGCTGATGAGAAAAGGTATTTAGCAGTTTATATTTACTAAAATAATTGGATTTCTGTGTACTGTGGGAGACCAGATATAGTGAATGCAGACTCCAGGGTTTACTAACACTTTACCATGAGTAGATATTTACTTTACTCTGGATTCTTATCCATTTACAGATGCTGTATTGAAGTGGCTGGTGAATGAGTAATGACAACACTGACCTGTAGGTGGAAGTATAACAGCTGAGTCCATCAAGGAGGCATCTTGTGCTCTGTGTAGAGGGGTATCTTGCTTTTCAGATGGAGGTATGACTATATCTGTTCAACAAATCACATAAACCTTATATATAAAATTAAAGAGTTTGACATTACATACAGTACTATACACAGATAACATAACAAGAAAAAAGTAACACAGCTTTACATGCTGGTAAGAAGGAAGGAATATTACTGGAAAAATGAAAATTCAGAACTGTCATGTACAATGAGCCATTAAAACACATGTATTGTAGGCTGAAGATAGACACCTCCCATAGATGGGAGCCAATAACACACAATGTTTTTCACTTCTAGAACTCCTAAAGCTTAACTTTAAAATCCTTTGGAGGGATTTGTGCTAGGAGGGGGATTTTGGTAGGGAGAGGATTTGGGCTAGGATGGGGGGATGTGAGCTAGTAGGGGTGATCTTGGTGAGGGGAGGATTTGTGTTAGGAGGGGAAGTTTGGGAGGGGGATTTGTGCTGGGGGGTTGAGTGGGAGAATATTTGTGCTAAAAAGAGGGATTTGGGGGAGTATTTTGTGCTAGGAGGGGGAAATTTTATTTAATATTTGAACGCAGTGATGAGAAAATTCAAGAATTAAAAGAAACACATTTTTTACCCTGCCCCCTTCCTGATTGGCCGGGAGGAGAATCAGAAAGACAAAAGCGAATATTGATTCGCTATTGTTACATATTTGGGTGTGCTCAGGGCGCATTTTTTCCCCTGCCTCCGTGATAACCTCATTAGAATCTAAATAGCAGTTTAGAAAGCAATGAAAGGCAGTAGGACACTACCTAGTTCATCATTCTGCTGGTCAGTCGGGTCACACACACCCCCCCCTGGTCGGTCACCAGCCCCACACTTACCCCATCCAGGTCATGGGCAGTGGCTTTAACCTGTGTCTCCTCCTCCACGGCTTCACGGCGGGTTCCCGTGCGTCTGCTCCCTCCTCTGCGGCCAATAGGATTGCTTCTCCTCTCGGCCAATCGGGTGACAGGTCTCAGGATCCGCTTCCTGATTGGCCGGGAGGAGAATCAGGAAGACAATAGTGAATATTAATTCGCTATTGTTACACAACTGGCTGGGCCCCAGGTGCAGTGCTCTGCGCCCTGAGCCCACCCTTTTTTGAAGCCAATTAGAACCTCAGGCTCTAATCATGTGCTTCTAAAAAAAAAAAAAACTCCATTGGTATTCATGCGTCTAGCGCCCCGCATGTAGATTAGGGGCTGGGCGCATCGATTCAGGAGGGGCGCCGCCCCTGCGCCCCGTATGGACAGGCCGCCACTGGTCTGATGCTCCTTCCATTGTTGCATGATATTTTCTGGCAGTTTATTGGTAAGTGCATCTAAAGCTGGCTGGTGATAGTAATAATCGCATGTAAAATCTGACAGATTGGGTACATTCAGCCTGCCCAAACATGGTTTGAATCTCAGCCGGTCCCCGCTGCACCGGCAGAGATTTGAACTGTCTATGGCCGGCTTTACTCAACCTGCTTCAAGCTGTTTTTCCATTACCATTGACTTGTATGGGGGAGAAGCAGGTCTGATGCCAACAAAAGCCAAGCGACACAAGCCCTTAGCTACCCATAGTCCACCTTCATATACTGAACAGTTATACATTTTTGGCTGTTTTGAGGCACCTTCTATAGTAAGAGGTCCTGTGCTCTTCTCCACTGGTTCCTTCAAAGATGGATGCTCCACCCTGCAGATAAACTCTTCTACCTCATCTGCGATGGATGGCTTAAATTTTATACATGCTTTGTATGTGAATGTGTTATCCTTCTGCTTCTGTGGTGTGAGTTCTGAGATATTGTACCCATCATTCTGGGACAGAGGGAATTTGTGTTCACTGTCCTTCTCCTTCTTCAGCCATTTCACACTCAGGACTTTGGGAAATACATTGGACACCTCACACTTCAGTGTTGCTGTATTTCCATAGAAAAGATTGGGAACTGGAATATCCCATACCTTCGGCTTCCAGGGAAACTCTGTGTGCAACAGGAAAAAAAAAAAAATATATATATATGATTATCAATTTCATTACCAGGCAAACAAATTGTGGAACCAGCAGGTAAAATTGATCAGTTATTACTAGCACTGTAATATTGCTAACTCTGTGTATATTTTAGTGGCAATCATGTGACCTTGGTTTTTAAACCTATGATAAGCATTACAAGTGTAAAGGAAATTTCTGTATATAAAATAAATAAAGTTCTGTATATAATTGTATTCTATTTTGTATGTATTGCACACTGCCCTCACTGTGCACACAGCACTAATAATGTTTTCAGTACGTGTTTGCATTCTTTTGAGTCCTGATTAGAATTAGTCTGCCTATGTTACGCCCCTTGTTACCATACAAGTACAATTGTAATATTAATGTGGTACCTACGTAATCATGTGTATAAAAACCTTCAATTGCATCATAATAAAGCAGAACAGTTATTTGGAAAGATGCGGAGCGTATCTTTTGTGTCTGTTCCCTACTGCAGTAGTTATTATTAATTTGGAACCACTAATCAATATGAGGATAGGAGTTGCCTATCTATAAATTTCCGAGTCACAAGGAACCTGGAGACAGCGTGTTTTGGTTTTTTATTATTAAAAGTTTTCGATTGTAGAAAAAAGTACAAAAGATTTACGTTGTAAAAGCTCATCATATATTAAAAAAAAAAAAGTAATTATTTTGTAACAGTTTGTATATCACTTTAAAGGAGTTTGATGGTTACTTCATACACTTTCCTTTGATAACATCAGCATTGGAATAATACAGACACATAAGATTACTTGAAAAAACTCCTTTCATGTTGTGACAGGGTTGGCAATCGTCATTAAATTTATGGACAGTTTGTAAAAAAATGTTTACAACTGTCTGTAAATATCACAGGCTAATAATTTGTCATGCTGGGTTGACTTTTTAAATAGAAAGCAGGCAAATGACTTGTTATGGGTATTGTCAGTTTTTCCATATCATGTTTCTACTGTATAAATATGAACTGTGTTTTTAATTGGAGCTGTGTTATTTTTCAGGTTGCCAGTAAAAATTGTGCACTGTCAGTAATTTCTTCATGTTTTCTGAGTAAAAAATGCTGTGAAGGTTGGTAACACTGTGTTGTGACTGTCTATCTGCTGGGTATCTCCTACCACAACTTCCTGGATTCCCTGCATGCTTTGCAGCTTCTCCTGCATTTTTAATGTCTACATGTCCCATGGTACCTTGCTGTCTGCAAGCAGTGATCCCTGTACTGACTCCGCCTCCTGAAACTCCTCCCCCCAGTACCTCTGTAGGCCAGATGGCGGGCTCTGTGAAATGCGTGACACAGAAGTGCTACTCACAGGTCATATTGAATATGTGTCACAGAATTCAAGAAAGTCAATGTGTGGCTGATTTCTAGAAAGTAGAAAACTTCCATATACACAATCCTATACTCACAGTTCATCCAGAGAAAGGCAAAAAACCCCAATAAAGCATGATCCAATTTGCTCCAGTGGGGGGAAAAATAATTCCTGATCCCCCAAAAGGCAATCAGATATTCTCCTCAGGGGGATTCAGACTAATAGGGGTAGGCTAGAAATAACTGTAATAAGAAATAACAAAATAATAAAATGGGGAAATGATAATATGATTTCGCATTTTGAGTATAGATACGATTTATAACAGTTGCAGGCTGCTGCTGTCATTGTGCCTCTCTGCATGGTGACAGTTGAGCTGGCAGGTTTGTATTGTAAACAAACTCATGATCTATGTGATTGGCTATCATGAGGATCACATTAGGAACCAATCAGAGTGGTTCCTGATTGTTTGTGTAAAATTAGCAGTGACAGTGCAGTCTCTAAACTAGTGCAGGCTCCAAGTTACAAAATGAAAGGTAGATGAAAGTTCCCTCAGCATTATTGGGGATTGTGGGGGGGGGGGGGGGGGGGATTAGGTAAAGTGAGTCTAGCTTTAAAGCTTAAAGTGTTACTAAACCCACAACAGTAAAATCAGTCTGTATATGCAGCAAATCATGCTTGTTATACTCACTGTGGAACCTAAGAGGTTAATCCTCCACATAAAGGCTATTTGATCCTATCTTCTCTGATCCTCCCCTTTTTCCACTGCCCCCTGATAATTTCCTGATAACACAGAGCCTATCAGACTGAACATGCTCAGTGTGGGAGAGTGCATGTGATCAGCACAGGGCCAATCAGCACTGTCCAGACAGAAGGTCTGGAGTTCTGCAGCCTCATGGGACAGCTCAGTACAGTATGAAAACTCCTCCTACAAGCTTTACTAGAAACTGATAGAAGTCACAAGACTGCTATATACTGCTGATGATAAAAGGTATTAAGCAGTTTATATTTACTAAAATAATTGCATTTCCGTGTTCTGTGTACTGTGACCAGATATAGTGAATGCAGGGAACTGGGCTTAGTAACACTTTAAGTGTAAGACAAAGAAATGGTTGCACTCTGAAATTTCCAGGACTTGCTTGATGTATCTTTATTGTCACAAGTGTATCAGACAAACACATGACAAGCAGTTGACGCATTTCACAAGCAATAGCTTGCTTGTTCACAACAGCGATAGCATTCACCAAGCAGGCTATTTGAGGAGTAAACCCCAATCAGGCTACACCCAAAACTACCTGTTTCAGATGGTGCTACGTGCAAAAACATTTCAGCTGACATGTTTAAAAACATTACAACATTAAAAAATGTACATATATGTGTCAACATACATATACAAACACTGACAGAAACACTGACAGACCTCAAAAAGTAAAATAAAAACAAAATGTGCATAAAACAAATCATCATTTTAACCAAGAACGAGACAAAAAAGAGAAAAAAAAGTCTATACTCCTGCATTCCACATGAGAAAGCGATAGAAGTGATTGCTTTTTACTTGGATCGGGACACCCATTACAATGCTGAACACAGATCATTTGTCCTGGACGTTCTACAATACCTGGTGACACACAATTTTTTCACATTCAATGGAGACTGGTTCCTTCAAAGGTTTGGAGCAACTATGGGAGCCAAGTTCTCACCATCATTGGCCAACTTATATATGGGGTGCTGGGAACGTCACCATATATATTTGGTGTTAACAATAGGTTCAGGTCATCAATTAAAATGTTCTATCGCTATATAGATGACCTGATCTTTATTGTGGACAGAGAACTTGGCTCCCTGGAACATTTTCTGTTGTATCTAAATTTGAACGACAGAAATTTACAGTTCTCGGAACAATGCGATCCAAAAGACATTGATTTTTTGGATGTACATCTTTGTGGTTTTGAAAACAGCATCCATACCAGTTTGTTTAGAAAGCCCATGTCTGGGAATACCCTACTCATGGCTCAATCAGGGCACCCTCGACATACTGTTAGGGGTATCCCAGTTGGCCAGTTTTTGAGGATACGTAGGATATGTAGTGACCAACTATCCTATGACAGAGAAGCAAGAGCACTTTATTCTTGCTTCCTTCAAAGGGGATATCCCATTTACATGCTCGAAAGAGCCTCTGCGATTGCCAAGTCTAAAGGCAGGTCAGAGACGGGCAAAAAGAAACATTTTTTTAACAAAGACCCACATTTATCACATCGTTCAGTAAAGAATTTCATGACATTAGGAACATTGTACATCGATATCTGCCCATTCTGTTTGAAGACAGTGTTTGCGCAGATCTCCTTAAAGATGGAATTAATTTCATCTCCAGACGTGCACCCACCTTGGGGAATTCCTTGTCTCCCAGCTTTTTTGATCCTGCCACTATCAAGTCCACCGCATGGTTATACTTTAAGGGCAATTATGGATGTGGGGTTACAGGATGTCAGTGTTGCGAATATATTATTAAGGGAGACACAATACGATCTTTCTCCAATGAAAAAATGCATCAGATAAAATCTTTTTTTAATTGCAACACAGGATACGTCATCTATGCTGTTACGTGCAAATCTTGCAATGTGCAGTATATTGGTCGTACAACAAGAAGGCTTAGGGACAGGTTCCAAGGACATCTGTATAGCATTGACAAGAATCTGCCAACAAATGTCGGCCAACATTTTACTCAGTACCACAGTGGCAGCAGTGCCACTGTGAGGATACAGATCTTGGAGAGGGTCCAAACACCTCTGGATTGAGTTTTTTGGATATTCCATTTTAAAACCACAAAACCTTTTGGAATGAACTATGAATGGGATATCACACATTTTCATAAATAAACATCTATTAGGATATAATTTGTGTTCCATTAATTCGGCTATACATATGTATTTACATACATATGTGTACATATTTATATATATATATTGTAGCAGAGCGTCCCAGAGAGAGCCAGGAGTTCTGGCTCTGTCACTGAGTCAGCTACTGCGACCTGGTCGCCCCCTTGCTGTCTGGAGAATCGCAGAAGGCCTACTATGATTTGGAGTCAGCAGAAGCAGGAGACTATGAAAAGGTCAAGCGGGAAATCCTGGCGCGACTTGGTGTCACCCTGGCAGTTCGAGCACAGCGGGTCCACAGCTGGTTCTTCCAAGACGAGAGGCCCCCAAGATCGCAGATGTTCGACCTAATTCACTTGGTGAGAAAATGGCTACAGCCTGAGTCCCTGTCTGGGCCACAAATAGTGGAGCGTGTGGTCATGGACCAGTTCCTGAGGTCACTACCAGTTCCCCTGCAGAAGTGGGTGAGTCAAGGAGACCCCAACTCGGCGGACAACCTCGTGGAACTTGTTGAAAGGTACTTTGCTGCAGAGAACCTGGTCACCACCCCTACAGCCGCACGGACTTTCCGCCCAAAGTCACGGTCTCCCCAGGCAACCGGTAAGACTGTTCCAGGGGAAGTGGGTGGTAAGCATGGCAAGGAAATAGGGGGGAGGATTTTTGGTGCCAGGACTGAAGTTTGGCGTCCCAAACAAGGGAAGCTACTGCCTGTCAGCAAACCAAACTGGGGAAACATCAGGTGTTTTCGTTGCCAAGAACTGGGACATGTTGCAGCAAACTGTCCATTGACAGATGAACCAATGCAGTGCGATCTGTCTATTAGAAGGCAGTCTATGTTTGCTGCTGTTTCATGCGCTGCAGCACCAAGTATGGGAAAACACATGTGCCAAATGACTGTTAATAATAAGCCTATTACGGCCTTGCTAGACTCTGGAAGTCTAGTGACTTTGGTTACAGCTGAGATGGTTGACACTGTGAATTTGCATGCTAAAAAAGTTGCCGTGATCTGTGTACATGGGGATACCCGCGAGTATCCTATAGCCACTGTTCAGTTTAAAACTGGCTTAGGTACGGTGACCCATCCGGTCGGACTTGTGCCCCACTTGGTGCACAAGGCCATCATTGGTAGGGACTTCCCTAAGTTTTGGGAACTGTGGGATCGTCCCGACCCGGTCGCAGTAGCTGACTCAGTGACAGAGCCAGAACTCCTGGCCGCTACTGACAATATGGGTTCAGGGGACTCTTCTCAGGGCTCCCCAGGTTTTCCTTTCTCAGTTATGGCAGGAGAGCTGGAGGAGCCTGAGGAGGTCCCCACAACCAGTGGAGCTGGACAGCCATCTGCTGAATCTGAGCCTACGTTGGAGTTTGCTGACCTTAATGTACACAAGGAAAATTTTGGTACCGAGCAGAGAAAAGACCCAACCCTTGCCAGGGCCTGGGAAAATGTAATGGTGATTAATGATGTACCTGTCGAATCAGGGGACAGGCTCTGTTTTCCTTATTTTAGCAGCAATGAGGATTTAATGTATCGTGTATGTAAAAAAAATGATGAAGTGGTTGAACAGTTGGTGGTCCCTAAGCCATACAGACGGGTGGTGTTGGAACTTGCCCATGGGCACTTGCTAGGAGGTCATTTAGGGGTTGAGAAAACTACGGAAAGGGTGTTGCGCAGGTTTTATTGGCCCGGAATACAGAAGGATATTGAGAATTATTGTCAATCCTGTCCTGTGTGTCAGATGTCAGCCCCACTACAACACTTCCGAAGTCCTTTAGTGCCCTTGCCCATTATTGAAGTGCCCTTTGAGAGGATTGCCATGGACCTTGTGGGTCCACTCCCCAAGTCTGCCCGAGGTCATCAGCATATCCTCGTAATCATGGATTATGCTACCCGTTACCCAGAGGCCATTCCCTTACGCACCGCGTCTGCTAAAAACATTGCCAAAGAGCTGTTTATGGTGTTCAGTCGTGTTGGAATCCCTAAAGAAGTCCTTACAGACCAGGGCACCCCATTTATGTCACGAATAACTAGAGAGCTGTGCAAGTTATTTAAGGTGATGCAATTGCGAACCTCAGTGTACCATCCTCAAACGGATGGCTTGGTGGAACGCTTCAATAAAACATTAAAGAGCATGTTAAAAAAGGTTGTTGACAAGGATGGGAAAAACTGGGACTTCCTGATACCATACTTGATGTTTGCCATCAGGGAGGTTCCCCAGTCCTCCACAGGGTACTCTCCCTTTGAGTTGCTTTATGGGAGACACCCTCGGGGACTCTTGGACATAGCCAAAGAAACTTGGGAGGGGGAGCAGACACCCCATAAAAGTGTCATTGAGCATATCGCTCAAATGCAGGACAGGATTGCAGCAATCATGCCGATGGTAAAAGAACACTTACTGCAGGCCCAAACAGCTCAACAGAGGATATACAATAGGGGGGCCCAACTCCGTGTTTTCTCACCTGGTGATAGGGTCCTGGTGTTAGTTCCCACTGTTGAGAGCAAGTTCCTGGCTAAGTGGCAGGGTCCCTTTGAAGTAATTGAAAGAGTTGGGGAGGTCAATTACAAAATATATCAACCAGGAAAAAGGAAGCCCGAACAGATTTACCACATAAACCTGTTAAAGCCCTGGAAGGATAGACTGGCGTTAACTGCGAGGTCCCTCCCGGTAACGCCTAAGGGTACTGAGTCCCCTCTGATCCCTGAGGTCACGATTCCAGACACCCTGTCATATTCTCAAAAGCAGGAAACTAGAGAATTCCTGATAAGAAATAGAGAGAAATTTTCAGAGTTACCTGGCACGACTTCAGCAGTTCAGCATGATATTGTTACTGAACCTGGGGTCCGTGTCAAGCTCAAACCATACCGAATTCCTGAAGCGAGGAGAAAGGACATCAGCGAGGAAGTTAAAAGAATGTTGGAGCTAGATGTCATTGAGGAATCCAATAGTGACTGGTCTAGCCCCATCGTGTTAGTCCCAAAACCGGATGGCACTTGGAGGTTCTGTAATGACTTCAGGAAGCTTAATGCAGTGACAAAGTTTGACACGTACCCAATGCCCAGAGTGGACGAACTTATAGACCGACTTGGCAAGGCTCGCTATCTGACCACTTTGGACTTGACAAAAGGTTATTGGCAAATACCCCTGACTGGTAGCGCCAAAGAGAAGACTGCATTTGTGACCCCGGAGGGTTCCTTTCAATATAAAAAAATGCCTTTTGGGTTGCAAAATGCCCCCGCCACATTTCAGAGGGCCATGGACAGGACTCTAAGACCCCACCGACAATATGCAGCAGCATATCTAGATGACATAGTGGTACATAGCACTGACTGGGAGTCTCACTTGCCCCGTGTCCAGGCTGTCCTCAATTCCCTCTTCAAAGAAGGTTTTACAGCAAATCCAAAAAAATGTGCCATTGGTCTAGACGAAGCCAAGTATTTGGGCTACACTATTGGGCGTGGTGTCATAAAACCTCAAGTGAATAAAATAGAAGCCATCCAGGAATGGCCACGTCCTGCAAACAAGAAGCAGGTCAGGGCCTTTCTTGGCATTGCGGGGTATTATAGAAGATTTATCCCAAATTTTGCAACTATAGCTGCCCCACTGACAGACCTTACGAAAGGGAAAGACTCGGTAATGGTGAAATGGTCCTCAGTAGCAGAGGAATCTTTCCAAGTCCTGAAGAAGGCTCTTTGTGCACAACCAATACTGTACTCCCCCGATTTCTCCAAAGATTTTTTGGTTCAGACGGATGCGTCTGATGTTGGTATCGGGGCAGTACTATCACAGGTACACAATGGGGAAGAACACCCTGTGGTGTACCTAAGCAGAAAACTCAATGACCATGAGCAAAGGTATGCAGTCATTGAAAAGGAGTGTTTAGCCATAAAGTGGGCCGTGGACGCACTCAGGTACTATTTGTTAGGACGCCAGTTTGAGTTAATAACTGACCATGCTCCTCTGAAATGGATGGCCCAAAAGAAGGAGACTAATAGACGGGTGAACCGGTGGTTTTTGGCTCTACAGGATTACTCATTCACTGTAAAACACAGGCCAGGTGTTGAGATGGGGAATGTAGATGCCCTGTCCCGTGTTCACTCCTGTTGGGATACAGGTGTTCCAACCCTGGGGTTGAAACAAGGGGGGAGGATATGTAGCAGAGCGTCCCAGAGAGAGCCAGGAAAAGTCCTGTTCGGGGTTTATACATCTCCCAGGCTCCTCTCATACAGGTTCAGGGATCTCTGATCCATGGTCCGGTTCAGGTCTTGGTCCTCTCCCCCAGGCTAATTTAAGCTCACCTGAGCAAGACAGCCCTTGCTCTTGGCCTGGGATACTCAGAACTTCTGTGTAAGAGTGCAAAAAGGTATGTGGAAACTGACAAGCTGTAGGCTTGCTCAGCTTAGTAGTTAGGATCTGTAAATATTGTTTAGTTAGTGCCGAGACACGGCTAGGTTTTGTTTTGGCTATTTTTGTTCCTATTTGTTTCTTTTGGAACACTGTACAGCACCTGTAAATAGACTTGTATATATCACAAATAAACACCGCACTGTTTGTCACTATTCCACTGGATTTGGTATCTGTGCCTGAAAGACTGCTCATCCCAGGGAGCTTTGTACCTGCTACCTGTCCCCCAGGTTACAATATATATATATGATTTTGTTTCCCTTTCTCATTCCAACTTTCTGCCATACATGGATTTATTCACCCTCTTGCATATTCAGACATTGGTATGTGTCTGTCTGCCATTTTGTTCACACCGCTCTTATTAAGATCCATAGATAATTTATTATCATGTAAAAACAATCATGTTTTTTGTTTGAACAGCAGTTTAAATATATTTGTGTTTTGGTTTGAATCAATTTATTTTGTTTTTAAACTTCAACACTATTCGTGGCTAAATGTGACATTATCTCGCTTCACATATATGTCTACCATATACACCTGTGTATTTATTATATTTATCATGTTTATACATGTATTTTTACATTGATTCAACAGGTGTTTTTGGTATGTATATTTATATATCTAACACCTTTTTGGTAACAATAGGTTAGATATAAATGTATTGGCCTTTTTTTCTCTTTTTTGTTTTTTGTCTTGTCCATGGTTAAAATGATGATTTGTTTTATGGACATTTTGTTTTTATTTTACTTTTTGAGGTCTGTCTGTGTTTGTATTTGTATGTTCACACATATATATATACATTTTTTTAACGTTGTAATGTTTTTAAACATGTCAGCTGAAATGTTTTGGCACGTAGTACCATCTGAAGCAGGTGGTTTTGGGTGTAGCCTGATTGGGGAGTGCTCCTCAAATAGCCTGCTTGGTTAATTCTATTGCTGTTGTGAACAAGCAAGCTATCGCTTGTGAAACGCGTCAACTGTTTGTCCTGTGTTTGTCTGATACACTTGTGACAATAAAGATACATCAAGCAAGTCTTGGAAATTTCAGAGTGCCACCATTTCTTTGTCTTATTTGTGTTGGACAGTGCTGAGCCGAGGTGTGCACCTGATATCCATTTTGCACTTGAATATTGCCTGAAGCGGTGTGTCTTTCTTCGGTTAACACTTTAAGTGTAGTGAAATAAAATAGAAAAACACATTACTTACAGACAGTAGGATTTAGCACTTGTTCTTCTGGCTCCTACATTACCTGAGATCCTTATCCTCTGGCCCCCTTTTCCCCTGTTCCATATTCTTCTGACGCAGAGGGGTTAATAGAGCTGACAGACCTGTAAGACACACTCAGCAAAAGTGCCAACTATGTCCACTCTTTTCTACCTACCTCCACCACCATGGAAGCTGTACTATAGCTTCCTTTCACTGAACTGTCCCATTGCCTGCAATGGCAAAGAACAGCAGTTCCCGCTTACTTAAGGTACACTAACTGATATGTCAGATATCCCTAATGGTTTTGCCATAGCAAGGTCAATGACTGAATAATCCTAAAGCTTCTGTAATGAATGCATAATTATTCACTAACACAATCCCGGTTCATTTCTATTTAGTAAATTCTGGATCTGATCATTCTTGGTACCTTTATCCAGCACAGATATCTCTCTGCTCTCCCAGTCCTCCATGGAGTCGTGTTTCCAGGACACCCTCACCACAGAGTCTGGAAGACTGAAGAAGCTCCCAGGAAGTTTATATTCACTGTTAATTGTGTATGTTCTCTCATCGTTTTGAGATATTTTGCCACAATCTGAAGTCTCCTTGTCATTCCATTTGATCTGGATATTTCTAGGGTAAAATTTTTCTATATCCAGGGAGCACAAAACCTCTTCAGAATCAGTCAAGGACAGTTTTATAGGACCGGACACTGTGGGCTTTGCTGAAAGAAAAAGAGCAAGAAATGATTCCAATCACAGTGCAGTATAACCACTTTTCCAATTGTGTTCCGAAAACTTGATACATACGGGCAGATACCACTATACTTTGTTTTTTGATGTAGGGTCATCAAGCTTCAGTACTGCGTGGACTAAAAAAAACAGACCTCCCTTGACTTTACAGTATACTAATTGCTAGAAATAGTTATGTGCTTACGTCCATACATTAAAAGTGCTCCTAAATTATATAAAAATCCATTTTATGTAGCTAAATAAAAACAGGCTTAAAAAATAAAAGCTTTACAATGTTTTGCTCCCGTTACTTAAGATTTTAGGACAAAAACTTTTCTTATATTGAGTAATGATAAAGTACAAAATCTGTGTGCCATTGGGGTGAATTCCCATCACTTCCGGTCACATAGCTAAAACAGGAAGTGAGAGGAAAGCCCTCTAAACAAAATAAATCCCTGGTTGTCACCAGAACTAGTGTCTCTAATGCAGAGCCGATCTGCCCTATACGCTCACTACGCAAGCTGCGTAGGGTCCCGCAAATTACTCAAGGCCCCCCCGCCTCCCCCTTGTGTCATAGCGCGTCAATTAATGTTTACAACATCCAGTGGCAGAACTTTAGGGGTCGCTGCAGTCGCATTTGGAGAGGTGGTTGGAGGTGGAAGGCGGCGATCGGCAGCTCTATGGTGCCTGTGTGGGTGGCGGGATCTCCCTGGGGCTTGTAGTACTCTCTTGAGTGTCAGTGTATACAGTGGAGAGGAGAAGGGAGGGGCCTCTGACCCGGACAGGTATCAGTTTCACTTTCACTCTGCTTGAACACTGTTGCTGATGCCCGGGTCAGATCGCCGCCTCCCACCTCCACCAGCCAGGTACAGGGGAACCTCTGCAAGGGGGGAGTCAGCTGTTTGGGGACCCTGACATAAGAGGGGGGGCTTTCTGGGGACACTAATGTAAGGAAGGGGCCCTCTGGGGACACTGATGTAAGAGGGGGGCCTCTGGGGACACTAATGTAAGAGGGAAGGCTCTCTGGGGACACTAATGTAAGGGGAGGCTCTCTTGGGACCCTGGTGTAAGGGGGGGCTCTCTGGGGACCCTGATGTAAGGGGGGCTCTCTGGGGACCCTGGTGTAAGGGGGGCTCTCTGAGGACCCTGATGTAAGGAGGGGCTCTCTGGGGACCCTGGTGTAAGTAGGGAGGCTCTCTGGGGACCCTGGTGTAAGTAGGGAGGCTCTCTGAGGACCCTGGTGTAGGTGGAGGCTCTCTGGGGACCCAGATGTAAGGGGAGGCTCTCTGGGGACCCTGATGTAGGGGGAGACTCTCTGGGGACCCTGATGTAAGTAGGGAGGTTCTCTGGGGACCCTGATGTAAGGAGGGGCTCTCTGAGAACACTGATGTAAGGGGGGCTCTCTGGGGACCCTGATGTAAGGGGAGGCTCTCTGGGGACCCTGATGTAGGGGGAGGCTCCCTGGGGACCCTGATGTAGGGGGAGACTCTCTGAGGAAACTGATTTAAGGGGGGCTCTCTGGGGACCCTGATGTAAGAGGAGGCTCTCTGGGGATCCTGATGTAAGGGGAGGCTCTCTGGGGATCACGGCCTTCATGGGTCAGGTAGAGGGCCCCTTAGCAGAATTTTGCTTAGGGCCCCAGGGAGGTCAGGATCAGTACTGCTCTAATGGAAAAAAATTTCTTTCGATTCATATTCTGATGGCAACCCAACACTTATGATTTTCCTTCACATTCACTCTTGGTGATATGGTAAACAGGACAAATAATTCTCCCTAACGGGGACACAGACCACAATAAAAAACCGATAGGGGTTCTAACTTCTCTCCAATCTATCCAAAACAAAAAAAGTACTTTAACTCAGAAAACTCCCTTCTATTGCTCTCAACCTCCTCCAAATCTACAAACTCCTTTTTTTGGGCTGCTGTGATCTGACTTACTGCTAGATGGTGGTTATGTTCATTCTCCATGATCCCATTGTATTTAGTAATGTAGCCACACTCTCTTGCTCACTCCCAAGATGTACTGTGGACTATGTCTTAACAAAATGTTTTACTTTGGAGGAACCATTGAAATAACTTTCTGGTCACAGGGAGCCATTGCTAATAATTACTATATCCAGGGCCACTGCAAGAATTTTTGTCTACACAGGCGAAGGTGCATTTTTCTGCCCCCAACCGTATGCTTGCCAAACACGTAATGTGATGGGGCGTAGCGTGAAGAATGCCACACAGCATTGAAAATTTGAATTGTGCTGAGCTGCCACTAAATGACAGAGACAGAGAATGGGACTGAGGATGCAGATTCCACTATCCCTTTCTTCCCAGCCTCAGTTGCACTGGGCAGTGAATGAACAGAAAGCTCTGTACAGAGGCTCCTGTTCGTTTAACAACTGAAGAGTAAACAGTTTATTAAGCTTTATTCATGAATAAACGCAGTGAGTGATGAGTACCGATCACTGTGTTGATTCACAAAAAGAAGAGGCCGGTAAATATGACATTTACCATCCCCCTTCCCGCTTTTCCATCTTAAAAGCAGCAGCTGGTCAGTGAGAAGAATGTTCCTTACATTGGTCAGTGGGAAGAATTCCCCCTTATACATGGCTAAAATAATCATTGGTGTCAGAGTTTACTTATCTAAGAGACAAAAACTGCCCATTGCTCAAGAAACCTCTAGCAACCTCTGGAGGAACCCTATGGTTCCATGGAACTTTTGTTCCCCTGAGATACTGTAAGCCTGACTACCCATGCTTGTCTCAACCTCTCCCATCCCAACATATATAAAAACCAAGAGGAAACACTTAGGACGATACCAAGCTGCAAGCTAGGTCTACAGTAATGTGCTTACCCCCAGACTTACAAAATTTAGTATAAAAATAAGTAGGAGCAAAACAAACAATAAAAAAATAAAATAAATAAACAGTGGGACATCTCACCAAAAATATTTTTGCTATGAAAAGTCTTTTCCTTGAATTTTTCACCAGAATCCACAATCTTACAAGCTATGGTGACATTTAGGTGTTTAGTGATAGAAGGTGTGAAGGTCAGAGAGGAAGTGAAATCTAGTAGATCTTCTTTATCAGATTTTTCAGTTCTCTCTCTGTGAGCCACATATCCAGAATGCCGAAGACCACTTTTTGTTTCTTCCCCTGATGGGGTTTCTAATATATCATAACGAGTTCCACCTGCTTCTGTCACCCTCCATATGGCCTTGGTGTTCTCCGTACAGTATGAGGCACCACAGTACAAAGTGACTTTTTCCCCATTGTACCATGTCTGGGGACCGTATATGTTGTTAATACTGAAGGTTGGCATCTCTGCTGCAGTAATGGAAAAAAGTAAAAGTTAATTGTAATTCTAAATGAGAATACCACATTAATGTAATTATATACGTTCACAAGTTAATGTGCAGTCAAACTTTTTAATGTTAGTTTTATATATATATATATATATACACATACGCACACACAATATAAATATTGTAAGTAAAATAAGCTTACATATATGTTTAGTTGCTTGCTAGTAGTTCAGCTTTAAGAGACCATTTGCACAAAATATAGTAGTTTGTGAGAAAAAAAGGACCGCGCAATTGGCAGGTAAAATAACGCAGTGCCATATCGCCAAAAATGGCCCGATCATGAAGGAGGGTAAATCTTCCAGAGGTCAAGTGGATAAAGTGATAATTAAGAAGGTAAACAAAGTACAAAGTATTACCCTTCCCGGATTTTGGATGGTTCTGGTCAGCAATATATTCCCCCAATCTGTTTACTGTTCTGAACATTTCCTTGCTTTCAGGACTGCCTGTGCCTCCCGCAGATGCCACTTCTGACTTTTTCTTAACCACTATAGCATTTTGAACTTAAGATATATGTCCTAAAATTATTCAAATACGTTTCTAGAATGCATTGCTTATGTCCAGTTCCTCTCCCCCTGCCGCTGCTCCTCCTACAGCTATTACCGGCTGTCAAAATGGCAACCAGGATTTGCTTTGTATTAAACAGCAGGAGTGGCTTTCAAAATGCAGCTTCTAATGTTTAAAACAACAATTGCAAAACATCTGGGAGTAAATACAATGCAAAAAGTCAGGGAGTAAATACAATGTAGCGATATATTGTTTCCTTGTATTTACTAACTCATTCATATGTAAATCAAACAAGTGACTTTGATCTGCACATAACATCAATTCTTTTCAATAAAATGTATTTGACCCATTATAAACCATTAGTTGACCCTAATCAGTATACAGTAATTAACTGCTTCCTCACCTTCCCTCTGTTGTTATTTTCCTGCTGACTTTTTTCTCAATGTCTTATTTATTAATTTTTTCTAACTTTTCTTTTTTTTTTACCATCATTACTTATCTTTCTGCATTTTTTTGTTTTGTTTTTTCAGTGTCATATAAACAGAACATGCAAATAACTTTGTCAAGCTTTGTAGCAGAAACATTATTTTAGCATCATTTTAAATGGGACAAATTGTAGAATAAAATGTATACTACAGTGCCTTGCAATAGTATTCACCCCCCTTGGCTTTTTGCCTATTTTGTTACATTACAGCCTTTAGTTTAATGTTTTTTTAATCTGAATTATATGTGATGGATCAGAACACAATAGTCTAAGTTGGTGAAGCAAAATTAGAAAGATACATAAAACTATTTTTCAGAAATAAAAAACTGATAATTGGCATGTGTGTATGTATTCACCCCCTTTGTTATGAAGCCCATAAAAAGCTCTGGTGCAACCAATTACCTTCAGAAGTCACACAATTAGTGAAATGATGTCCACCTGTGTGCAATCTAAGTGTCACATGATCTGTCATTACATATACACACCTTTTTGAAAGGCCCCAGAGGCTGCAACACCTAAGCAAGAGGCACCACTAACCAAACACTGCCATGAAGACCAAGGAACTCTCCAAACAAGTAAGGGACAATGTTGTTGAGAAGTACAAGTCAGGGTTAGGTTATAGAAAAATATCCAAATCTTGGATGATCCCTAGGAGCACCATCAAATCTATCGTAACCAAATGGAAAGAACATGGCACAACAGCAAACCTGCCAAGAGACGGTCGCACACCAAAACTCACGGACCAGGCAAGGAGGGCATTAATCAGAGAGGCAGCACAGAGACCTAAGGTAACCCTGGAGGAGCTGCAGAGTTCCACAGCAGAGACTGGAGTATCTGTACATAGGACGACAATAAGCCGTACGCTCCATAGAGTTGGGCTTTATGGCAGAGTGGCCAGAAGAAAGACATTACTTTCAGCAAAAAACAAAATTGCACGTTTTGAGTTTGCGAAAAGGCATGTGGGAGACTCCCAAAATGTATGGAGGAAGGTGCTCTGGTCTGATGAGACTAAAACTTAACTTTTTGGCCATCAAAAAAACAGAGTTAGGTACCTGGTAACTCTTTTTCTAAGAAGTCTTCCAGGGCAGCATCCGAGAGATAGGCTCCTCCTCCCTAAAACAGGAAACACATTAGTCCACCATTATAAATTTCACACTCTTACCTGTGTGCCTCAGTTATGTTAAAGCACCGAAGGAATTCCCTGTAAGCTGCAAGCTCCCCCTCTGTACCTGGTTATTGTTGTTTCAAGGGTGGGAACTAGTGCTGCCCTGGAAGACTTCTTAGAAAAAGAGTTACCAGGTACCTAACTCTGTTTTCTCGAATCGTCTTCCAGGGCAGCATCCGAGAGGATATATCAAGCAATACTTACTAGGGTGGGGTTAGAGACTGGAGCACTTTACGACCAAATGCTTGGTCTTGGTCAGACAGCTGGTCTATGCGGTAGTGCTTAGCGAAAGTACTGAAGCTCGACCATGTCGCTGCCCTGCAGATCTGCTCCGGAGTTGCCCCTGCTTTCTCTGCGGCCGAGGTTGCCCAGGCTCTAGTTGAGTGCGCTCTGATTTCACTAGGTGGAGTGAGATCCTGTGCCTTATAGGTAATCTGTATGGCCATCCTTATCCATCTGCTGATGGTGCTTTTTGAAGCTTGTTTCCCTCTGTTGATTCCTGCATAGAGGATGAAGAGGGAGGTCGTTTTACGCCATTCCTTTGTTCTGTCGAGATACGCTATGAGCGTGTTCCTTACATCAAGTTTGTTGTAGATGTCTCTTTTCCTACTATCCATGGTTGTTGGAAGTGAGGGTATGACGATGTTTTGGGTTCTGTGAAATGTAGAAGAGACCTTGGGTAGAAACGCCGGATCTGGAGAGAGAATTATCTTGTCCAGATGTATTAGACAGTATGGTTCTATTGAAGATAGAGCTTGGATCTCACTCACCCTTCTGGCGGATACTAAGGCCAGAAGGAGCGCAGTTTTTAATGTGAGGTTTTTGTCTGAGCTGTCCTCGATAGGTTCAAACGGAGGGGAAAGAAAGCCCTTAAGTACTGTGCCCATGTCCCAGGTGGGAGTTTTGTACAATTTGGCTGGTTTGGATCTTTTAAGAGCTATGAGGAATCGTCTTATCAGCGGGTCTTCCGCTAGTCTAATATCCATGACCGAGGAAAGTGCTGCAATTTGTACTTTCAGGGTACTTGGTGATATGTTTTTGTCTGCACCATCTTGTAGGAAGTCCAAAACTATTGGAATTATCCCACCGTTGGAGATTGGTCTGTCTTCGTACCAAGAAACAAATTTTTTCCTTATTTTCTCATAGATGGCTCTCGTTACCGGCTTTCTGCTGTTTAAGATGGTGTTGATTACTCTGTCTGACAGGCCTTTGTTCTGGAGTTTTACCCTCTCAGTAACCAAGCCGAGAGCTTCAAGATTTTGTGGTTCGGATGGTTGACTGGGCCTTGTGACAGTAGATCCGGGCGGTCCGTCAGTGTCAGCTGAAGTTGTATGCTGAGATTTTTTAAATGACTGAACCATGCTCTCTGGGGCCAGTGTGGTGCTATTAGTATCACCGTTGTTTTCTCTGCCTTGATTTTTTGGATTACTTTTGGGATTATGGCAGTTGGAGGGAATGCATAGCACAGATGCCATTTCCAGTTTTGGTTGAAAGCATCCACCCCGCTGTTGCCATCTGTAGGGTCCTGGAAGCAAATAGGTCTACTTCGGGTATTCCCCACTTCTGGGTGATTTGAGTGAAGGTTGTTTGGTTTAGCGACCATTCCGTGTGTTTTATCGTTTTCCGGCTCAGGAAATCTGCCACTGTATTGTCTGTTCCTTTTAGATGGATACCGGATATCGATCTTATGTTCACTTCTGTCCACAGTAGGATAGATTGTGTCAGTCTCATCAGTTTTTGGGATTTTGTGCCCCCTTGTCTGTTTAGGTATGCGACTGTCGTTGCGTTGTCTGATTGTATCTTTACATCTTTCCCCTGTAATGCTGGCTTGAAGGCTTTTAGCGCTTCCCCCACAGCCTTCAGCTCTCTCAAGTTTGAGGAGGCTTGAGCCCATTTGGGTGCCCATTTCCCTTGCGAGAACCGCCCTTCCATGTGGGCTCCCCATCCTAGGGCGCTTGCATCGGTGGTGATGCTGACTGGATTGACTTGAGACCATCTGCGCCCCTCGATGACCCGAAGTGGGTTGAGCCACCAGTAGAGTGTTTGTTTGACTGTGGCGGGGACGGGAATGGATTTTTCTAGGGATGCTTGCCTGCCATCCCACTGGGAAAGAATGTAGTTCTGTAAGGGTTGCATGTGAATTTGTGCCCAGGTGATGGCTGGAATGGAAGACGTCATCAGTCCTAGTACGGACATTCCGTGCCTGATCGTTGTGGAATGGTTCCTTAGCAGGGACGTAATTGCTTGTGTCATTTTTACGTCTTTTTCCTTTGTTAGGAAAATTTTTGACAGTCTGGAGTCCAGCACGTATCCCAGGTACACTACTCTCTGGCTTGGGATCATTTGCGATTTCTGTGCGTTTATTAACCATCCCAGGTTTTGCAGATAGTTCATACTCGTGCGCAGGTTGTTTTCTAGGATTGCTGCCGAGTCCGCAAAGAACAGGAGGTCGTCTAAGTATGGTATTATTCCAATACCCTCCTGTCTTAGACCTTTTAGCGCTTCCGCTATTATTTTTGAGAATATTCTTGGAGCTGAGGAGATTCCGAAGGGGAGAGCTGTGTACTGTAGGTGCAGCGTAGCTGCTGGCCCCTGGATTGCGAACCTTAGAAACTTTTGGTGATCCTTCCTTATGGGGACATGTAGGTAGGCATCCTGTAAATCTAGTGTTGCCATGAATGTCTCCCGCGGTAGGATGTTTCTGATTGAATAGATAGATTCCATTCTGAATCTCTTGTATCTTATTCCTCGGTTGAGTGGTTTGAGGTTTAGTATCAGCCTTAGTTTGCCTGATGGTTTTCTTTTTGCGAAGATGTGTGAGTAGAAGCCCTTTTATTCCTCCTCTTGGGGAACGTGACAAATCACCTTCTGATCCAATAGTTTCTGTAGGGATTCTAGAAACACCTTTGCTTGATTGCTGTCCTTGGGCAGCATGGTCGCTAAGTATTTGGTTGGGGGGCGGTTGGAGAATTCTATTGCGTAACCGTCCGCTATGGTGCGCAATATGAATTTGTTTTCTGTTATCTCCTCCCATTGGTGGGAGAAAGCCGCCAATCTGCCCCCCACCTGAAGGCAGTCATTGTTTTTTGTTCTTTTGGGTATTAGGCTTGAGGATGAATTCACCTTTGCCTTTCTTGTTTTGTTGACCCCAGTGCTTTTTTGCCCCTGGCTTATTGAATTTTTTGAAATGCCGAAAGGGCGCCTTCCCTTGTCTCTTCTTGGTTTGAGGGAACCCCTTATTTTTTGCTGCAGTCCTATCCAGGACTGTTTCTAGCTCGGGACCAAACAGTAGGTCTCCAGTAAATGGTATGCCACATAAACGGTTCTTGGAAGGGGCATCCCCACCTCAAGATTTTAACCACAGGGCTCTGCGGGCCGAGTTTAGTAGTGCCGTGGTCCTAGAGGATATTCTGACAGTTTCTGCTGAAGCATCTGCCAAGAAAGCTGCCGCTCTAGTTAGTGTGGGGATGGTTTTAATTAGTTCCTCCCTGGGCGTGTCGTTCTCCAATAGATCTTGCAGCTGGGTTAGCCAGATTAGCAAGGTTCCGCCTGTGCAGGTGGAAGCAATAGCCGGATTTAGGTTTGCGGCTCCTGCTTCCCATGCCCTTTTCAGGAGAGCTTCTATTTTCTTGTCCATGGGGTCGCTGAGGGTACCTGCGTCATCAAAAGCCAAGTCCGATTTGTTCGTGATTTTTGCCAGAGAGGCATCCACCTTGGGGCATTTAGCCCAGGTTTTGGTGTCCGCAAATGGGTATCTGCATTTGATTGTGGCGGGGATGAAAAGCTTTTTCTCTGGGTCTTCCCATTCCTTTTTGACTATGTCTTTAAGTGTTTGGTGTACCGGGAACGTTCTTGGCTTTTTGGGCTGGAGCCCTTTGTACATTCTGTCATGTATAGTGAGTTCTGCGGTTTTCTGTTCTTTAATGCCTAGAGTGTCAGTGATGGCTTTGAGAAGACTGTCTGTGTCCTCAGAAGGAAACAGGTTGCAGTCTGTCGTGTCATCTTCCTCCTCTGAGTCTGAGCAGATACCGTCTTCTGATTCAGATTGTTCAGATTCATCTGAATCCACCTCTTGTTCTGCCTGTACCTTGTTCTCCCTCGGAATGTGTGTTCCGCTGGTAGATGGGATACTGGCCTGAGCGACACTTGCTGGCGTTTCTAATTTTTCGATAGCTGAGCGTAGTGGTGCCATGGTGCTCTGAATTTCTTTTTTAAAAGAATTGAGCAGGTCTTTCAAAAATCCCTGTGATTCTTTTGCCACCATTTTGTCTAAGCATTTCTGACACAGGGGCTTTTTCCAATCTGGGGAAAGCCTGTGGCTGCATGAGGCACATGTTTTGCCTTTAGCCTTCCTTTCCTCGGGGGTCTTTGCCTGCAAGCAAGCATAGAGACAAAAAAACCCCGTGAGATAGGTGGTCAAAAAAAAACTGCCTGTAGATAGGCAGTAAAGAGGTTAAGACAGAGATAATTCAGGAATATTCTGGCTTACCTTGGAGCTGTCCTGGCTTGCAGGATCTGCAGGGCAGGGTGGGGAAGCGTCAGACATGATCAGCCACCAGGATCCTCTGCTTAGAGGCCTTTTTATCTGCTTCCTGCATAAGCTCCGGCCCCGCCCCCGGCTGACCCCGTGCAGGTTGGTGGACACACCTGCACATGCCGCTGTATTGTAGAGTAACCGTGCTGGTAGTGAAGGGTAGCATTGAACAAATTTGCTATTTGTATTCTGTTTTCTTCTTTTTTTTTTTTTTTTTTTTAAACTTCCCGCCCCTAGGTGTCCCTGCTCTATCTCCGCAGTAGATAGACTACGGGAAAATGGCCGCCAACCCGGAATCGGAACTTCCTCGGCGCCATCTTGGTACACCCCCGACTCCTGTAGCGGCCTGTGGCGGTGAAGACGCTGCTGCGCCGCCCGGAGAGCGGCGGATTCGTTTGGGGGGACAGCCGCAGCCACCAGGGACCTAATTGGAAGGTACGAAATCCTCCCTGCTAGACCCTCTGCTGCTGAGGTATTCGGCGGCGGTCGGCGGCCGCCGCCTCTGTGCATGTATCCATCCCCCCTGGCGGGCTCCAAATTCTGCGGAAAGCCAGAGGGGGGTGCTTGCAGAAGCATACACAGGCCTAAACAGCGGCATGGGGTGGGGATGACAGAGTCCTCCTGCAGCCTGGGGGGATGATTGCAGACCCCTCAGTAGGGGCGAAATCTCAGGCTTTGAGCAATGTTGCCCAGTGCTGCTCCTGCTCGCCCTCCCAAAGCCCCTTGGGCTGTATGGGATGCCGGCAGGGGGTCTCCTGCAACAAGCACAGAGACAGGTGAAAATAAAATAACAAACGTTTTTGCAGCTCCTGTGGGTCCGGAGGAAACACAAACAACTGAGGCACACAGGTAAGAGTGTGAAATTTATAATGGTGGACTAATGTGTTTCCTGTTTTAGGGAGGAGGAGCCTATCTCTCGGATGCTGCCCTGGAAGACGATTCGAGAAAAATGCTATGTCTGGCACAAACCCAGCACATCACATCACCCAAAGAGCACCATCCCCACCGTGAAACATGGTGGTGGTAGCATCATGCTGTGGGAATGTTATTCAGCAGTCGGGACTGGGAAACTGGTCAGAGTTGAGGGAAAGATGGATGGTAATAAATACAGGGATATCCTTGAGTAAAACCTGTACCACTCTGTGTGTGATTTGAGGCTAGGACGGAGGTTCACCTTCCAGCAGGACAATGACCCCAAACACACTGCTAAAGCAACACTTGAGTGGTTTAAGGGGAAACATGTAAATGTGATGGAATGGCCTAGTCAAAGCCCAGACCTCAATCCAATAGAAATTCTGTAGTCAGACTTAAAGATTGCTGTTCACAAGCGCAAACCATCCAACTTGAAGGAGCTGGAGCAGTTTTGCAAGGAGGAATGGTCAAAAATTCCAGTGGTAAGATGTGGCAAGCTCATAGAGACTTATCCAAAGTGACTTGGAGCTGTGATAGCCGCAAAAGGTGGCTCTACAAAGTACTTTATTGGGGTGAATAGTTACGTACATTGACTTTTTCTATTATATTGTCCTATTTGTTGTTTGCTTCACAATAAAAAAAAAACATCTTCAAAGTTGTGGGCATGTTCTGTAAATTAAATGATGCAAATCCTCAAACAATCCATGTTAATTCCAGGTTGTGAGGCAACAAAACACGAAAAATGCCAAGGGGGGTGAATACTTTAGCAAGGCACTGTATTATGTACAGCACTGAATACAATAGAAAAAAACTTTTTTTTTTAATCAATTCTCACCATTTTTTCATGTGCTTTGTTTGTTATTTCTTTCAACATCACAGAAACAGAACTTATGTATAAGCTTTGTTTGCCTTCCAAAAAGAATGCATGTATTATTTTTGTTATCTTAACTTCTCGGCACTGGCCGCACGAAAATATGTGGCCTCTTGGCGGGTGGGCCTTGACGCCGAGCGGCCGCATATTTGCATGCATTTGTGCAAATACACACAGAGGCACAGAGTGCGCGCCTAACCCAGTTACCGGCGGCTAACCGAAAGCTCCCGATCCCAAGCAGCCAATCACGGCAGTCACATGATCATAAAACCCGCCCCGCCTCTCAGCATCCTAAACCTCTTAAAGGGCTGGGCTTCAAGGAGTAAAAAAATACTCAGGTTTGACCTATGTTTTTTTTTTCTTTACCTCTTACCTGTGACCCTGGGTTCTCTTCAAAATACATACTCACCTGTACAGCAAATACAGTGTTGTTCCACTGCAACCTGCTGTTCAGGCAGCAATCATCAGGTCCCCCACTGCTATCTTATTTAGCTTCAGCTGGCTGCCTCTTCAAGTTTCAGGCAGTTAGCTATCAATGATGCACCAGGTCCATCTTCCCGCCTGCCCCGGCCTCTCTGTGTAAACGATCCTGCAACCCCCTGGAAAATGTGATGTAAGTATCCCAGAACACTGCAGGACCAGGAACATGTCATTTTGGTCTAGGGGTTAGGGATGGGCCAAAATGTTCTAACCCAAACGGCGAACCCCATTGAAGTCTATGGGAGCCAAGCAGGAAAACCATGTAACATAGACGGGTGGCACCGCCCCTTGCCCTATATAAGAACTGTTAAAGCGCAGAGCGTGCAGACGGCAGGAGGCAGAGCATTTTTTTTCCTATTTTTTGGTGTCGTGATTGACGATGGATTTACATCGAGGGACACTATTTTATTAATATTCATTTTTTAATAAATGACTTCTCAAAAAAACCTGTTTCCTGTGGTTCTTACCTTTTGACACTTTTTTGGTGAATGGGTAGGGGTAAAAATTACCCGATACCCATTCACATGGGGGGGGGGGTGGGATCTGGGGGCCCCCTTGTCAAAGGGGGCTTTCAGATTCCTATAAGCCCCCCATCCGCAGACCCCGACAACCACAGCCCAGGGTTTTTGTATAGAGGCCCTTGTCCAAAGCACCCACCCCCCATGTTGAGGGCATGTGGCCTGGTATGGTTCAGGAGGGGGGGGGGGCGCTCGCTCGTCCCCTCCCCTTTCCTGACCTGCCAGGCTGCATGCTCTGATAAGGGTCTGGTATGGATTTTGGGGGGACCCCATGCTGTTTTTTTAAAAATGTTGGCGTGGGGTTCCCCTTCAAATCCATACCAGACCTGAAGGGCTTGGTATGGACTGGGGGGGGACCACATGCCGTTTCTTTCTTTCTTTTTTTTTTTTTTACCAGCACTTTTTTATTTTATTTATTCAGCTGTCAGCGGGGAAACACATTGACAGCTGATGACTCATCGGTTGTTAAGGACGCCGCGGCTGGCTTCCCAGCCCCGCTCTTTAACAACCAGCTTACACTGCACCCTGATTGGGCAAAGCTTTAACCAATCAGGGCGCAGAATGCACTGTGCAGCTCTCAATGCATTGCAGGTTGTTCGTCGGGGGGAATACCCAGCGAACATCCTGCAAATTCGGCTGTTTGGCGAACCGCTTGCCCATCCATAGCGGGGGTGAAAGTAAAAAATAATAAACAAAACTTTAAAAAAAAAAACACAATTCTGTTTGGGAAGGGGGTGTGAAAGCAGAACTAACTCCCTTTTGGGAGTTACGTTCTGCTTTAAAGCGGAGTTCCACCCAAAATGAAACTTCCGCTTTAAGGGAGGTGACCCCCTGACATGCCACATTTGGCATGTCATTTTTTTGGGGGGGGGAGCTGGGACCCTCTTTTCCGACTTCCTCCCAGTGCACAGCGGCACCGGAAGGGAGATCACCTTTCCCCCCTCCCTCTGGGCAATCATGTGGGACACGTCACAGGTCCCAGATGATTGCCCGGCCAGTCACGGCGCACGGTGCGGCTCGCGCATGCACAGCGGGTGGCCGGCTGTGGAGCCAGACACCCACACTTACAATGCTGGCGCCGCAGATAGGAGGGGGAGACGAGCGGGGCTTCGCTCCCCTGCATCGCTGGACCCTGGGACAGGTAAGTGTCTTATTATTAAAAGTCAGCAGCTGCAGTATTTGTAGCTGCTAACTTTTATTTTATTTTTTTTAGCAGAACTCCGCTTTAGGTAATGACAAAGATATCACTAAACAAACAGGCCGCATAGTATAAATGCTCTGATCTATGAATGGAGGAGGTGGCTCTTGTAATCATCTGTCAGTCTTCCCTTTATGTTTCATTCATTTTACCGTAGTCATAGAAGCTGTATTATGTCCTCAATGAATGGAAGATCTGGGTGGAAAGGGTGGGCATAGTCAGGCTCTCTTGATGAGTGCAAATGACAACCGGAAGATCGTGGTGGCGGAGGTGGTGGCGGAGCATCATTGGAGAAGGGTCTCAAGGAAACCAGGAGCCAGCAGCATGAGCGGCACTGCACATTAATGCCCCGCACACACGGTTGGAATTTCCGACGACAAATGTTCGATGTGAGCTTGTTGTCGGGAATTCCGACCGTGTGTAGGCTCCATCGGACATTTGTTGTCAGAATTTCCGACAACAAAAATTTGAGAGCTGGATCTCAAATTTTCAGACAACAAAATCCGTTGTCGTAAATTCCGATCGTGTGTGCACAATTCCACGCATGCTCGGAATCAAGCAGAAGAACCGCACTGGCGATTAAACTTAATTTTTCTCGGCTCGTCGTACGTCTTGTACGTGACCGCGCTCTTGGTGATCGGAATTTCCGACAACATTTGTTGTGACCGTGTGTATGCAAGACAAGTTTGAGCCAACATCTGTCGGTAATAAATCCAGGATTTTGTTGTCGGAATGTCCGATCGTCTGTACGCGGCATAATAGTAAGTCATGTTCTTAGACTTTGTACACTTAGGCCTAAAGCTTTATGAAAGGTGCAATAAAGTAAGGTTACCTGTGTCTTTATATTGTAAAATAGTGCTTTGGAGGGGTGTACCAAGACTGGGATGTTCCACTCTGCAGATAAATTCAATTCCCTTCTCTGACAGATCAGACCTCTTGTAGGATAAATTCGCTGTAGAAGAAAAGTTTCCGTTCTCTGTCCTGTATGATGAGATTTCTGGAATATTGTATTTTTCAGAACTAGTGATTTCCACTAATTCCTGACTGCCCATCTTCTTCTCAAACCATTTCACAACCAGAGCGTCCGGGAAGTAGTCTGACACCCGGCACCGTAAGAGAACCTCGTCACCTTGGAAGACGCTCTCTATGGGGGTGGCCTGAAGCTTTGGGTGCCAGGGAAGATCTATTAATGGGAATAAAGTGGAGACACATCAGAAGAATTCATGTGCAGAAAATTGTCTGTGAAGCCCTACCAACCTATCAGATTTTTTTCTTTCATATTTCATGGCAGGATACATTGGGATACAATTTGAATTTATTCAAGTTTTTTACACAACTCATTGTCACTTACCAACTTATTACATCACATATCATCAAAGTACAGGGAAATATTTTCTCTGCACATCTAAGAATTTTTTTTGTTTTTATTTTACCATCACCACGTCCATAGATACATAGGCTGGGCTCACACCTAATATCGATGTGGCTCCCAGCAGGGGTCCTCTGTGCCCCCTTTCACCGTTTCAGGTCCGATCTCAGCCCAAATTTTTTACTGAATTTGGACACTGAAGAGGATCAAAAGGCGCACAGGGCTCCTGTGCAAGTTCGCACAGGACCCACATCAGAGATATGTGAACTGGCTCCATAGAATTTCATTCAATATCTCCTGCTATTGCGAACTGGATGCGGGGAACCCACATCCAATTCGCAATAGTGTGAACCCAGCCTAAGGGTCTGGTTTTGTATATATGCTGGTTGGCTTTTTTATGGATATGTTTTAATATTGGTAATTTATTATAGTACTGGGACTGAGCCCAGTGCTCATTTTAAAGGCTTATATGCAAGTTATTGTCATAAAAAGTGTTTGGGGACCTGGGTCCTGCTCCAGGGGACATGGATCAATGTAAAAATGGCTGTTTTTTTCAGGAGCAGTGAAATGCTTAAAGTGAAACAATAAAAATGAAATATTCCTTTAAATATCTTGCCTGGGGGGTCTCCTTAGTCTGCCTTTTTTAAAACTTTTTTTTGCATTGATACATCCCCTGGGGCAGGACTTGGGTCCCCAAACACTTTTTATGGCAATAACTTGCATATAAGCCTTTAAAATTAGCACTTTTGGTTTTTCACGTTCGTGACTCATAGGGGTTGATTTACTAAAGGCAAAACGACTGTGCATTTGGAAAGTGCAGTTGCCCTCTGCAAGTGCAGTTGCTCCAGAGCTTAGTAAATGAGGTAAGGCTTCACTTTGCAAAGAGTACCCAATCACATGCAAGGAAAATAAAATGCATTCTTGCTTGAACATGATTGGATGATGGACGTCAGCAGAGCTTCTGCTCATTTACTAAGATCTGGAGCAAGTGCACTTGCAGAGTCTTTTTGCCTTCAGTAAATCAACCCCATAGACTTTAACAGTGTTCACGTGTTCAAACAAATTTTTAGCCTGTTTGCATGGGGGTGTTCGGCTCATCCCTACTTAGTACATGTGAGCGCATGTATTTTTCAATAAAAGGTACCCAGCGGTATTTTACCATCTATTCTACCATCCTTGCATCTACATTATTGGAAATGTGTTTTTTGAAGTTATGTTATAGCAAGTTTTTGTCTATTGTGTATATACATTTTTTTTATATACACATTTATTGAGTTATTTGCTGTGTGTGTGTGTGCATAATATTTATTATTTTCATATTTGAATTGTTTGTTAAAGTTATTGTTGGGAAATGTAGATTGTCTAGGGATATTTTTAGACCCTCGATAAGTCTGCATAAGATGTACCTTACAATTCCCACAGGCCTGTGAGATTAGCCCATTGAGACAATGATAAAAAACTCTAAAAGTCTCGCCGAGCAAATCTAATCTTTATTCTTTGGTGTGAATATTTAAAGGGGGCTTTCAGAAATTACCACCCCTTGACCGCGTCATACAAATTATCCAATAAAATACAGAAACAATTTATGACAAAAGTGAAACTAATTATTTTTAAGATATCACGTGCTTTACAGGAAACGAAACACAAAAGATAACAGGGATGTGAGAAACGAAACTAGATTACATTACACTCCTAGTAATATGTAAAATAAAATACAGGGAAAAACACAAAATGGAAACTAAATTATAAGATGGAGGTGGTTAAGCTAAATTTCCCTTCAGTTATATTATAGTATCTTTTTTTGTTTTTTTTTTTAATAACAAACATGTTATACTTACCTTCTCTGTGTAATGGTTTTGCACAAAGCAGCCCAGATCCTCCTCTTCTCGGGTCCCCCATCAGCGCTCCTGGCCCCTCCCTTCCTGCCAAGTGCTCCTGAGCTGTGCCTCTACGTGTCCATTCACACACAAAGCTGTGGCTTGGCCCGTCCCCACTCTCTCCTCATTGGCTCACTGGCTGTGATTGATCTGCTGCCTCAGCCAATGAGAAGTGAGAGTCCCCGGAGAGCTGAGGCTCTCATGCACATCGCTGGATCAAGATGGGGGCTCAGGTAAGTAATAGGGGGGCTGCTGCACATAGAATGCATGAAGGTAAAAAAACCTTGAGCCTTTAGAACTACTTTAAAGGGGTTGTAAAGGCTTGTGTTTTTTCACCTTAATGCATCCTATGCATTAAGGTTGTCCTTGAATAGACATAGTGACAAGGGCTCTAAATAGTTTTCCTAACTTCCGATACTAATACAGAAATATGATCAACAAAAATGCCTCTAAAAAAAACTGTTAAAAAATAATTCCATGCTTGGTATTGGCAGTGGAGTCCTACCCTTGCTTCACATTTAAGCGCTACACTTTTGGTACCCATTCTTATTGCACTTATCTAATTTTCTGTGTTAGCTGCTATTTTTTAGGCAGCGCAGAATTATTTGTTACATTCTTCTTGCTTTGTTTATACCATACATGGCTGATGCCCCTGGAATCTGGAAATCTTTGTATAGACACTGTTATGCCCCGTACACACGGTCGGATTTTCTGACGGAAAATATGTGATAGGACCTTGTTGTCGGAAATTCCGACCGTGTGTAGGCTCCATCACACATTTTCCATCGGATTTTCCGACCCACAAAGTTTGAGAGCAGGATATAAAATTTTCCGACAACAAAATCCGCTGTCGCAAATTCCGATCCTGTGTACACAAATCCGACGGACAAAGTGCCACGCATGCTCAGAATAAATAAAGGGATGAAAGCTATTGGCCACTGCCCCGTTTATAGTCCCGACGTACGTGTTTTACGTCACCGCGTTTAGAACGATCGGATTTTCCAACAACTTTGTGTGACCGTGTGTATGCAAGACAAGTTTGAGCCAACATCCGTCGGAAAAAATCCTAGGATTTTGTTGTCGGAATGTCCGAACAAAGTCCGACCGTGTGTACGGGGCATTACTCCACTGATGCTCCACTACTTTCTGTGTCCCGTGATGAGCAGCCGGCCTGATACATTCTAAACACTGGAGGTCGGCTGCTCAACACTGGTGTCTTTCAAAGAATACTTTGCATTTTCTGAATGTAAGAAAAGTATTCTCTGATTGGATGAGGTGGAGTGCTTGACATTACCAGCCCGGCCTTCCACCTCAGAAAACACTTTGCATTGCATTTTCTGAATGGCGCCTGTGCTGATTGGCTGACTTACGGTGCAGCGGGACAGTCGCATGGCATGGGACCCGGGAGCAAGTGGAGATCACTGAAGTGTACTACAGTGGTTATCAGCTTTCAGGGTCATTGGCCAGGTATGTCATATACAACCTGTAGTTACATTAGTCCAAACTGGACCAGTGTTACTAAAAATATACTATTCCGGGAATTCTTCTCCAAAGCAGTTAACAGGAAAGCATCACATGAAACTTGTGGCTATACGGTAATAAGAAGGTGGTAGCTCTGATATTCCTTGTCCTAATTCCTTACCTCTTACAGACAGTTCCCGGAATTCTGGGCCCTCCATAGATTCATGTTTCCATGTCACCATGACTTTAAATTTGGGATCTTTGAATAACTCCCCAGGCACTGTACATTTACTCTCCAGATTAAATTTGTTGCCATTATTGCTCATATTTTCCTTGGATTGGATCTTTTCTTGAGATTTTGCACTTTTAGAGGTCCAGCTGATCTCCATCTTTTCTGGATAAAAACTTTGCAACGTAGCTGACAGCTCTACTTCTCCCCGGGGAGAAAGTGTTGACTTTACCGGCTCATTGAACTTGGGTTTGGCTGTAGAACAAAGTAATGAGTTTAGTTCTACTCAAGATGACAAAAAGAAGCAACACTTGTAACGTCCCCAGGACAGGGTGTAGGGAAGATTACTGTCCAGGAGAACCAATTTTTAAGGTGATAAATATCTAGTGTACTAGTAAATACTAATGCCTAGTACACTTGATCAGAAAATCGGACCAAAAAATACAGTTTTTGAAGCGATTGTATGATAATCTGATCATTAGTACACAGCTTTCGAGAGCCGATCATGACAGTTCATGCAAAATTATCCGAAGGGACCAACACAAAAATGTTTGTCGTATGATGCTAGAACGTATGATTTTTGTATAACCAGTACAGTATTCGTCCAAAAAAAATCCGAAGTAGACATGTGCGGTTCGTTCTTGTTTTTTGTTTTTCGGAAATTCGGATGTATCCGAATCTCCGAATTACAATAGTAAAGAATTTGAATTTAAACGAATCCAAAATAACGAATCGAAATTTTGGACGAAATTCAAATTATTATTATTATACAGGATTTATATAGCGCCAACAGTTTGCGCAGTGCTTTACAACACGAGGGCAGACAGTACAGTTACAATGCAATTCAATACAGGAGGAATCAGAGAGCCCTGCCCGTTAGAGCTTACAATCTAGGAAAATTCTAATAGTTTTCTAATGGAATTTGAATGGTTTTCAAATCAAAATTCAAATTTCCTAAGAGAATAAAATAGAATAGAAAATAAAGGAATAGAATAGAAAATAATATAACAGAATAGAATAGAAAATAAAAGAATATACTAGAGTAAAACAGAAGAAAATACAAAATAAAAGAATAGAAAAAAAAATAGAATAGAAAAAAGGGACAGGATAAAAAAAATAAAAGAATAGAGTAAAGGAGATGAAAATTAAATAGAAAATAAAAGAACACAATAAAATAACAGAATAGAAAATAAAGGAATAGAATAAAATAGATTATAACCATCTTCTGAAATTCAAATTTCGAATAGAATACATTTGAATTTGAATAGAATAAAAAAGAATAGAATATAAAATAAAAGAATAGAATAGAAAAGAATAGAATAAACAATAGAAAAGAATAGAATATTATAGAAAGAATATAACAATATAACCGTTTTCCAAAATTCGGATTTCGAATAGAATAAATTTGAATTTTAATAGAATTTAAAAGAATAGACTGGTAAATAAAAAAAATTAAAATAATATCATAAAATCCATTTTAGTTAGAAACTGGTGAAAATATATTTATCAAGGAATTGTCTTTATTGATCCACAGAAACTGAGAAGTTAAAATGTATATAAAGTCAAAAAATTTTGCCATTTATATAGAATATGGATGGGTTAAAACAGCAGTAATTTTTAATTTTTTTTGCCATCTTTTTTTTCCATTTGCAAGATTTGCCTTCACTTCAGGTTCTATGGACAAGCATGGGGAGGTTCCCTCTAAGACAGTTGTCACTCCGAAAAGTGCCCCCAATTTAATATTTTCCTTCTAATCTCCAACTCAAAATTTAGTTTTTTTCCCCACTGACAATGGTCATCATTAGTGAATTACCCCAGCGGTAACACAAACAGCAATAAAAGCATGACAGATCTAAAGCTTCTGCACTTGTAGGCTGGTGCAATCTACTTTCTCCACTGCAGGTGACACTCTTCCACAGCAGCAATGCAGTTGGAGAGGAAGTCAAGAGGAACAAGGTTCCTCTATGGCGGGGGTCGGCAATCTGTCGATCGCAGGCTACCTGACGACCACCCACAGGTGACAGGTAGACCGCAAAGACGTCCCGCTGTTGCCGAGTCCACTGACTCGGTCCTTGCTCTAGAGCGGCGCATGCGCACGCTCACCCAATTTCAGGCTGCAGAAGAAGTCCCCGCCCCTTGCATACATGTGGCTGCGGGGCGGGGAAAGCCGATCCAAGGGAAGTTGAGAGAGGCGGCAGGGATCAGGGCCACTGCACCTTCCCTGCACCTCTCTGCATATAAAACTTCTTAAAACTCCAGCCCTCCTGCCACTCCAGCCCTACTGACACCCCAATACCATACTCTCCAGACACCCCAGCCCTCCTGATCCCCCCCAATATCATACCCCCTCTGACATCCCAGCCTGCCTGATAACCCCCAATACCATACTCTCCTGAAACCCCAGCTCTCCTGATGCCCCCCAATACCATACTCTACTGACACCCCAGCCCTCTTGATCCCCCCCAATACCATACCCCCCTGAAACCCCAGCCCTCCTAATCCCCCCAATATTATACCCCCCTGACACCCCAGCCCGCCTGATAACCTCCAATACCATACTTTCCTGAAACCCCAGCTCTCCTGATCCTCCCCAATATCATACCCTCCTGACACCCCAGCCAACCTGATAACCCCCAATACCATACCCTCCTGAAACCCCAGCTCTCCTGATCCCCCCCAATACCATACTCTACTGACACCCCAGCCCTCCTTATCCCCCCCAATACCATACCCTCCTGCCACCCCAGCCCTCCTGATCCCCCCCAATACCAAACCCTCCTGACACCCCAGCCCTCCTGTTCCCCCCAATAACATACCCCCCTGACACCACAGCCCTCCTGACCCCCCCAAAACCATATCCTCCTGACACCCCAGCCCTTCTGACCCCCAATACCATACCCTCCAGGCACCCCAGCCCTCCTGATCCCCCCAATACCGTATCATCCTGACACCCCAGCCCTCCTGATACCCCCCAATACCATACCCTCCAGACACCTCAGCACTCCTGATGCCCCCCAATACCATATCATCCTGACACCCCAGCCCTCCTGATACCTCCCCAATACCATACCTTCCTGACACCCCAGCCCTCCTGACCCCACCAATACCATACCCTCTTGTCCCCCCATCCCTCCTGACCCCACCAATACCATACCCTCCGGACACCCCAGCCCTCCTGACCCCACCAATGCCATGCCCTCGTGACACCCCAGTCCTTCTGTTCCCCCAGTAACATACCCACCTGACTTCCCAGCCCTCCTGATCCCCCCAATACCATACACTCCTGTCCCCCCAGTGCAATGCCCTCTTAAGACCCCAGACCTCCTGATCCCCCTGTACTGTGCCCTCCATATCTCCCAGTACCATACTCTCCTGACCCCCTCCCTCCAGTACCTTCCCCCCTGACCCTCTATACCTTGCTCTCCTGATCTCCCTGTACCATGCCCTCCTGACTCCCACCATACATACATTCATACTGTCCGCCGCTCCAACATCCTACCGACCTCTGAACGCTGCCCTACCTCCTACTGACCTCTGTAATCCGCCCTACCTACTACCGACCTCTGTACACCGCCCTACATGCTACTGACCTCTGTACATTGCCCTACATGCTACTGACCTCTGTACACTGCCCTACATGCTACTGACCTCTGTACACTGCCCTACATGCTACTGACCTCTGTACACTGCTCTACATCCTACTGACCTCTGTACACTGCCCTACATACTACTGACCTCTGTACACTGCCCTACATACTACTGACCTCTGTACACTGCCCTACATACTACTGACCTCTGTACACTGCCCTACATACTACTGACCTCTGTACACTGCTCTACATACTACTGACCTCTGTACACTGCTCTACATACTATTGACCTCTGTACACTGCTCTACATACTACTGACCTCTGTACACTGCTCTATATACTACTGACCTCTGTACACTGCTCTACATACTACTGATATCTGTACACTGCCCTACATCCTACTGACTTCTGTACACTGCCCTTCATACTACTGACCTCTGTACACTGCCCTACATACTAATGACCTCTGTACACTGCCCTACATCCTACTGACCCCTGTACACTGCCCTACATTCTACTGACCTCTGTACACTGCTCTATATACTACTGACCTCTGTACACTGCCCTACATACTACTGATCTCTGTACACTGCCTTACATACTACTGACCTCTGTTCACTGCTCTACATACTACTGACCCCTGTACACTGCCCTACATACTACTGACCTCTGTACACTGCCCTACATACTACTGATCTCTGTACACTGCATTACATACTGCTGACCTCTGTTTACTGCTCTACATACTACTGACCTCTGTACACTGCTCTATATACTACTGACCTCTGTACACTGCCCTACATACTACTGATCTCTGTACACTGCCCTACATACTACTGACCTCTGTACACTGCCTTACATACTACTGACCTCTGTTCACTGCCTTACATACTACTGACCTCTGTTCACTGCTCTACATACTACTGACCCCTGTACACTGCCCTATATACTACTGGTATCTGTACACTGCCCTACATACTACTGATCTCTGTACACTGTCCTACATCCTACTGACCCCTGTACACTGCCCTACATACTACTGATATCTGTACACTGCCCTACATACTACTGATCTCTGTACACTGCCTTACATACTACTGATATCTGTACACTGCCCTACATACTACTGACCTCTGTACACTGCCCTACATACTACTGATATCTGTACACTACTCTCCATACTACCATAGAACAAAATGAATAGCAGGGCGCTGAGGTCAGTTTCAAATTATAAACACTTTATTAAAATAAGCAGCACACATACATTGAAGTTAGAAGGAAAAAGCATGGATAGGGAACACCTGAGACCAAGCAGCTGTGATCAGTGTGAGGCTGTAGGCATCACTGAGCAAACAGAGACCGAGGATGACAAGGAGACAGCCAGCCCAAAGTATGGATATTGGCAACGGCATTCTAGGCTGCACACGAGGTGACAGCTGTCAAAATGCCTAGTGGATGTCACCTCTTCTTTAAATATTTGAAGAAGAGGGCAAGACCCTGGAAACGCATTTTGCATTTTGAGAGTGGGGATAGGTGTATGGCATGCACTCCAGATGAGAGATACAGCGCCAATTTGGATTGCCCTAAGAGATTCTAGATACTAGAATGAATACAATATTAATTAACAGGTCAGTAACTGAACATTATTCCTATATTACTTTATAGAGAAAGAGAGACTGTTAGAATGGTGATATGATTTTGGAAGGCAAAGGAGGCAATGGAGAGATCAAACTTCTTGAGAGACTATGGCAGTGATCTGCGGTAAAGGTATGAAGAAGACATGTGCGGTTCGTTTCGTTCTATATTGAAATTCGGACACATTTTTTTGGGGGGGAAATTAAGATGTATCTGAATTTCTGAATTTTAACAAATTCTAAATAACGAAAAAAAAAAATTCTGCCAAAATTTGAATCGGTTTAGAATCATTTTTGAATACTTTTCGAATTCGAATTCGAAACATTTTCGAATTCAAATAGTTTTCAAATTCGAAAAATTTTGGAATTTGATTCGTTTTCCAATTTCCAAAGAGAATAAAATAGAATAGAAAAATAAATTATAGAAAAGAATATAACAGAAAATAAAAGAATAGAATATAATAGAGTAAAACAGAACAAAACAGAATAGAAAATAAAATAAAACAGAATAGACTCGAATAGAATAGAAACAAATAGAATAGAATAACATAGAAAGAACATAACCATCTTCTGAAATTCGAATTTCAAATAGAATAAATTTGAATATGAATACATAAGAAAAAAATAGAATAGAAAAAAAGAATAGAATAGAATAGATTATCATTTAATAGAAAATAATATAATTAAAAAACCAATAGAATAGGATAGAAAGAATATAACCATTTCCCAAAATTCAAAAAGGATCAATAAGAATTTGAATAGAATGGAAAATAATAGATTAAAATAGAATAGAAAATAACAGAAGAGTATAGAAAAAAACAACATAATAGAATAGAGTATAATAGAAAGAATATAACCATCTTAAAAAATTCAAATTTCGAATAGAATAAATTTGAATAGAAAAGAATAGAATAGAAAATAAAATAATATAAAATAAAAGAGTAGAATAAACAAATAGAAAAAGAATATAATTTAAAAAATAGAATGGAATAGAATTGAAACAATATAACCATTTCCCGAAATTCAAATAGAATCAATTCTAATTTGAATAAAATAGAAAATAATATAGATTAGAATAGGAAGATGGTTATATTCATTCTATTCTATTCAGTTTTTTCTATAATATTGTGTTATTTTCTATTCTATTTTTTTCTATTCTATTCAAATTTCGAATTGATTCTATTTGAATTTTGGAAAATGGTTATATTATTTCTATTCTATTGTTTTCTTTATTCTATTCTTTTCTCTAATATTTGAATTTCAGAAGGTGGTTATAATCTTTCTATTTAATTCTATAATTTTTTTATTCTATTCTATTCCTTTCTATTCTATTCTATTCTATTCCATTCTATTTTGTTCTTTTATTTTATATCCTATTTTGTTCTGTTTTACTCTGTTATATTCTATCAGCCAGTTATTGTGGTGTTCATGATCGCTCACGTGATCTGTATCCCAGCCCTGATCACTCCCCTCTTAAGAAGTGGGAGGGGGTTGTACACCTGAGTTCTTGGCTCATTAAGATATCAAGGTCAGTGTAAAACCGTACATACTTTGTTTGGCTCTGAAGAAGAGGGTTTGACCCTCGAAACACGTAAGCCTTTGGACACTACGAGGGCTTTCCATACCTCTAGCTGAGTACTGTGGACCTGGAGGTAGTCTTGTCTGGATCCTTTTATATGCCTATTCTTCTCATGCATTTGTAAGTAGAATACCTTTTAGATTTTGAAATAAAATCATTATTTTGGTAATGCACTAGGTCGGTGCGCCCTTCTTTTATTGTTTCTAGGGACAGGTACCCCACCTGGTAGGGATAGAACTAGCGGCAGGGAAAGGTTCCTGAAAAGGAGGGAAACTGAAGAACTTACAACTTCTCTGGATATCTTCCTACTTGAGCATGAGATGACCAGGCTGCATTCTGCCCCTCCTAACAGGCGCTGTCAGTTTGGCTGAAATCTGCTCTCTACACACAGGTGGACCTGTGAGTGTTCCTGGTTGGGCTGACTTCCCAACGGGTTGTTTGTGGACCAGCATTGCATTATTTCAATATAAGTTCTTCCATCGCCCTTAGACTGTGTTATTGTAGCTGCACCATGCTGAACCCACGCACACACACTCTATCCTAAACTGTTTAGCCTTAATTTTTTTAAGTTCAGATTTGAATCTGATTGTTTGTTTAAGAGTAGTACAGACTGTTCTCATCTATATAGCCTAATAACTAAGGATTCTGCCTCCACAGATTAGAAGATGAAGAATATGGAAAGTTCTGGAGACTAGAGAAACTATGACAAGCCTGAGAGCAATGATGTATCTTATAACGTAGGTTAGCTGTGCTATAGCAGTTCACATTACGATGAAATGTTGCATTATTTACCTAAAATGGACTTAGGATCATAGGTTTTCTCCATTGTTTCTTTATTATCCAAAACCTTGCAGGTCACAGTGGTCCCCAGATGTCTGGATATAGAAGGAATGAAGGTCAGCTTTGTGGTTACATCCTTAAGTTTTCCTTTCTTCTTATTGACAATGTTCCTTGTTACTTCGTACTCCCTGGACATTAAAGGTTCTTCCTCCTCCTTATCTGTGGATGGATTCTCAGAGACCTCAAGTCTTGTTTTATCCTTAGACAGAATAACCCAGGTCACTTGGGCATCCCCAGTACAGTTTGAAGCTTTGCAGGACAGCACGGTCTTCGCACCATCAATCCACACAGGACTCTCAATGTCACCCATTGAAAACTTCTGAGAACCTGTTTGAAATGTAATATTTGTGTGAGGAATTTAAATATACACCCTTTGCAAAGTGCACAGAACATTACTACAGCTGACATATTACAGTTGACATGGGATTTGGACTTGTAATATTATCTTGGAAGGGTTTTTACATATAAGTGAAAAATCAATGAAAACCCTTTCTTCAAATAGTGGGTTTGTGGCTTGCATAAAATAGAACTCTTTGCCCAAAACAATGTGGTCCATTGGTAGAAGTGAAGGAGCTTGGATAACCTCATGAGCTGCAAATATGAACCTTTTAAACATATATCATATAATCAGATATGTTTTAAAATGGCTAGAACAGCCTCTATCAAACTATTTAACATGGAGCAACCATTTAAATAACTTTTGAGGCTCAGGGAACCCTTGGTAATAATTACTATATCAAAAGTTAACAGTTCATTAGTTTGATGGTCATTGGGAAGAATGCTCCTTACATTTGTGGTCTTTGGGAAGATCCCTCCCCCTTACAGATATCTAAAAAGATTACCGTATATACTCGAGTATAAGCCGACCCGAATATAAGCCGAGGCACCTAATTTTACCACAAAAAACTGGGAAAACTTATTGACTCGAGTATAAGCCTAGGGTGAGAAATGCGCAGCTACTGTAAGTGGAAAAGAGGGTCAACAATGCCCATTTGCAGCCTCACTGTGCCCATTTGCAGACATAGGTCCCCCGAACTTCAAACTCGGTAGTTAAGGGATCCTAGATGTCCCCTAGCTGCAGCCAAAATTTGGGGTCTCTGGACCCAAAGGTGTGCAAAGCCAGTGGAACTAGCACTACAACATATCCAAAGCTGGGGTTCCTAGCACCAAGTGGCCCTGAGATACGGGGCCCCAAAGTCGGTTTGGAAAATGTCATTCTCTGCTGCAGAAAAGTGCTTGACTCGAGTATAAGCCAAGTGGGGGCATTTTCAGCACAAAAAATGTGCTGAAAAACTCGGCTTATACTTGAGTATATACGGGATTGTTGATATTGTTTACTCATCTGAGAAGCAGAATTTACTAATTGCTCAAAGAACCCCTAGCAACCTTCTTAAACAGGGGTCTCCAAACTATGGCCCTGCAGTTGTTCAGAAATTACAATTCCCATCATGCCTAGTCATGTCTGTCAATGTCAGTGTTTTACAATGCCTCGTGGGATGTGTAGTTCTGCAACAGCTGGAGGGCTGTAGTTTGGAGATCCCTGCTCTAGAAGAACCCTAGAGTTTCATGGAACAATGGTTGAGAAAGGCTGGATTAGAGCCTTCTCAATGAATATACTGAACACTTTTTAAAGTGATATTAAAGGCAGTTTTAAAAATAATAAAAAACATGTCATACTTACCTGCTCTGTGTAATGGTTTTGCACAGAGCAGCCCCGATCCTCTTCTTTTCAGTTCCCCCACCGGCACTCCAGGCCCCTCCCTCCTGCCCCCACAGCAAACAGCTTGCTATGGGGGCCCCGAGCAGGCTCGCTCCTGAGCCAATGCTCTGTGTATTCATTCACACATGGAAATCAGCTCGGTCCTGCACCTGCTCTCTCCTCATTGGCTCACTGGCTGGGATTGACAGTAGTGGGAGCCAATAGCTACTGCTGCTGTCTCAGCCAATGAGGAGGGAGAGACCCCGGAGAGCTGAGACTGTTGTGCACATCGCTAAGTTGAGATGGGGCTAAGGTAAGTATTAGGATGCTGGGGGTGCTGCTGCACACAAAAGGTTTTTTACCTTCATGCATAGAATGAAAAGCCTAGAGCCTATAGATGCTTATGGCAAAGTATGTTTAATAAATCAACATTTTCAGCATTTGACACTGATGCTAAAGCCATGTTTTACTTGCTTTTAATATATGTTGTACTGTACATGTGCTAAACCAATTACATGTGATTTCATTTGCACATATGGCCAGTTGAATTATATTTTGTGTAAAAAAATGAATTGTATGTACACTGTAAATCCAAAAAGTAACCATCATTATATTCCTGCACTGTTTTTTTTTTTTTTTCCATTTCGTTCTGTAGTCCTAAAAACTGTCTAATTGGGCGACTATGTGGCAGATGAGGTTTAATATTGATAAATGTAAAGTTCTGCACTTGGGGGCTAAGAATATGCATGCATCATACATACTAGGGGGAGTACTACTGGGGGGATCCATAGTGGAGAAGGATCTGGGGGTTTTGGTAGATCTAATAACATGCAATGCCAAGCTGCAGTTTCCAAAGCTAGCCTTTCTTCTATTAGGAGGGGTATGGACTCCAGAGAGAGTGAGCTATCATCTGTACAAATCATTAGTAAGACCTCATCTGGAATATGAAGTTCAGTTTTGGGCACCAGTTCTCAAAAGGATATCGGGGAACTGGAGAAAGTGCAGAGAAGGGCAACAAAACTGATAAGATGCATGGAGGAGCTCAGCTATGAGGAAATATTAGAGGAACTGAATGTATTCTCTCTTGAGAAAAGGAGATTAAGGGGAATATTGATCACCATGTATAAATATATAAGGGGTCCATATAGTGAACTTGGTGTTGAGTTATTCACTTTGAGGTCATCACAGAGGACAAGGGGGCACTCTTTACGTCAAGAGGAAAAGAGATTTCATCCCAAATACGGAAAGGTTGCTGTGTATTATTTCTTCACAGTAAGAGCTGTGAAATGTGAAATAGACTCCCTCCAGAGGTGGTTCTGGTCAGCTCAGTAGATTGCTTTAAGAAAGGCCTGTGTTATTCCCTAAATGTGCATAATATAACAGGGTATTGGCATTTATAGGTAAAGTTGATCCAGGGAAAATCCGATTGTCTCTCTGGGATCAGGAAGGAAATTTTTCCCCTGCTGTAGCAAATTGGAGCATGCTCTGCTGGGGTCATCTGTGTGTATAGGATTGTGTATATTGGATTGTATGATATTATTTATGTATTTTTATGGTTGAACTAGATGGACTTGTGTCTTTTTTCAACCTGACTAATGTAATGTGGCTATGTACACTTAAAGTGTCACTAAACCCACATCATAAAAAACTATCAATAAATGTTGTATTACATGCTATCCATACTCACTCAGTCAATATGAGATTCCTTTTCTGTATTCTGTAAAAAAAAACCTGGTTGCTCCTGCTGCTCTCTATCTCCCTCTTCTGTTCATGTCCCCAATTCAGCTAGGGATTTTGCAGCTGTGGTGGCAACTTTGCACATGCACAGTTCTCTCTAAGTTTCTATGCTGAGCATTTCCTCCCTATCATATTTGAGCAGCCCCTGTGACTGTAGAGCCACACATGTGGGTGTATACATAGTGGTTAAATGACAGCCCACTCCCTCCTCCTCCCTCCTTCTCCCTCCTCCTCCATCCCCACTAACCAGCTAAACAAAATGGGGGTGGGATATTACATGTAGATTGATGGAGGATTCACCCCCCTCTTATTCTAATGCCCCGTACACACGGTCGGATTTTCCGATGGAAAATGTCCGATCGGAGCGTGTTGTCGGAAATTCCGACCGTGTGTGGGCTCCATCGGACATTTTCCATCAGATTTTCCGACACACAAAGTTGGAGAGCAGGAGATAAAATTTTCCGACAACAAAATCCGTTTTCGGAAATTCCGATCGTGTGTACACAAATCCGACGCACAAAGTGCCACACATGCTCAGAATAAATAAAGAGATGAAAGCTATTGGCCACTGCCCCGTTTATAGTCCCGACGTACGTGTTTTACGTCACCGCGTTCAGAACGATCGGATTTTCCGACAACTTTGTGTGACCGTGTGTATGCAAGACAAGTTTGAGCCAACATCCGTCGGAAAAAATCCTAGGATTTTGTTGTCGGAATGTCCGAACAAAGTCCGACCGTGTGTACGGGGCATGAGACACAGCCTGTGTTGGCACTTTTTTTAATACAGGAGAGAGGGTTTTTTGTGTCTCCTCCAAGAATGAAACTGGAAATAAGCTCTAAAGTGATAAGTTTAGTTTTTTTTTTTTTAATTCAGCCCCAGGAACAGTACTTACAATGAATGAACTGTGTTCCTTGTGCTCCCAACATCTATTAGTAAAGGAAATAGTTAATTTGGGCCAGCTTGGTCTGAACAAACTGTTTAAAGTTTAGCTTTAACCTTTTGATACTGTAACTAAGAGGTGCCATAGACACTAGTGTGCATTTCATAGTGTATAATTTATAATGCGCAGCGAGTACATCTGAGGCTGAAGAAGAGTAAAGAAGCACAGTCTATCTAAAGCAATCATTTACATTAAAACACAAAGTAAACACGGTACCACTCACCTGCATTCCTCTTATAATAATACACAGCAGCAATCAGTGCCAGTAGAATTAGCACTCCAATAATACATCCCACAATTGCTCCTACATTGCTTTCGTTGTCATTATTTCGCCCTGAAAATAGTGAGAGATTATTAAATTGCAAAGCTTATATAAATACCATATAATCCTATATCCTCAAAACTTTGGTCCATCATGAAGTAAGTCAAGTGAAATGAAAATTACAGCATCGCAAAATTGAGAGATGATGCTTGCAAAGCTACACATGCAGGGAAGGGTGCAAACAGCAATTTTCTCCCTGATTGTGTGAATGCTTGTTGTCACATTCGCACAATGACCCCTTAGTGAGCCGTTTCTAAGTAGAACAGAATTTTTCAAATGTCCAATGACCCAGTGCAGGGCACACATGGTAAGTGTTGATGACACCCAATGAGTGTTTTTCACAGTGGATAAATACATTGTTAGGCATTTTGCTAATGTACACTATATTACCAAACTTGCTCATCCATGTCTTTATGGACCTTGCTTTGTGCACTGGTGTGCAGTCATGTTGGAACAGGAAGGGGCCATCTCCAAACTGTTCCCACAAAGTTGGGAGCATGAAATTGTCCAAAATGTCTTGGTATGCTGATGCCTTAAGAGTTCCCTTCACTGGAACTAGGGGGCTAAGCTCAACCCACGAAAAACAACCCCACACCATAATCCCCCCTCCACCAAATGATTTGGACCAGTGCACAAAGCAAGGTCCATAAAGACATGGATGATCAAGTTTAGGGTGGAGGAACTCGACTGGCCTGCACAAAGTCCTGACCTCAACCCGACAGAACACCTTTGGGATGAATTAGAGCAGAGACTGCAAGCCAGGCCTTCTCATTCAACATCAGTGCCTGACCTCACAAATGCGCTTCTGGAAGAATGGTCAAACATTCCCATAGACACACTCCTAAACCTTGTGGATGGCCTTCCCAGAAGAGTTGAAGATGTTATAGCTGCAAAGGGTGGGCCAACTCAATATTGAACCTTACGGAATAAGACTGGGATGCCATTAAAGTTCATGTGAAAAGGCAGGTGTCCCAATACTTTTGGTAATATAGTGTATATAGCCCAGTCGAAGTGCATGAACTAAAGAAAAGGACATTGTTTTTAATAGGAATTGTTCACACTAATGATTCTATTGCAGGGGATTGGCAAAAGTTCTTCAAGGCCGTGGTTTAGGTTCATTGACCTGACTTTGACCATCGAAGTAATAAAAATTCTATCAATGCAGGTTAACAAAGGTCCTATGGTGTAAATGAACCCTTCATTTGCCTACTGAGTGAACATATAATTCCCTGCCTGCACAAACTTATTAAACATATATCATATAATCAGATACTGTATTTGAACAGTCTTTCTCAACCTATTTAACATGGAGCAACCATTTAAATTACTTTTGAGGCTCAGGGAACCCTTGGTAATAATTACTATATCAAAAGTTCACAGTGCATTAGTTTAATGGTCACTTAGAAGAATGCTCCTTACACACGGTCGGACTTTTCGTCTACAAAAGTCCGACAGCCTGTCCGACAGACTTTCGACGGACTTTTGTCGGACTTGCGGCGGACTTGCGGCAGACTTTCTTACGAACGGACTTGCCTACATACGATCACACAAAAGTCAGACGGATTTGTACGTGATGACGTACACCGGACTAAAATAAGGAAGTTGATAGCCAGTAGCCAATAGCTGCCCTAGCGTGGTTTTTTGTCCGTTAGGACTAGCATACAGACGAGCGGATTTCTGGGTCCGGCGTAGTTACGACGTAAAGATTTGAAGCATGTTTCAAATCTAAAGTCAGTCAGATTTGAGGCTGAAAAAGTCCGCTGAAAGTCCGGGGAAGCCCACACACGATCGGATTGTCAGCCAGCTTTAGTCCGTCGGCGTCCGTCGGACTTTTGTAGACGAAAAGTCCGACCGTGTGTACGCGGCATTATATTTGTGGTCTTTGGGAAGATCCCTCCCCCTTACAGATAGCTAAAAAGATTATTGATGATATTGTTTACTCATCTGAGAAACAGAATTTACTTATTGCTCAAGGAACCCCTAGCAACCTCTAAAACGGGGGTCTCCAAACTATGGGGCTCCGTGGGGCCAGAAGGAAGATCACCTCCCCCCCTCCCTACCTGCAGTCTTCTGGGACATGTCACAGGTCTCAGAAGAATGCCCGGCCATTCACAGCACACGGCACGGCTCGTGCATGCACAGTGCGTGCCCGGCTGTGAAGCCACAGCCGGGCGCCCACAGTAAGAATACTGGTGCCACAGAGAGGAGGGGGAGAGGGGCAGGGCTTCGGGTGCCCACATCGTGGACCGTGGGACAGGTGAGTGTCCGATTATTAAATTCAGCAGCTACAAAAAGTGCAGCAGCTGACTTAAATTTTTTTTTTTTTTTCGGCGGAACTCCACTTTAAGCTGGGAGGCAGAAATTGCATGAACCTACAAAGCCCCTCTAGTGGTTAATTCACAGATCTAATAATTATTAAAAATTCAGAACAGCAAGAATGCAAAAAGGTGGGTCATATAAAAATCTATTTTAAGGTAAACACTGCCATTATAAAAATCAGTATACATGTCCTTTATAAAATATATTATATTTCCGTTTGCAATTTTGTTAACCGTGACTTGAAGTGTAGAATAAGCTGAGGGCCTTACCTTGATAGGCCAGCTGAAGGTCTTTTTGTACAGAAGGTGAGAGGGTTTCATGTCGGGCTGAACAGGACAAAATTTTTGGTGACACATCAGTTGGTATTGTCCATGTTCTGTTAACAGAGTAAGTGCCATCAGCATTTGTTTGATCAGACAGTACTGAGTCCTCCATGATCGTGCCATCCATTAGAAGTTCCACTGAGATCTCTCTGGGGTAGAATCCCATCACTGAGCACAGTGCAAAGCTGGTCTTGTCCTCCTTCTCCACCTTCTCAATCGTGACCGATGGAGTTGCTGAAATATAATAATCTTCTGTTAATTACAGAACCAATGACCATTCATTTAATCATGTATTTTAAAAGTACCAGGGCACCTGATTTACTGCAGCTAATTGGCCCACTCGGGAGAATAAGCCCTCCCAAGAAGAGCAACATAGAGACATGGAGATTGATTGAAACGTAGTTAACTTTTTTTTGCTTCTTTTGTTTTGTTTTTTCTTAATTATTATTATTATTTTTAACATTTATTTCATCCCAATCATGTTTGAATACACTAATGTTAACCGACATGTTACCTCTAGTTAAAAATACTTTTTTGGTAAAATAATGTTTCAGTTTTGCTCTTGAACTTGCCTCCTGCTAGATTCCTGATCTTAGCTCAATGTTGAAAATCCTGCCCCTCCTGAACTTTATTTGTACCCTTCATATATTTAACCCCTTGGCATAGAGCGTATGCAAATACATATCTCTCAACTTTTTTGGGATGGGAATAAGGGACACCTATCAGCAAAAGTATGCTGGCATAGGGCACACCCCCTTAAAGTAGAATTGTACGAAAAACAAGATTGGTTAAACCCACAATTCATTTTTTTACCACTATTATTCTTTTATATTGGCTTTTGGAATCTAAAAATGCAGCAATTTAGAAATCAGATGAAAGGTTTAGCACTGGGAAACACTTTGTGATAGATAAAAAGTGCATTTTATATACATCTATACAGATCAGACCAAAATGAGGGACAAATGAGGGGGAAAGAGGGACAGAGGGACATTGCTCCAAATCAGGGACAGTCCCTCAAAATCAGGGACAGTTGGGAGCTATGCAAATATGCGGCCCCACTGGACTGGGCTCTTTTCCGTGGGGACGCATATTTGCGTATCTGTCTTTGTGCTCGGAGCTCACCAGTACAGAGACTGGGGGTCTCAGCGAGAGCCCCGGGCCCCATACTAACCGGAAATTCTGATTCCAGGTCACCTGATCGCCGTTATAGCATCGGATTGGCTATAGTGATTAGTCACTGTGAAGCCCACCCCCATGTTTACTCTCTCTGAATGGAGCAGAGAGATACATCGTATCTCACTCCTTGCAAAGAGAAAAAAAGAACTGCATGTAAAAAAAAAAAAATAAAATAATAATAATAATACAAAAAAATAAAATAATAATAAATTAAATAAAGACAGATAAATACTTAGCTCAAGGTTTGATCTAGGTCAGTGCCAGGGTTATGGCCCGTACACTCGATCCAAATATCGTACAACGGATCGTACGACCGTTTTCGCTTAATAGTCGCAAGTAGAAATTGAATAGGTAGATAAAGTCACGAAAATTCTCGTACGACAAAAAAAAAAAAAAAATCAGAAGTGATGTGTTGTAATGTATTTATATTGTATTTTCGGACGACAACTATACTGACTAAACGAAAATCGTACCATCTGGAATCGTACAAGGAAAATTTTCGTGCATGTCCGATCGAATAAGATTGGATTAACAGTCGTGATTGGCTGTCGAAAGCAGTATACACACGATCCGAAAATCGTACGATTCTTCCTCGGATGACAGTCTTCATACGATACTCGGATCACGTGTACGGGCCATTAGTGTTTGGGTAAAGGTTGGGGTCAAGGGTCAAGGTCAGTATTTTTTTGGGAAGGATTTTTTTTTTAAATAGTTAAAATATCAGGAGATATCTATTACCATTTACCACCAAATGAAAGCCCAATTTGTCCCGAAAAAAAGTGATATAATCCACCTGGATGCACAAAGAAGTTGAGATGATATGTACAGTTTTACTAACACATGTCAAAGTTGCAAAATTTTGCTTGGTCATTAACATTTGTCTTACCCTTAGGCTATGTTTCCACTATTATGTCCCCAAAGTCGCGCGATTTTGCCGTGATTTTTTGCCGCGACTTGAACCAATGCCTGTGTATTCTTGAGGTCTATTGACCTCAAGTCGCGTCAAAGTGGGACCAAAGTAGTGCAGGGACTACTTTGAATTCGCTGCGACTTGAAGTCGCACAGATGTGAACGGTACTCATTGGAAATCATGGTGTACAACTTGTCATGCAAATTTTCAGTCCCAAATCGCATGAAAAGTCGCACTAGTGGAAACCGAGCCTTAGGCACAAAGGGGTTTAAGGTTTCGACCATGTCCCCCCTTTCTCTTCTTTCCTCATGGCTGTACTTAAGTTTCACCAGTCTCTTCTGATACAGAATGTTATGTCTCAGACCTTGCACCATTTTTGGTGTCCATCTTTGGATTCACTTTATCTTATCAATATCTTTTGTATGTAGGGTCTCCAGAACTGGACACAGTACTCAAACTGGATTAACTGAACTACAACAAGGAGGAATGCAGATGACCGCAACCAGGAGAGTTACAGTATCTGTTTAAAATGTTGCCTATATGCAAAAGCCATACCTTCTAAGACCTGCTGTAGTCTATGTGAATATGACATCTTGCTAACTTGACATGATCCACAGGCAGGGTCCACCTCACCAAGTGTAGTGAAGTTTAAAAAAAAAAAAAAAAGAGACATGCTAAGCCTGACTCTGAATAGGTAGAAAATGAAACAGACTTAATAGCATGGTAAGTTGGGAGTGTATAGATAGGGACTGTACTAACTAATAACAAAACAGGATGGGAAAAGAGGGGAACATACAAAATGCACAAAACATCTAATATGCAGGTTGCTGTGACAGCAAATGGTGATCAACTTTATCCAGACAAGAGGATTTAACAAAGAATTCAAGGACCTGACAAGGGTCCCTGTGACAGTTGAAGAGAGAATATAAAGGAGGTGCAAATGGTAGACGCATTTTCTATTTGCATTTAGGAAGAAAATGTATCTATGGGATCAGTAATGTTTGTTTTTAACTGCACCTAAGGACAATGCTGTATCCTGGCCTAGGCCAACAAGGCCCAGGCCTAGGCCAACAAGGCCCAGGCCTAGGGCAGCACTTTGTAGGGGGGCAGCACAGAGCGATTCCCCACCAGCTTGCGCTACACTGTTAGTGTAGCACCAGTTCTATGGGGCAGACTGGACTGAGAGGCAAATTAGTCTAGCGCCCCCATAAAGCGGCCTCACTGCTTCCGGTATGCGGGCGGCTGGCATTCTGCAACGGGGGGGGGGGGGGCGGGGGGCACCACTTCTAATTTTGACTGTCCTATCTTCCTGGACCACAAACCTTACTCACTGTGCTATGTTTTCTGCTGCACCATTGGCATGGTTATATCTTCTTAGTCCTCTCCATAAAATTATCAGAAATTTGTGCTTAAAGTAGAACTATAGACAACACTTTTTTTTTTTCATTTTGGAAAGAGTAAGGGAGGGTTATAACCCCTGTCAGTTTATTTTTACCATCCCTGTCCCATTCTAGAGATTTCCCTTCACTTCCTGCCCCATAGCCAAACAGGAAGCGAGAGGAAATCTTTGCAAATTAAGGGAATCCATTGCCCCCCCCCCCCCCCCCAGGCCCTCAGAACTAGTATCCCCACTCGAAAATTTCAGGGCGGGTCTTGAACAGCAAGGGGTGTGGCCTTGACAGGAAGGGGTGGTCATATTTAAATTAGGGTTGCATGAGTTTAGTCAGGCCTAGGACAGCACAAAACCTAAATACACTACTGCCTAAGGACCACGGAAATCATAGACTTAAATAATATGTACTTTGAGCATTAAAGGGGATGTAAACCTTCGTGTTTTTTCACCTTAACCACTTCAGCCCCGGAGGATTTGGCTGGCAAAAGACCAGAGCACTTTTTGCGATTCGGCACTGCGTGGCTTTAACTGACAATTGCGCGGTCGTGCGACGTGGCTCCCAAACAAAATTGACGTCCTTTTTTCCCCACAAATAGAGCTTTCTTTTGGTGGTATTTGATCACCTCTGCGGTTTTTAATTTTTGCGCTATAAACAAAAAAATAGCGACAGTTTTGAAAAAAAGGTATTATTTTTTTACTTTTTGCTATAATAAATATCCCCAAAAAGCATATAAAAAAACATTTTTTTTCCCTCAGTTTAGGCCGATACGTATTCTTTTACATATTTTTGGTAAAAAAAAATCGCAATAAGCGTTTATTGATTGGTTTGCGCAAAAGTTATAGCTTCTACAAAATAGGGGATAGTTTTTTGGCATTTTTATTAATATTTTTATTTTACTAGTAATGGCGGTGATCAGCGATTTTTATCGTGACTGCGACATTATGGCGGACAGATCGGACACTTCTGGCGCTATTTTTGGACCATTCACATTTACAGCGATCAGTGCGATTAAAAATGCATTGATTACTGTGTAAATGTGACTGGCAGTGAAGGGGTTAACCACTAGGGGGGCAGTGAAGGGGTTAATTGTGTCCTAGGGAGTGATTCTAACTGTGGGGGGCGTGGCTATGTGTGACACATCACTGATCACCGCTCCCGATTACAGGGAGCTGTGATCAGTGACAGTGTCACTAGGCAGGACGGGGAAATGCTTGTTTACATCAGCATTTCCCGTTCTTCCTCTCCGTGAGACGATCGCACTCACGGAGCTCGCGGCCGGCGCACCCGCAAGCCACTTCTTAAAGGGCAACGTATAGATACGTTAATATGCCTGTATGTTCCCTTCTGCCAACGTATATCGGCGTGAGCCGGTCGGCAAGCGGTTAATGCATCCTATGCGTGAAGGTGAAAAAACACCTGGCAGTGACCGGCCCCCCAGTTTTACTTACCTGAGCCCTGGAACTTGACCCGGCGGGGACACGCTGTCTCTCTGCCCAGGGGTTCTCGGCTCTTGATTGGATAGATTGATAGCAGCGCAGCCATTGGCTCCCGCTGCTGTCAATCAAATCCAATTACGCGGGCGCCGGGGGGCGGGGCCGAGTCATACATTCGGCAGCTATGGACGTCGAATGCTGGACTCGGAGACTGCCTGCAAGGTAACCCCCTCGGGAGAGCGCTTATCCTATGGGGTTATTTGATTTTGGGAGGAGCCGCGAGAGCCGCAAGGGGGACCCCAGAAGACAAGGTTCGGGGCCACTCTGTGCAAAAGGAGCTGCACAGTGGAAGTAAGTATGATATGTTTGTTATTTAAAAAAAAAAAAAACGAACCCTTACAATCACTTTAAGAAATTAATGTGAACTGTGACCAAGATCTAGAAACTGCATCCGTGCATGTGAACAACCTGTGACTTTGGATGGAGAGTAAAGCATCTTGCCCTGAAGACCCTGTATGTAGGTGGGGCCCAGCTGCATGTGTCTGCATGTAAAGAAGAACTAGTGTCCAAAACGGAACTGCATATTTAAGATGAAGTCTTACTAATGATTTGTACAGGGGCTCAATTATGTCTCTCTCTACCTCCCTCTCTCTTGAAAGTATTTTGCTTACTTTAGAAACTGCAGCTTTGCATTGCATGCTATTATTAAGTCTATGATTTTCCAGAACACCCAGATCCCTCTCCACCATTGACTCCTCCAGTTGTACTCCCCCTAGTATGTATGATGCATGCATATTCTTAGCCCCTCAAGTGCATACCTTTAAATTTATCAACATTAAACCTCATTTGCCACATAGTCGCCCAATTAAACAGTGCATTGAGGTCAACTTGTAAAATTGGAGACATCCTGTAATTATGAACTAGATGGACTTGTGTCTTTTTCAACCTTATTAACTATGTAACTATGTTATTCCACTACATAGCTTGGTGTCATCTGCAAACACAGAACTCAAACTCTCAAACTCTATATCATTTATTAATAGTAAGGGTTCCAACACTGAACCTTGGGGTACACAAACCTAACCGTAGACCACTCAGAGTATGAATCATTAACCGCTACTCTCTGAATTTTAGCTCTGAATGGGGTCTTTTAATCAGAGAAAGAGCTCACTTATGTGATGGTGGAGGTGAACAGTAGCAGCTGGGCCAGTCTTACCAACGTCCTGGGAGTTTTCCAGTCAGCTTTCATGATGTATGTAAATGGCCTACACCTATAGCAAGGGCATTATTCAATTTTAGTCAAATCTGCAATTTTATCACCATAGGCAGTTTTTTGAGAAAGGTGAACTCACCCTTTAAATGGAAGTTTTTTTTGCCCAGAGTTATGTTTTATTTCTCCCTAAAACATAGCAGTGCACTTACTGAGGCTAGACACTCCTCTGCCTTATGTTTCATAGTTCTATATCTGCAGTGTGAGATCATGTAAATCATGTAAGACACTGCTGCTTTTCACTGCTAGTCTCATCAGATTTGAACTGGGATACTGTGCTTTTACTACTGTGCTGCTCACTGTTCTCCTTCCTGGAGGGGAAGCTGTACCTGAGGAGCTACAGTGCCAGGATCTCTCTGCTTCTGCTTCTTTAATTATGTGGATCCGTGCTTCCTCCACCTTTCCTGCTGTTTCATCATCATTACCCCACAGTCAGCAAGTCATTACTCCACACAGGGACACAAGGTATGGTCAGTATTGGAGAAAAGATCAGCTACAGAGAGACCACAGGCTATACTGGTGACTAGTCCTTTGCCCTCCGCTTGCCTTTATTGGGACCAGCTTCCACAGTTCAGTTTCTTTTCAATGCTTTTGGGTTATTTTCACCCATTTGATATCCTTTATCTGCAGTGATGTTCTGTGTGGTGAACACCCTGTGGTACTGTAGCATTGGACATCTTTTCTCTATATAAAAGCGAGTCCATGTAGCTCTATGTCACTAGCACACAAATTAACAAGCAGCATATATTTTATGTATATGATGACAGCTGGATGGCAATCTATTGCGCAGTTGAGCAACCTACTTGTAGATTCAATACATTTTCATACTTAGTTATACATGTTTGTGTATTATACTTGCCATAAACATTGAGGTCTATATCCTTGAATTCCTTCTGTGGACTGTAGATTACCATACATCTATATTTTCCTATGTCGGAGATGGTGACATTTCTGATTTCCATATTAGCATTTCCTTTGGTGATGTCCTGTTGATTGATAAACATTCTGGGCTGGGACACTGTCCCCTTGTTGTCAATCCTCAAAACCTCATTGCCCTGGAAAAGCCACAAAATGGCGAGGAACTGAAGGTTTATTGACTGGTCATCCACTTTGAAAGAGCATGGCAGTACAAAGTTCTCTCCCAGCTGGGCTCTGTGTGATGATGGAGCGGAAACCACCAAGGCGGCTTCATTGTGCAGAAGGGCTGAAAAAAATCATGAATACAGAAATGTTAAATTACAATATTTAATGAATTAAAAGATGAAAGAAATAAAAGCATTCATCAGCAATATGGTTCTATAGGAATCCCAAATTTGATCATTTTGCTTTATGGATGCAGCCTACTTTTTGTGGGTGGTTTGTCAACATGTAAGCTGGGGTTAGTATCTCTTTAAGGGAAACCCAACCTCTGGGTGTGTACTGTGGGTTGGGCTACTCTACTATTTTATAAGCCTGGGCTGAAGGATTAGCTAGGAGAGGTTAATTTACTCTAAGTGCGAGATATACAGTCTACCACATAATGTCTACAAGAAAAAGGTGCACTTTAAACAACCATTTAAAAGGTGCATACGTGCTAAATTTGAAGATGAACCTAATAAATACTAATATAAACATACATAAGTTCATCAATAAACAATTCAAATTCATAATCATATGTCAAAAATACATATGATTAAAGGTGATGAAAGTGTTCATGTGCATGAAAAGTCATTGTGCCAGCTGTCATAAATTAGAACATTATATGCACCAGTTCATAAAAGCTCTTACAATCGGTAAGCCCCATACACACGATCGGAAATTCTTCCAGCAAAAGTCGGAAGTGAGCTTTTGGTCAGAAATTCCGACCGTGTGTATGCTCCATCGGACTTTTGCTGGCAGAATTCCAGCCAGCAAAAGATTGAGAGCAGGTTCTCTATTTTTCGGTCGGAAAAAGTTCCGATCAGAAATTCTGATCTCTGTTCAAATTCCAACGCGCAAAATTCCTACGCATGCTCGGAAACAATTCGAAGCATGCTCGGAAGCATTGAAGTACATTTTCTCGGCTCGTCGTAGTGTTGTACGTCACCGCGTTCTTGATGGTCGAAAGTTCAGAAAAGTCCAAGAACATCCAAGTTTTTCCAACGGAAAAACAGCTCGTGTGTACGGGGCAGTAAACTTTTGTAGCATACAGTGGACTACATTTATCTGGCACTACAGACTTACCCTCTCCATTCTTGGACCATCTCTGTGTTCCTCTAGTGTTGGGCTTAAAAAAAACTTGCATCATCTTCCATACAGCAGAGAACAGTGTGGGGACTGTAGTCTCCTGAACAGACATCCTGGATCTACAGAACTAGCCCTGGACTACACAAACCAGCATGCCATCGGCTCCAGGAAAAGAAATCTTGGAGAGGCTTTAAAAGGGACAGCAGTCTAGGCCCAAGGTCTCTTGCTTCCCGGGTTCCATCAAGTAAACTCCCCTCCGCTTCTATGCAAAAGGACTGCGGCCTAAATGGCGAACCCAGCGCTGGCCCAGGCAGGTCCAGCGCCACTTGCTACACAAGGGGCATCACTGCAGCACCGCTCTAACCCACCAGATCAGATGACTCACGGTCCCAGCAGCCAGTCTGGCATCTCCGCCTGTTCCGCAGAAGGATGCACCAACTTGGATCACTCTTTAGGAGGTTCCTATGCTGTTCTTTAGTTTGGTGAGAGGGCATCCGCCTGCCAATACAATCTCTACTTTATCCTAGTTCACAGAACACTGTATATAGACACCTCACACCTGGCATAGCCTTACCTTATCTCACAGAACACTGTATACAGACACCCTACACCTGGAATTACCCTAAGCATTACAACTAGCCAGGCACAACTTTTTGCTTTGATTATACCTCACTGTGCCACACTCAGGATTCTTGTTCTATGAGCTCCGACTTGCCAGTAAAGATCATTGCAAGGCCTTGCATCGCGGACGAGCCCCTAAATGTAGCACTGCCCCCTTGAGGGTTGCTTAGATTTCATGTTTTTTTGCGCCATTTTGACCCTTGAACAAGTAAAATCAGAGAGAGCTAATCAATCTATATTGTGTCGGTGTGTTATTTAAAGGTACATACAACATGTCTGAACCCAGAGTGTCAGGAGGGCTGGAAAGTTCACAGGGTCAAAGTGGCGCAGATGAACATGAAATTCTAAGCAACCCCCAAGGGGGCAGTGCTACACTTTCGATATCCTTGAGTCCAGTATGTAAACCACCGCTCCTTACCAAGAGTAGTTAACCTCCAGATCATAAGAGGTTAAAAGCAGTATGAGACAAGAGACCTTCCGTGGTTACAGAGGCAATTATCAGGCATTACAATCTGCTCCCCCTCCCAATGGCTCTCACATTGACTCCAAAGGATATAAATACTCCTATTTATGCGCCACTCAAAATAAATAAATAAATAAATAAAACATTCCATGGCCCAGTGCTGTACAAATTTGTGGGATTTATTCAGTACAATGTAAACTCACGAGCTTGGCACAGCATCAAGGAATCACATATTGCACTGCTGCCCAAACTCCGACGTGCGCAATGATGTCATGAGCAAGCTCTGCCCGATGCGTTTTGTGATACGTCACTTCAGTCTATCGCATAAATCTTGGAAGAGAAGTGCATGCACCATTAGTCCACCACCATTATATCTGGATCAAAGAATGTTTTAAATTCCCACTCATAAGTCCTTTATAAATATGGAAGGGGGACTTGGTGCACTTCCAAGATGAACATGTCTTACCATGTCATTTGTCATTGACTCTCTTTTTGAAAATAGGCAATAATGGGTTTGCCTTCATGGCACACAAGCCCCAGAAAGGCAGCACATAACAAATGGATAGATTGGATAGATTTGCAGTGTAAAAGCAATAAGTGTTATAGTGCTTGGTATAGGCATATGTTGTCCATGACAACTCTGAATGAGTTGATAATAGTTCAGGTGGCAGCCATCCCCAGAGTGTATCCCAGAACTCTGTAAGAACAATAGAAAGAAGGGGGGGGGGGGGGGGTTCCAATAATGATCCCCTTCCCCTTCTCTCTGTTTTCTTTCTTTTTTCTGTTTTTCTTTTCTTTTTCTGTTTTCTCTCCCCCCTCCCCTCTCCCATTTTTGTTTTCCTTCTGGTCATGTTTTTTGGCTTCTCTTCCAATGTGTTTTATAATATACTTTACCAATCACTTTTATTATGTCTATATGACATTTTTAGTTAATGTTTTTATCTATTTGTTGTAATTTAATAAAATGCCTATGTTTTGGGTCCCCTGGCCGTTATAGTTCCTTCACTCAGCTCTCTGTCCTCCTCCTCTAGCCCCCTCAGTGTCCTTCACCCGACTCTCTGTCCTCCTCCGTCAGCCTCCTCCGTGTCCTTCACCCGGCTCTGTCCTTCTCCTCCAGCCCCCTCCGTGTCCTTCACTCGGCTCTCTATCCTCCTCCTCCAGCCCCCTCCGTGTCCATCACCCGGCTCTCTGTCCTCCTCCTCAACGGCGCTCCTCCGTGTCCTTCACCCGGCTCTCTGTCCTCCTCCTCCAGCCCCCTCCGTGTCCTTCACCCGGCTCTCTGTCCTCCTCCTCCAGCCCCCTCCGTGTCCTTCACCCGGCTCTCTGTCCTCCTCCTCCAGCCCCCTCCGTGTCCTTCACCCGGCTCTCTGTCCTCCTCCCCCAGCGCCCCTCCGCCGTGTCCTTCACCCAGCTCTGTCCCCCTCCTCCAACCCCCTCCGTGTCCTTCACCCGGCTCTGTCCTCCTCCTCCAGCCCCCTCTGTGTCCTTCACTCGGCTCTCTGTCCTCCTCCTCTAGCCCCCTCAGTGTCCTTCACCCGGCTCTCTGTCCTCCTCCTTCAGCCCCCTCCGTGTCCTTCACCCGGCTCTGTCCTTCTCCTCTAGCCCCCTCCGTGTCCTTCACTCGGCTCTCTATCCTCCTCCTCCAGCGCCCCTCCGTGTCCTTCACCCGGCTCTCTGTCTTCCTCCTCCAGCCCCCTCCGTGTCCATCACCCGGCTCTCTGTCCTCCTCCTCCAGCCCCCCTCCGTGTCCTTCACCCGGCTCTCTGTCCTGCTCCTCCAGCGCCCCTCCGTGTCCTTCACCCAGCTCTGTCCTCCTCCTCCAGCCCCCTCCGTGTCCTTCACCCAGCTCTGTCCTCCTCCTCCTCCAGCCCCCTCCATGTCCTTCACCCGGCTCTCTGTCCTCCTCCTCCAGCCCCCTCCATGTCCTTCACCCGGCTCTCTGTCCTCCTCCTCCAGCCCCCTCCGTGTCCTTCACCCGGCTCTCTGTCCTCCTCCTCCAGCGCCCCTCCGTGTCCTTCACCCGGCTCTCTATCCTCCTCCTTCAGCCCCCTCCGTGTCCTTCACCCGGCTCTCTGTCCTCCTCCTCCAGCGCCCCTCCGTGTCCATCACCCGGCTCTCTGTCCTCCTCCTCCAGCGCCCCTTCGTGTCCTTCACCCGGCTCTCTGTCCTCCTCCTCCAGCGCCCCTCCGTGTCCTTCACCCGGCTCTCTGTCCTCCTTCAGCCCCCTCAGTGTCCTTCACTCGGCTCTCTATCCTCCTCCTCCAGCGCCCCTCCGTGTCCATCACCCGGCTCTCTGTCCTCCTCCTCCAGCGCCCCTCCGTGTCCTTCACCCGGCTCTCTGTCCTCCTCCTTCAGCCCCCTCCGTGTCCTTCACTCGGCTCTCTGTCCTCCTCCTTCAGCCCCCTCCGTGTCCTTCACCCGGCTCTCTGTCCTCCTCCTCAAGCCCTCTCCGTGTCCTTCACTCCCCCCTTCTTCAGCGGCTCCCTGTCCTCCTCCTCCGCCCCCATCCCCCGCAGCCGGCTTCCCTCCTCTCCCGCCAGCTGTGGGGATCTGTCAGAATGGCGAGCGGAGGAAGGGACCGGTCATTTACCAGCCCCTGCCTTTCCTGAATTGAACACAGTGAGCAAAATCGCTCCTGTGTCCTGTGAAATCTGAGCAGAGTAACCTGTGTGTTTACTCTTCTCAGTTTATGAATGGACAGGAGCCGCTGTCTAGTCTCCATTCATCTTCAATGCTGAGAAAGGAACTGGGGAATCAATGTTCTCAGTCCCTTTCCCTCTCTCAAAGAGGAGATGTCAGGGGTCTGTTTAGATTCCTGATATCTCAACAAAGCCCCCCCCCTCAACAGAGTTGATTACCTACTTGTTGACCGCCTCATGTACATATACGTCGGCAGAATGGCACGGCTGGGCAAATAGGCGTACCTGTATGCCCCTTTATGCCCTGAATTTGCCGCCGTGTGGTCGTGTGCATGCCGCCAGACCCTGCTGGGAGCTCCGTGAGTAGGATCGCGGGTCCCGCGGACTCGATGTCTGCGGGGATACCCGCGATCGTCTCACGGAGAGGAAGAACGGGGAGATGCTAATGTAAACAAGCATCTCCCCTTTCTGTCTAGTGACAGTGTCACTGATCATAGCTCCCTGTGATCAGGAGCTATGATCAGTGAAGTGTCACTCGTAGCCACGCCCCCTAACAGTTAGAATCACTCCCTAGGACACACTTAACCCAGTCCTAGCCAGCTAGTGGTTAACCCCTTCACTGCCAGTGTCATTTTTACAGTAATCAATGCAATTTTTTAGCATTATTCACTGTAAAAATGACAATGGTCCCAAAAATGTGTCAAAATTGTCTGATGTGTCCGCCGTAATGTCGCAGTCATGATAAAATTTGCAGCTCACCGCCATTACTAGTAAAAAAAAAATTATTAATAAAAATGCCATAAAACTAACCCCTATTTTGTAGATGCTATAACTTTTGCGCAAACCAATCAATAAATGCTTATTGCGATTTTTTTACCAAAAATATGTAGAAGAATACGTACCAGCCTAAACTGAGGAAAAAAAAAATGTTTTTTTTTTATATATTTTTTGGGGATATTTATTATAGCTCTATTTTTGTATATAGCGCAAAAAATAAAAACTGCAGAGGTGTTTAAATACCACCAAAAGAAAGCTCTATTTGTGGAAAAAAAAGGACGTCAATTTTGTTTGGGAGCCACGTCGCACGACCGCGCAATTGTCGGTTAAAACGACGCAGTGCCGAATCGCAAAATGTGCTCTGGTCTTTGGCCAGCCAAATGGTCTGGGGCTTAAGTGGTTAAAAAAAATATTTAAAAATAAATAAAATTGTAAACAAAAATTATAAAAAATTAAATTATAAAAAATATAAAAAAATAAAAAACTACTGACACCACCCCCTGACCTACCAACACTGTCCACTGCCCCAATCCCCTCCCCCCAAAAAGCATTGTGAACAAAAAAATTAGAAATTAAAAAAAAATATGTAAAAATAAAAACTACTGACACCATCCACTGCCCTAAAAAATACAATTGTAAAAAAATAATAATAAAAATAAACAACTACTGACACCGTCCACTGCCCTACTGACACCACCCTCCACACCCTCCGCTATAAGTCATCTCAGACTCTATTAAACCACACCCATTTAAGCCACGCCCAATATGTAGCACGGTTTAAGCCATGCCCACCTCCCTGAAATGAGTTTTGCAGGTTGGGATGTCTGCTTTCACCCCCTTCCTGCCCAGAACAATTTTCAGCTTTCAGTGCTGTCGCACTTTGAATGACAATTGCGCAGTCATGCAACACTGTACTCAAATAAAATTGTTATTTTTTTTCACACAAATAGAGCTTTCTTTGGTGGTATTTAATAACTGCTGAGTTTTTTATTTTTTGCTAAACAAAAAAAAAGTCTGACAATTAAGAAAAAAAATAAGTTTTGGTTAGCTTCTTTTATTAAATTTTGCAAATAAGTAGTTTTTCTCCTTCACTAATGGTCACTGATAGGGGGCACTAATAAGTGGCACTGATTGGCAGCACTGATAGAACTGGTTAACTGCTTGCCGACCAGCCGCCGCAGTTATACTGCAGCAGAATGGCACGGGCAGGTGAATCACTGTTATGTTACGTCGGCTCCCAAGGTGGCCACTAGGGGCGCGCGCATGCCCGCCCCTAGAGCTGATGCGAGTGCCCGGCAGTCGCGACCACTTCCGGGCTCCCGCGATCGCTGCTGACACACAGAGAACTGGGATCTGTGTGTGTAAACACATAGTTTCCGGTTCTCTGAGAGGAGAAGTAAATGATCGTCTGTTCATACAAAGTATGAACAACAATCTGTCATCTCCCCTAGACAGTCCCCTCCCCCCTTCAGTTAGAACACACAGTCAGGGAACACAATTAACCCCCTGAACGCCCCGTAGTGGTTAACCCCTTCACTGCCAGTGACATTTTTACAGTAATCAATGCATTTTTACAGCACTCATTGATGTATAAATGCCAATGGTCCCAAAAATGTGTCAAAATTGTCCGATGTGTCCGCCAGTCACGATAAAGATCGCAGATCGCCACCATTACTAGTAAATAAAAAAAAAAATAATAAAAATGCTATAAATCTATCCCCTACTTTGTAGATGCTATAACTTTTGCGCAAACCAATCAATATACGCTTATTCCGATTTTTTTTTACCAAAAATATGTAGAAGAATACGTATCGGCCTAAACCAGGCATGTCCAAAGTCCGGCCCGCGGGCCAATCGCGGCCCGCGGTCTGGTTTCGGACGGCCCGCCTGGTAATTTTGACATATATATCTTTTGTGGCCCCCAACGAATCCCCGAGCGCTGGGGGCCATAAAAGATAGATATGCTGGCTGCCTTGGAGGGGGCGGGACAAGCGCCATACAGGATACAGGAGAATTTCCTGTTTACACGGCGTCCTGTGTAAAAGGAAGTCCCGTCTCCTGCGCTGCCATTGGACAATTGTTTTGTCCATCATAGGAGGCGAGACTTTCAATTAAAGAGGCCGCCGTGTAAACAGGAATTTCTCCTGTATATCTGTTGGCGCTCGTCCCGCCCCCTCCCTGTCTCCTCCAAGGCTGCAGATGGACATGAATCAGGCTGCACTGACGGCAATGGTGAGTCTGCATTCATGTCAATGTGGTGGGGGCTGCCGTATTTATGTCAATGTGGTGGGGGCTGCATTCATGTCAATGTGGGGGCTGCATTCATGTGAATGTGGTGGGGGCTGCATTCATGTGAATGTGGGGGCTGCATTCATGTGAATGTGGGGGCTGCATTCATGTGAATGTGGTGGGGGCTGCATTCATGTCAATGTGGGGGCTGCATTCATGTGAATGTGGTGGGGGCTGCATTCGTGTGAATGTGGTGGGGGCTGCATTCGTGTGAATGTGGTGGGGGCTGCATTCGTGTGAATGTGGTGGGGGCTGCATTCGTGTGAATGTGGTGGGGGCTGCATTCGTGTGAATGTGGTGGGGGCTGCATTCGTGTGAATGTGGTGAGGGCTGCATTCGTGTGAATGTGGTGGGGGCTGCATTCGTGTGAATGTGGTGGGGGCTGCATTCATGTCAATACGGTGGGGGCTGCATTCATGTCAATGTGGTGGGGGCTGCATTCATGTCAATACGGTGGGGGCTGCATTCATGTCAATACGGTGGGGGCTGCATTCATGTCAATACGGTGGGGGCTGCATTCATGTCAATACGGTGGGGGCTGCATTCATGTCAATACGGTGGGGGCTGCATTCATGTCAATGTGGTGGGGGCTGCATTCATGTCAATACGGTGGGGGCTGCATTCATGTCAAAACGGTGGGGGCTGCATTCATGTCAATACGGTGGGGGCTGCATTCATGTCAATACGGTGGGGGCTGCATTCATGTCAATGTGGTGGGGGCTGCATTCATGTCAATACGGTGGGGGCTGCATTCATGTCAATACGGTGGGGGCTGCATTCATGTCAATACGGTGGGGGCTGCATTCATGTCAATACGGTGGGGGCTGCATTCATGTCAATACGGTGGGGGCTGCATTCATGTCAATACGGTGGGGGCTACATTCATGTCAATACGGTGGGGGCTGCATTCATGTGAATGTGGTGGGGGCTGCATTCATGTCAATACGGTGGGGGCTGCATTCATGTGAATGTGGTGGGGGCTGCATTTATGTCAATACGGTGGGGGTTGCATTCATGTCAATACGGTGGGGGTTGCATTCATGTCAATACGGTGGGGGTTGCATTCATGTCAATACGGTGGGGGTTGCATTCATGTCAATACGGTGGGGGCTGCATTCATGTTAATGTGGTGGGGGCTGCATTCATGTCAATACGGTGGGGGTTGCATTCATGTCAATATGGTGGGGGCTGCATTCATGTCAATATGGTGGGGGCTGCATTCATGTCAATACGGTGGGGGCTGCATTCATGTCAATACGGTGGGGGCTGCATTCATGTCAATACAGTGGGGGCTGCATTCATGTCCATACGGTGGGGGCCACATTCATGGCAATGGAGTAGGGGCCGCAGATGGGCACTGATTAGGCTGCATTGATGGGCACTGACCCTTATTTTGCTTCACAGTTCTTTATTTAAAATTTAAGATTTTTTTTCCTGAAACTTCATTTTTAAAGTGAAGGTGCGTGTTATAAGCTGATTAAATCCGGTATATCCAAATAACACGCCCAAGCTCATCTATTCACCACACACAGCACAAAGGCAAGAGAATTCTTGTTGGGCCGTGTATTAGTGCTCGGACGGACACACTTAGACCAAATTTTAATGGTTTAAGAATGTCAGGCAAAATGGTCGGCCCTCAAGCATGTTCTATTCATCAAATCTGGCCCTCTTGGAAAAAAGTTTGGACACCCCTGGCCTAAACTGAAAAAAAATTAGCTTTTAAAAAAAAAAAAATGGGGATATTTATTATAGCAAAAAGTACAAAATATTGTGTTTTTTTCAAATTTTTCGCTCTTTTTTTGTTTATAGCGCAAAAAATAAAAACCGCAGAGATGATCAAATACCACCAAAAGAAAGCTCTATTTGTGGGAAAAAAAGGACGTCAATTTTGTTTGGGTGCCACATCGCGCAATTGTCAGTTAAAGCGACGCAGTGCCGAATCGCAAAAAGTGCTCTGGTCAGGAAGGGGGTAAAATCTTCTGGGGCTGAAGCGGTTAAACAGCATATTGCTTTTAGTGGGCGGTGCAGTGGGCAGTTCAATGTGGCCACCGTATGGCAATTATTGGGTTAAATCAAGTGGTGAGAAGGCAACATATTGCCTCCTCACCACCTCTTAAACAGCTCTGAAAAGCGATCCAAGCATGGATCTTTTCAGAGTAGAAGCATGCATGGAAGTAAAGTGTTAAATCATTTCACATGATAACAGAAGGTTCAGCCTGATGTCCAACCAGGATGACAGTATAAGGAGATACACAGTCTATGCTGACAGGTCAGCTGTCAGGCAATTGGAGACACATTCCAATAGTAGTTCGCTGATAACAGAAGATAAGAGCGATCAGGCAGCCTGTGATAGGCGGGGAAGGAGGTGTCAGTCCTAAGGCTGAGCTCTGGTGAAGTGAACATTCTCTTATTAGGTTTTACTTTCTTTCCTGCACTTTCCTCCCTAGTGTGTGGACACCTTGCTGATTCCAGGGGGGGCACTTGACCCCCCTTGCCCCCTGCTGCGGACCATGCTCAGGGGTGTCCCTCCTAATGCAGAATTCACCAGGGAAAGGTGTGTAGTGACATGGGACAGAATACTTCCCAGAGGAACTCTGTATGTTACACAACTGCTCATCTCTAAGCCGGGGTACCGCTTTAATGTTGGTCTTCCTCCAAACATGACGAGTCAAGTTAATGCCAAAGAGCTTCATTTTGGTCTCATCTGGCCACAGCACTTTCTACCAATCCTTCTCTGAGGCTGGGTTCAAAGATTTTATCTGCATCTAATTCGCATAGCAGGAGATTGTGACCGGCTCTCTATGGAGCCGGTTCACACATCTTCGTAGCAGATCTGCTTCAGGTTCAGCCAAAAAGTCGGGCTGAAATCTGCCCCTAAATGGAGACGCACCGGACTCCTGCTGTGAGCTGTTGCGTTCTATGGTGTGAATTCAGCCTGAATCATTTAGTTGTTCATTGGCATGACTGTACATGTGCCTCCTTGGGGAGGTGGACTCGCCGTGTTTGGAGAAAGAAAAATGCTGACTATGCCCCTAAGAACACCATCCCTACAGTCAAGCCCGGAGGTGGAAACATTATGCTTTTGGGGATGTTTCTCTGCTAAAGGTACAGACCGACTTTGCCACATTGAGGGGCCAAGGATGGGGACATGTATTGTAAAATTTTGGATGAGAACCTTCTTCCCTCAGCCAGAATACTAAAGATGGGTCATGGATGGGTCTTCCAGCATGACAATGACCCAAAACATACCGCCAAGGCAACAAAGGAGTGACTCAAGAAGAAGCACATTAAGGTCATGGAGTGGCCTAGCCAGTCTCCAGACATTGATGCTATAGAAAATTTATGGAGGGAGCTGAAACTTTGAGTTGCCAAGCGACAGCCAAGAAACCTTATGGATTTAGAGAAAATCTGTAAAAAAGAATGGACCAAAATCCCTCCTGAGATGTGTGAAAACCTGGTACCCAACTACAAGAAACGTATTACCTCTGTGCTTGTCAACAAGGGTTTCTCCACCAAGTACTAAGTCATGTTTTGCTTGGGGATCAAATACTTATTTCACTCACTGAACTGCAACTCAATTTATAACATTTGTATCGTATTTTGTCTGGATTTTTGGTTGATATTCTCTCTCTATCATTTAAAATACACCTATGATAAAAATTATAGACCCTTCATTTCTGTGTAAGTGGGCAAACTTACAAAATCTGCAAGGGATCAAAAAATTATTTTCTTCTCTGTACATGTCAGTCCTCCAATCTCCTAGACCAGGGGTCACCAAACTTTCCAAACTGAGTGCCAGTTTACTGTCCTTCAGAGTTTTCTACCCAGTGGAAGTAAACAATGCCTCATCATTGGTATTAGGGGGAGAAATAGTGCCCCATAGTTGGTATCAGTGGGAGTAATAGTGCCCTATCATTAGTGTCATTTGGGGGAAAACTGCCCCATCATTGGTGTCCTCAGGTGTAAGAGTGTCCCATCATTGGTGTAATTGGGGGGAACAGCCCCACCTTTGGTGTCAGTGGGAGGAATAATGCCCCATCATTAGTGTCAGTCGGAGGAATAGTGCCCCACCATTGGTGTCAGTGGGAGGAATAGTGCCCCATCATTGGTGTTTATGCTAGGAATGATGCCCCATTGTTGGTGTCAGTGGAAGGAATGGTGCCCCATTGCTGGTGTCTGAGGGAGGAATAGTGCCCTATCATTGGTGTGTGTGACGGTACCCCCATAGGGGCTCCTAAGTGTTGTGGCCCACCTGTCACCCTGCCCAGCCCCCGGCATTCATTTCCAAGACACTTCAAGACAATGAACAGTCCAATAGCTTTGTTTTTGTGTTTTATTGAGGGTATATGACTTGGTTGGGTAAAGGAATATATGGGATGCTCAGTGAATTTTAGAACAATCAATTGGGACAAACTATGTACACTCCCTGTACATATTACCACTTCAGTCTCCTCCAGCACTTTACTTGCTTGCAGACTATTCCTCTTCCTTCCTCCTGCACAACTCTTGACTCCCAGGATCAGCTAGCACAAAATGGTTAGGCCTGGCTCTGACTCAGCCAGACCTTACCAACCGCACTTTACAGGCAGGGACCGCGGGCCCTTATGGTGTAGCAAGAAAATAGAAAGTTCTGGTGCTAGCTGTCCCATCTTTTGTTACTGAGCCCAGTAACCCATCTTCAGGCCTTGCCAGCCCTCCCGGCTGCAGCTGCCTTTCTCCACTGCCCCCGACAACACAGTCCACTCCACTGGCTCTGCACCTATCCCAGACTGCATGCTCCCAGTCCTCTCAGGCGTGCCTCCCCAGTCCTCCTGACTGTTCTTGTCACTCACCAGCCCTCCTGGCTGCCACCAGTTGTTCCTCTCCTTGAAGACTTGCCCGGCAATGCTAGCTCCTGCTGTCCTCATCACTCTTCCAGTGCCTCCTGTCCAGAACCTTCACGCTTTCTTGAAGGGCTCTGTTTGCACCCAAGCCCCGGGCCCAAGGTCACGCCCCCAGACCGGGGAGCTCCCTCAAAGGCCCCGACAGCCTAGCACTTCATCTTCAAGCTCTGAACAACTCCAACGACTCCTCCCCAGCTGGGATGACCCCAGGTACTTAAGGAGGCCTGTCCCCTGCCAATCCAAGTTGGGGATTGGTCGGGGCTCCTTAGAATACCCCAGGCAGCTCCACCTCTCCTTCTCTCTTTCTAGTACCTTCCAGAAGGCTCTAGAAAGAAGAGGGAGGTCTTAGTGATGCTGCCTGTGAGTCACCGGCTGCTATTCTGAGCCACTCCCAGCTTAAATCAAAACAAACAGGCCTGGCTGACACCCAGGCCTGCCTAAATTTACCTTACCTATCACACAAAAAAAACCTATTCTAGCACCTACCAAAGTAGAGGGTGCTACATGCGAATGCTAGGAATGGCACTCCATTGTTGCTGTCAGTGGAAGGAATGGTGCCCCATCATTGGTATCAGTGGGAGGAATAGTGCCCAATCGTTGGTGTCAGTGGGAGGAATAGTGCCCAATCGTTGGTGTCAGTGGGAGGAATAGTGCCCCACCCATCATTGGAGCACAGGTGTGTCAGGAGGAGGCTGTCTCTCTGGAGCTACTGCAGGTGATCCGTGTGAGAGGGGAGTGGTGAGGAACTCTCTCCCAGCTCTCCTGGCTCCTTTCTGGGGAAGCCATGGAGGCCAGCAGGGCCTCTCCTGCTGGAAGCTCTCAGCCATCTCCTGGGCCATCAGGTAACATACCTGCCCCTATACAACCCATGGTTGGTGATCTCTCTGCCCCTGGTGAAGATGAAGGTTCCGGGGCCATCCGGGAGCGAGTGGTGGCCGGGATTAAGGTCCTGAATAGGGAAAGAGACAAGCTCTACAAGCTCAGAGCGGAGCTGAAGCGCCTGAGAAGGCAGCGTGAGGGCTTACATAGCCAGAGACGTGGATCCATGGATCCAGAGATCCAACTGGCCAAGGTTCGGGTGGAACACCAGGAGACCATTGTGGCCATGATGGAAGGCAGAGATGGGCCATTTAAAGAAAAGTTTTGTAATGAGAAAAGATTTGCGAGGATGACAAAGATGGAGGTGGAGGAGGAGACCCCCAGTTCTGACCCCCTGCCCCCTCAGGGAGAGGTAAGCAGCCCCATGCCTTCCCAGGACTCAGGAGGCATGCTCAGGGCCATCCAGGTAATGGAGTCTCCTATGCGGGGGGATCAGCTGGCATTTAATGATGAGGACATTACAGACAATGTGCCTGACAAGGTAAAGCCTGTCAAGTCCCATATTGTGGATAAAACAATTTTTGTGCCATTCAACACTGTGACTGATACAGACAATGTGCCCAGTGAGAGTCAGACTGCTAGTCCTATGTGTAGCAATGCTGTGCCTGCTGATGCTGCAGTACAGCAAAGTTTGCTTTTAAAAAATGACATTCCTGCAGATGAACTACAAGATTCAGCAGAGCCTATTAACCCCCTTTTGGCTGAAGCTGTTTGCCCCACAGCTGCTGAGGACTCTACAGCACAGCTTCAGGAGACAGCTGATATTGCAGCAGAAACTGTGATTATTCCTGATGGGAATGTGAATGTTTGTGTGACTGATAAAAATCATCCCAGTACCAGTGTGATGAACAATGGTCCCAGTTCAAGTGTGGACAGTCCTACCAACTCCATTCAAGCAGTGAATAATAATAGTAATGTACAGACTGCTGTGACTTCAGTGTGGGGCCTTGGCCCTGATAAACTTACCTTTGCTCAGGTGGTACGCTCTGCTCCTGGTAGCTCTGCTCCCAAGCGGGGTTTTCCCCTACAGGCTTCCACTTTGAGCACCCCAGGATCTGGTCTTGGGTCTCTGGCTTCTGCTGGGGGTCCCAGACGTAATGTTGTTATTCTGAAATGGGAAGGTGGTGCGATCCCTCCAGCACGGCGTGCAGTGGTGGATTTGATTTTAGAGATGGGTTTTGGTGCAAATGATCTGTATGCCTTTATACATGTAGCTGGGACACGGGATTATACAGTTAGCTTCACCAGGCCAGAGGGTCTTGACCTGTTCTGGGAGAGATATGAGGCTCGTTGCAGGTCAAGACCTGAATGGGAAGGTCTGGCCCCAGTTGCAGTTTCTCAGAGGTCTACAGTAAAAAAAATCACAATTATCCTCACTAATGAGAGTGTCCCTGCCCGGGATCTAGAGGTTTAGTTAAGGAACTATGGGGAGGTTTTGACCAAGCCCAATAAAATCCTTGATGAGCGTAACATCTGGACTGGGGGTTGGTCGGTTACAGTCAGGTTGGCCAGGGATGGGAATGTTGTCCGTCACCTGCCCTCCTCAGCTTTTATAGGGAGGGATAGGATGACTGTTTTTTACCCTGGTCAGCCGAAGCTGTGTCACCGCTGTGGAGAAAAGGGTCATTTGAGTTCCTCCTGTTCAGCCTTGATATGTTCAGTGTGTTGGGGTCAGGGTCATATGGCTAAGGACTGCACCGAAATGATCAGGTGCAACCTGTGCCTGCGCCTTGGCCACCCCTACAGCAGATGTCCTGAAGCCTGGCACAATATGGAGAAGGAGGTAATTGATGACATGTCAAGGTTGGACAGGATGGAGGGTGAGGCCCCTGGTGTACCATCCTCCTCTGCGGTGACCGACTCCCCTGGTCCTGCTCAGGATCCCTCTCCAGTTCCTGTGGCCACCCCTCATGTGTCTGTAAGTATTCCTTCTGTATCTGTATCTGTCTCCCCCCAGCCTACTGTATCCCCTCCTCTTGTGTCAGAACCTTCCAAGTCTGTGCCCCCTGAGTCAGTTACCCCCCAGGAGTCTACCCCTCCTAAGTCTGATTCAAAGGGAGCACCCCCCCCACCAGGAGTGGTAGTGGGTACTAAAAAGGTTGCTTCTTCCTCTGTAAAGAAGTCTTGTGGAAAGACTTCACAGAAAAAAGTAAGAGATGAGGGCCTCTCTGAAGCTGACCTGCAGTACCTGGAGGAGAGAAGGAAGGTTGGGAAGCGGAAGAAGCAGGTGGTGAGGATGGAACAGGCTCCAGTGCCTGTCTCCAACCGTTATAGGTCCTCTAATTGGGATATTTCTTCATCTGGAGCTTCTTCGGAGCGAAGTTCTGATTCCGAAATGGAGCTTGAGGCGGCCTCAAGAAAGAGAGAGGCTTCTGGTGATGAGCAGCAGAGGGGAGCTAAGAAGCAAACCACCCAATAACCCAAATGGCGGTTCCCCCTCCGTTAAAAGTGGTGACAATAAATGTCGCCAGCATTAAGTCAGTAAGAGCTCGTTCTATGGCCTTCTTTTTGTTCAGCCAATTAGATGCTGAAATTTTATTTTTGCAAGAGACTAGGCTCACCTCCTTGGCAGATATTCATATGGCCAAGAGAGAGTGGAGGTATGGTCCATCTTACTGGTCTCTTGCGGCCGAGCCTTACGGCGGTGTGGCGGTGTTGTTTAAAACCGGCATGGTAACTGTCCGGCGGGTTATTGAGGTGGAGATTGGGAGATGTATGGTCTTAGACGTCCTTGTGGGAGGGCAGGACCTGCGCCTAATTAATGTTTATGGACCGCACACAAAGTGGGACAGGAAATGCCTTTTTACAAGGATCAAGCCATTTCTTTTTACATCCCGGCAAGTGGTCTTTGGAGGTGACTTTAATACAGTAACTAGGCCCAAGGACAGGAAGGACTTCAAGGACAGGCTGGGATATGATAGCGTTTTTTTAAATAGTATGGTTAGGGATGCTGGTCTTGTGGATGTGCACATTAAGCACCTCCCGGATGACACTGGGTTCACCTTTCATCGAGGTAATAGTCAGAGTAGAATAGATAGTTTTTTTTTGAAGGAGACCTCTGCTTTCTCGCTCCCAGTGGTGCAGGCAGTAGAGTTCTCCGATCACTGTATGCTATCTGTGGTCCTGAATGCTTCAGACACCCCTCAGAGGGGTAAGGGCATCTGGAGATTGAATTCGACTCTACTCAAGGAAGAACGTGTTAGACAATCCTTTGAGGAATTCTTTCAGGCACAGGTGACCATCCTGGACTTTTGTAGCAGCAAGGCTGAGTGGTGGGAGCTGACCAAAAAGAGGATTGCTGGATTCTTCAGGGGCCTAGCCAATAGAAAGCAGTTTAATAAATACATGACCTACCAACGTTTACGGAGGAAGCTGGATATTCTTGTCTCGAGAGGAGGAGATCCTGGGGCAATCTCCGAAGTGAAACTCCTTCTCAGGAAGTGTCAATATGACCGGCATGCCTCTTTGGTTCTGGAGAGGGACTATGGGAAGTACCACTCGCCTGACCCTTACCAGAACTGCAAACAAGGTGTAGCTGTTAAAACGGTCGTTGGCCTTAAGGACAGTACAGGTTCCTTGACAAAGTCCAGGTCAGGGGTTCTGGAGGTCGTGAGGTCCTTTTATGCTGACCTTCTTGGGAGGAAAGAGCTTGACCGTGACAAGATGGAAAGCTTTTTGGACTCTACTCCAGGTCTAAATGATGAAGATGTCCCATTGATGAATTTGACAGAGGAGATCACAGTTGAAGAGGTGATAAGGGCAATTGAACAGCTTGCCATCAAAAAGTCACCTGGACCGGATGGCTTGACGGCTGAGTTTTACAAAGCTTTTAAGTCTATTCTGGCCCCACATTTGGTAGAGGTTTTTAACAGTTGCCTTGCTGAGGGGGTACTTCCCTCTTCCATGAGGCACTCAGCTGTGATTCTTCTTTCAAAGGGTAAAGATCCTTCGATGGTTGAGAATTGGCGCCCCATCAGCCTTCTTAATGTCGATAGAAAGATACTGGCAAAGATCATTTTCTGGCGCCTATCGTCAGTAGCAGAGTCTTTGCTTTCTCGCCATCAGCACTGTTCGGTCCAGGGTAGGTGCACCTTCACAGCAGTTTTAGCTGTCCGGGAGGCCTTGGAGCGGTGCAGGGCTGCAGGCTGGGGAAAGTATTTGCTGACATTGGATCAGGCAAAGGCTTTTGATCGTGTTAACCATGAGTACCTGTGGTTGCTCCTTAGTAAGTACGGTCTGCCGGGTGGTTTTGTCGATTGGTTAAAAGTCTTGTATGAGGGGGCAGAGAGCTTTCCTCTTGTTAATGGTTGGGTTGGGCAGTCCTTTGAGGTTGGCTCCGGGGTGCGCCAGGGTTGTCCCCTGAGTCCCCTGCTCTATGTGTTTGCAATCGACCCCTTCATCAGGAGGCTAGAGAGCAGCATGTTGTGTGGGGTGCCAGTGGGGCTTCCGGGTGAGCCGCCTTTGAGGGTTGTTGCCTATGCGGACGATGTGTCAGTGATTGTCACCAGGGCGGATGAAGCAGAGGAGGTGGTCTCTCTGACATCACGGTATTCTGAAGCATCAGGCTCCAAGATCAATCAGGAAAAGAGTGAAGTCTTCTGGATGGGAAAGGAAGGTGAGGGTTTTGATCTCCCGGACACCTTTCCAGTGCCCCAGGAAAGAATTAAGATTCTAGGCATTGAATTTGGACCCGGCGATTATGGCCTCAAAAACTGGGAAGGCAGACTGGAAATTGCCAATACTAAGGTGGTCAGCTGGAAGAAATGGAAGTTATCTATGAGGGAAAGGGTTGATCTGATTAAGACTTACCTGATTCCGATCTTTTTGTATGTCAGCTTTGTCTGCATCTTGCCAGTGTCTCTCTATGCTAGGGTCAGTAGTGTGTTCTTCCAGATGTTGTGGGGGAACAGACTGAACCCCATCAAGAGGAATGTCACCTATCTATCCAGGAGGGAGGGTGGCTTAGGTATGGTCAACCCAGTTCTTTTCTTTTCACTGCTTTTTCTCAAGTTTAATATTGGTAATATGCTTGCAGTGGAACCTCCTGGATGGGCAGGCATTTTTAGATCTTGGTTTAGGCCTTTTCTGCGACTTTGGGAAGAAGGTGGCCAAGTGAAGAATCTCAGGGGTCATCGTGGTCAGCTACCAGCCTATGGCGCTCCGTGCCTGAAGTTATTACGGCAGTGGCGATTGTCGGCTGAAGATCTCAGATCGGTTCCGAGGAAAGTCCTTATGAGTCGAGTCTTGAGCGAAGTCTTTCATGACCCACTGGCCTTAAGGGATTGCCCAGGCCCAGTTTTGAGGGCAGGGTTAAGACTTATTAATTTGGACAGAGTACCTCCTAAATTCAGGGATCTGGCCTGGATGTGCTTCCATGGGAGGCTCTATGTTAGGGGCAATTTGAAATTCCGCAGTGGGGTGGATCGTAGCTGTCCTCGGGAGGAGTGTGCAGGTGAGGAGGAGACTATGGACCATTTTCTGCTTCATTGCCCTTTTAACATAGAGGTGTACAAACAGGTGGGGCGGGCCCTCGGTGTTCCTTTCCTCTCCAGGCTGGGTTATGCTGAGTGGGTGTATGGAGCATTCAATACTGGTGGGGTTTTTTGTTTAGATACACTTTTTCTAGTTAGCCTAGTAGTCCGTTATTTCACTTGGAACGCACGGTGTCAGGTCAGCATTCGGCGTAAAATCCTTCCTGTTCAGGTGGTGGTGTATGACATTCTGCATGAGGTGGAGAAGATTCGGGTACTTGAGAGAGACAAGCGGAGTCAGGGGGCTTGGTTGAAGGCGTGGAGGGGTTTCAAGCCTCCCTGACTGCCAGGAGTCTCTTTCCCGGGTGTGGCTGTTTGTCTCTTATCACCCTAGATTATTATTTTTTGGATTAATTTTTGATAAATGGCTGCGTACATAGGTGATGGGTTGTGCCTCTTAGGCCCTCTCTGCTGCTTTATGTAAATAGTTTTGGTAGTGGATTATGTATATATTGTATATATTCTGAACATGGATGTGTATTCCTTGGATTTCTGTTGAAGTTTTGTACTATGGTTTTGTTTTTTACTTTTGTATAAAATTGGTTGCTTGATTCTTTTAATAAAAGATCAATAGTGCCCAATCATTGGTGTCAGTGGGAGGAATATTGCCCCATCATTGGTGTGAATGCTAGGAATAGCAAAAAAGCACTGCAGAGCGGGGTAGATGCCAGACAGAGGAACTTTTTTCAGCACGGAATAGCTATTGCCAAGTGATTCAGAGTGTGCTATATATGGACAAGAAGCCATACTGAGACTTCGGATAGCTTCACTCCTCAATCTACAGATACTGACCACAAATTTTTTGTTGCATACGGTTCCCTGTGATCACCCGGCAAACAAAAATAAAGAGCTTTCCTTATTTGAAAACTTCTTACGATATTGGATGTTCTTGGTGGGCTGCTGTCGACACCACCATTGGTAGTGCTTAATTTTTTCAAGTTGCATAGTAGAACATTTTACATGCAAGACAAAATTTATGACTGCAATACTCTTGCCAATACCTCTGACAAAGGTGCTTGAACCAGAAACGCGTCGGGTACCGGAGATATTACTATTGATACATCATGCTAACTATGTAATCTGTCATGTTCTTTGTCTTTTTCTCTTTTTTTTCCTTTTTTTTCTTATATATGTAGTTTTTGATATGTCCTTTTAATGATCTTTTCATGCTTGAAAGATTGAATGGTTTTATGTACAAACAATAAATATATTCGCTAATCTATTCATGTGTGGTTGTTGCCTACAAAGTCCCAACGAAGGGGGATCCTCTTTTTTTTCATTTGAATGCTAGGAATGGTTCCCCATTGTTGATGTCAGTGGGAGAAACAGTGCCCCTTTGCTGGAGTCAGTGGCAGGAATAATACCTCAGGGGCTGGAAAAAGGCAAGCAAATTGCTGCATCTGGCCCCTGGGCCGCAGTTTGGAGACCACTGCCATAGACAAAAAGGAGCAGTTAACCTGTAGCAGTGCAGGCACAGCCTCACCGCAAGGGAAAACCTTTTTTTTTTGCCCAGAGATTTGTTTTAAATGTCCCTCTTCCTGGCCTGAGGTATAGATCGCTAATAAAAAATACATTAAGAGGTGTATTTTTTTTTTTTTAAATTGCAGAGCGAATCATCTTGCGAAACAGCATGTACATTCATTCTGTGCAAATGGGGGCAAAATTGCATAACACTAAGCGATTTTCTCACCCTTTGTGAATGTTATTCATGAATGTTATTCATTCACAAAGAATAGAGTGAATCAGGAAAATACAGCATTATAGATGAAGCTGACAACCATAGTAATATTTAATAATAAATAATAAATAATAAAGTAGTAGTATTTATTTACGAACACAGCCATAATAATAAATAATAAAATAGTAGTATTCATTTACGAACACAGCCACCATCTAACAGGAAGTCAGATTACAGCAGGAAATTGGAGATTTGAGGGCAGCTGGGAGCAATACAAAGTACTTGTTCTACAGTATGTTATACACAGTGGAATAGAATTTCTTCTTCTTTTTTTTTTTTAAAACCAGAGTTTATTGTCACTTTAATCCTTGTTACTACAACAGCAGACTGCAATGTGACTGTTTTTTATTGGGCATGGCTGTATTTTACTGTTCTGGAGTTCAAGCCGCTGCATATTAAACAGCATGCATATCAGCCTCTGTAATCTCTGACTCTCTTTCTGAGTAAATAATTAGCTTTGTTTCTTATCTAGGTAAAAATTAACAATGATGGCCGGTTCACACTGGTCCGACATACGCTCCGACTTCCAGAGCATGACCTGTCAAAATGAATGGTTCCCTATGAGAGCCATTTTAACTGGTCCCCCAAGTACTGGAAATGAATGTACACTAGTGTTTTCTTCATTTATGTAGCACCAATCTGGTACCCCAAAGGCAGGATAGCACCTCCAGAGGCAAGGGCTGAGTCCATGGCTATAATGAGCGGACTAATGGGGCGCCAGTCACTTTTGTCTTTTTTTAACCACTTCCGGACCGCCGCACGCCAATATACCTCCTAAATTTGAAGAGGGATATCTTTGTTATGGCAGCAGCTAGCTGCCATAACCGCGGTATCCTCTTCTTCGGCGGGTGGTCCGGTTTCCAACAATAGTGGTCTCTGTGGCGGATTCGCCGCGAGATCACTTTTATTGGTGGCGGGAGAGGGCCACCCCCCCTCCCGCAGCTTACTGGAGCCGTCGGTAGCAGTAGAGGCGCTCGGATCCTTCTTCCTGCTAGGCATGGAGACGAGTGAGGGGAAGATGGCCCCCACCCGTCTCCATACCATTGCAGGGCGGAAGCAACGTCAATACATCACTTCTGCTCATAGCTCTTAAAGGGCCATTTTTTTTTTATTGCATTTTAGTGTAAATATGAGACCTGAGGTCTTTTTGACCCCAGATCTCATATTTAAGAGGCCCTGTCATGCTTTTTTTCTATTACAAGGGATGTTTACATCCCTTGTAATAGAAATAAAAGTGACACAATTATTTTTTTTATTTAAAAGAACAGTGTAAAAATAAAAAATAAAAGGTAAAATAAATAATAATAAAAAAAATGTAAACACGCCCATCCCGCCGAGCTCGCGTACAGAAGGGAGCGCATATGTGAGTAGAGCCACATATGAAAACGGTGTTCAAACTACACATGTGAGGTATCGCCGTGATCGTTAGAGCGAGAGCAATAATTCTAGCCCTAGACCTCCTCTGTAACTCAAAAAATGTAACCTGTAGAATTTTTTCAACGTCGCCAATGGAGATTTTTAAGGGTAAAAGTTTGTCGCCATTCTACGAGCGTGCGCAATTTTGAAGCGTGACATGTTGGGTATCAATTTACTCGGCGTAGCATTATCATTCACAATATAAAAGAAAATTGGGCTAACTTTACTGTTGTCTTATTTTTTAATTCAAAAAGTGTACTTTTTCCAAAAAAAGTGCGCTTGCAAGACCGCTGCGCAAATATGGTGTGACAGAATGTATTGCAACGACCGCCATAATATTCTCTAGGGTGTTACAAAAATACCGTATTTATCGGCGTATAACACGCACCCCAAGTTTAGGAGAGAATTATAAGGAAAAAAATGTTTTAAGGAAAAAAAATTACATTTAAACGCCCATCAATGCAGCCTTGCACAGCGTCCATCTGCATGCTTGTCCAGTGTCATTTGCAGCCTTGCAGTCAGCAGCCTTGGTGTCATTTGCAGCCTTATCAGTGTCCATTTGCAGCCTTGCAGCTTTGTCAGTGCCCATCTGAAGCTGTTCTGTGTCCTTTTGCAGCCTTGCCCAGGCTGCAGTTAAACTGCAGTGACATGTCAGTGTCACTGCAGTTTGAAAATGGTGCCGAAATACACAGTCAAAATACCAGTCCTCGGCTCTCGTTCACTTTCGGCCACTTTCGGCTCCACTCGTAGTCCCGCCCGGGATGGGCGTGACTGTGAGCGGAGCTAGCCGAACCTAGCCGAGTACACTCAACTAGGTTCGGGCGGCGCTCGAGTGAGGCCGAAAGTGGCCGAGAAGAGCCGAGGACCGGCTCTGTGTATTTCGGCGCCGGCGGCGCCATTTTCAAATCGCGGTCGGCGATTTGAAGCTCAGTCAGCGGGGGATCGCAGGGGATCGGTGTATAACACACACCCGCGATTTTCCCCTGATTTTAAGGGGAAGAAAGTGCGTGTTATATGCCAATAAATACGGTAATTTATAATGTTTGGGGGTGCTAAGTAATTTTCTAGCAAAAAAAAACTGTTTTTAACTTGTAAACACCAAATCTCAGAAAGAGGCTCGGTCCTTAAGTGGTTAAAGTGGTCTTCCGGCCGAAATTATACTTTTTAAATAAAAATACCCCTATAATACACAAGCTTAAAGTATTCTAGTAAAGTTAGTCAGTAAACCAAGGTCTGTTTTGTTAGTTTATAGCAGTAGTTTGTTATTTTATAAACTTACAGCAGGCCGTGGCCATCTTAAGTGTGGGCATCTGAAGCCAGACTGTATTTCTTCCTGGATCTCATCCTTGCAGAACTCGCACATGCTCAGTGCAGCACAAGCAGTGTAATAGGTTTCAGGTCAGGTTTCCATAGCAACGGCAGTGTCAGAGGAAGTTGCCGCCCCTTCCCAGAAGGCATTGCAAACAGGAAATGATGGGATGAGCCACGGCCAGGGAGCAGGAAGTAAAAAATGAATACAGCAGATATACAGTAGGTGCTGAGAAAAAAAAATTAAAAATATCCAATTCGTTTGCAGTTCACAGTTTAGTGAGGGATGCTGAAGAGTTGTAAAAGTGGGTGGAACTCCACTTTAGAGTTTTATTGCAGAACGGTCAAAGAGGTGAGGGTTAGGGGTGCCAGATACCATAGCAGATCACTTACAGACTCTCCAGGTCTATGTCAATGTCCAGCTTTACAGTGTCAGAACCTATAAGCCAACCTGGCAACAATGCAAGCGTGTTCCTAAATTTCAGTGCTTCCTCCAAGTGAGTCATAAAGTCCTCCTGAGAGACCAGCCTTCTTCCTGGCTCTCTCCAGCAAGGGACCACCCCTGGGTCAGCTCTTTGGCACAGCTTCCTCCAGACCCGGAATGACAGCTTCAGGACAACGTCAACACACATTAGGCCTCGAAACAGGCTATTGGGCCTAACAGCAGAGCTATGTCTGGCACCACTTCACTGGGCCTCAGCCCAGGGAAAGACAGCGAGCACATGGCCTGTCCCAAATACAGACACCCCTACCTGCAAAAACTCATTTCAGGGAGGAAACGCTCCACGCCAGTGCTGCCGACCCCCCCAATCTTACTAGGAAAAATAACACTACATACGGTACACTCACATACATAGAGTCCACATATACATACAGTCCACAAATACAGTCCACACATACATACAGTCCACAAATACAGTCCACATATACATACAGTCCACAAATACAGTCCACATATACATACAGTCCACATATACATACATTATTGCCTAGGGGACTGAGTATGAGGGCCACCTGAACAATGTGCTCAGAGAAATACTGCAGATAAAGGTTTGACAATGGCACAGCAAACCAGCCTAATGGCTTGGACCTGTAACAGCCAATGAAGGCTTAAATTATGCATTTGCTGCTGCAGCACCCCTACACAGAAACATACCGGATACACAGGGAGGATCACATAAATCAAAGAAAAGTACCCAGAACACCAGCTGCAAGAAGAGAAATTAATAATGGCACACCTATGTATACTTCACTAGACAGTGACTGTACCTACCTAAATGAACTGTTCAAAAAGTACACCTACATATAGGGCTGGTAATATAAAAAAACTGATAATTAAAAATTGTCCACATACAGTCACTCCTCACTATGCTTGGGTGTGAGCAGGCTACAAAGTGAATAGATGGTAGTGGCAGCAGAGCAGTTAGTGAAGAGTTAACAGGACTTCCCTGCAGCTATATACAGCCTAGGTATGCAAACATAGATAGGGAGAAGCAGTAAGCAGTGCAATTCATGTCAAAAGCGACTTCTCAACCTCCTCCACATGCCTCAGGAACACACTTAGGCTTATGGCAGCAGCAGCCCGTAAATCAACAGGCTTTACCATGGGACATAGGTAGCGCATGTAGCAGGTGTTCAGACCCCCCTGCGCCTGTCACTCAGACAGAAGACAGAGCAGCCCAAGTGGCCGTACTCCATTCGGCCGCTCAGGCTGCTCTGGCTGTTGCTGAGTGACAGGCGCAGCTGGGAGATCACCCGGCGCTCGCGGGAGGATGGATGAGCGAATTTGGGGTGGGGGAACTTGACCAGCCTGCAGAGTCCTGACCTCCACCCGATATAACACCTTTGGGATGAATCAGAGCGGAGACTGTAAGCCAGGCCTTCTCGTCCAACATCAGTACCTGACCTCACGGAATTCCCCCCACACACACACACACACAAAGGTGAATGCATACAGTAATCCCGCACACACATAACATAACAATCGCAACCACATGGTCCAACATCAGTGCCTGACCTCACAAATGTGCTTCTGGAAGAATGGTCAAACATTCCCATAGACACACTCCTTAACCTTGTGGACAGCCTTCCCAGAAGAGGTGAAGCTGTTATAGCTGCAAAGGATGGGCCAACTCAATATTGAACCCTACGGACAGGCCTGGATTTACTCCCTTTGCCGCCCCAAGGCTGGGTCCTTCATTGCCGCCCCCCCTACACACACACACCACCATTCTCGTCCTTTATCGGTGACTGCTACAATAGATAAATTAAAAACATATCTCCACACACGAGAACACTGAAAAAAATGGCTTTAATTGTACAGACTAAAATTACTTCAGGGTAAGCGCGCGAGGGGTAAGGATTTTTCGCGGGCAATTTTTCAGGGCAATGGCTGGTGTTAGCGCTTCAATCATCCCCGGCACCATGGTTGTTATGGTGTCAGGATGATTGAAACACATTATTTCTATCATTACCTTGTAATATAAAATGAAATAGTTCAACTCACCATAATGCAGAATCATTGGGAGCCCTGAGCGTGTCACTTGCCACCATCGCTTGTCACTTGCCACTATGCTTGCCACCAGATGGAGATGTCACTTGCCATGCTGCCTGCCACCAGATGGGGATGTCACTTGCCACGCTACCTGCCACCAGATGGGGATGTCACTTGCCACACTGCCACCAGATGGAGATGTCACTTGCCACTCTACCACCAGATGGAGATGTCACTTGCCACGCTGCCTGCCACCAGATGGAGATGTCACTTGCCACGCTGCCTGCCACCAGATGGAGATGTCACTTGCCACGCTACCTGCCACCAGATGGGGATGTCACTTGCCACGCTGCCACCAGATGGGGATGTCACTTGCCACGCTGCCTGCCACCAGATAGAGATGTCACTTGCCACGCTGCCACCAGATGGAGATGTCACTTGCCACGCTGCCACCAGATGGAGATGTCACTTGCCACGCTGCCACCAGATGGAGATGTCACTTGACACGCTGCCTGCCACCAGATGGAGATGTCACTTGCCACACTGCCTGGCTGCCACCAGATGGAGATGTCACTTGCCACGCTGCCACCAAATGGAGATGTCACTTGCCACGCTGCCTGGCTGCCACCAGATGTTGATGTCACTTGCCACGCTGCCTGGCTGCCACCAGATGGAGGAGGGCGGAACAGCACTGCGGGCAATGAGAGATGTCATCTCTCTCCCCCGCCGCCGCACCGCTGACATTACTTCTCGATCTTTTCAAAAATGGCGCCGGGTGGCGCAATCACGCTACTGCGCATGGGCCACCCGGCCGAGCACGTACGAGCCTTCCAAAGCCCGGCCACTTCGGAACGGCGCATGCGCAGTAGTGGGCAGCTCGCAGCCATCTTTTCTAAGGGCACCGGTGCCTTTAATCGACTTTAACGGGCAGCCCGAAAGGGGGGGCGGCCACGAAGTCGCCGTAGGAACGGCGCCGCCCCTGCACCACTGCCACCCCGAGGCCTGGCCTCGGTGGCCTTGTGGCAAATCCGGCCCTGCCTACAGACTTGTGCCCTGTACAAACGGTCGGACTTTGTTCGGACATTCCGACAACAAAATCCTAGGATTTTTTCCGACGGATGTTGGCTCAAACTTGTCTTGCATACACACGGTCACACAAAGTTGTCAGAAAATCTGATCGTTCTGAATGCGGTGGCGTAAAACACGTACGTCGGGACTATAAACGGGGCAGTGGCCAATAGCTTTCATCTCCTTATTTATTCTGAGCATGTGTGGCACTTTGTCCGTCGGATTTGTGTACACACGATCGGAATTTCCGACAAGGGATTTTGTTGTCGGAAAATTTTATATCCTGCTCTCAAACTTTGTGTGTCGGAAAATCCGATGGAAAATGTGTGATGGAGCCCACACACGGTCGGAATTTCCGACAACAAGGTCCTATCACACATTTTCCATCAGAAAATCCGACCGTGTGTACGGGGCATAAGACTGGGTTTTCATTTTTGAATAAGGATTGCACTGTTTTTACACATACTGTATGTGTGATTTCTCATATAATGTTCCATCTGTTTGTCCCTACCCATGTTGGGTGGTAAAGGGAGTCCAATTTGTATTTCGATTTGCGGTGGTATCCACGAAGAAATAGATAAGCTCTGTATATTTTTTTTTTCTATTTTTGCCATCTGTATCTGTATCCGATTGGGGATTTGTGTCCCAGGAAGTGGGAGGAAATCCCTCCAAAGTGAGGAAATCCTGGAGTGTCTATTCACTCTCAGTCATAGCAGTAAACAGGACACACAGAGAGGATGACCCTCCCTAACAGGGGCACAGACAGCAACAAAAACCTGATAGGGGTTCCAATCTATTTCTACTCTGTACAAAACTAAAAAAAGGTTTTGCCTTTAGTTACAGTGTAACATATAATACAGCAACATCATGGATTCATCATTGTGCTTATCACCAGTTAACAATAAATAAAAAACAAAAACAAATGTCTGTTAGGCTGTGTACATGCTGGATAATCAGGCCCCAAGCACACTAGGTGTTTATCCCATGTGCGTCCAATCACATCATTTTCGAGCCCCAGGAGGCATCCTACCTGCAGCCTAAAGCCCCGTACACACAATTGGATTGTTCGCCAACAAAACCGTGGATTTTTGTCTAAAGGGCGTTGGCCCAAACTTGTCTTGCATACACACCCACACAATTGTTGGCCAACAATTACGAACGTGGTGACGTACTACGTGGTTTTTCAGCTCTTTAGCACCACCCTTTGAGCTCCTTCTGCTAATTTTGTGTTAGAAGTTTGGTGAGTGTTGATTCACACTTTTCTTTTTGCATTTTTTAGTTTGCGCTTTTCATTTTGTGCTTTTCAGTTCATTTCTGAACGACTGTTCGTCAACCAGCCATGTTGTGGTATCGGAGGAGATAACGTGTTATTTATTATTGGCCTTGGAGTTATTGCTTTGACATTATTATTTTCGTTGAATAATGATTTAAATTTGGTATATTTTCTATATTTTTGGATGCATAGAAAGCACTTTTTGGTTAAGTTCTATTGGCAGATATCATGTCTAATTTGATTTGTTTTCTTTTTTTAATGCACAATAAAAAATTGTGGAGAATAATACTTGGCTATGTGTTTTACTACAAATGACAGTTTGGGAGTAGACAGTTACATTTTATAAAATTCAATGTAAAATTGACAAGGGACACCAACATAGTTGTATCTTTAATCTTAAAAACTACAAGATAATGGTGTTGTGGTAACTTGCCCAAATAAAAAAAAAAAAACAAACATAATATTATTCTTGATATCACTAGTAAAATAAAGCCTTTGAAAATTTGTTTGCAATAACTCCATCAGTATCACCAGAAAAGTAGCTTCATTATTATCTCATTAAAGAAGAAGAGAATTGTGCGCTGCATTTTGAGATTTCATAATTTGCCACGTCAAGAATGTCAGTTCTCCATTACGAATGCTGGTTTACAAGACCGACCGCTTCGGGCTCGTCCTTGCTTCCGAGCATGCGTGTTTGTACTTTGGACTTTTGTCTGATGGACTTGTGTACACGCGCTCGGAAAATCCGACAACAGACATTTGTCCGCAGAAAATTTGAAAATCTGCTAGCCAACATTTGTCCGCGGAAAGTCCAACAACAAATGTCCGATGGAGCGTACACACGGCCAGATTTACCGCCAACAGCCTGTCATCGAACATTTCCCGTCGGAAAGTCCGATCGTGTGTACGCGGCTTTAGTCTATGGCAGGCTGAAATATGCTGCAGCTAGAAGCTAGGTGGTACTATGTTCAGGAACATATATCCAGAAAGCAGAGTACCTGGCATACATCCCTGAATGCAAATGATGATAAACGCAAGTGTAGCCAGGTGCTGGGCTACAACAATATGGAGAAACAGACATTTCCCTTCATTCTTCTCTTCCTCTACTGAGATTCTGATATTTTTCTGCACCATTCTCCTCCAGCAGGGGGAAAGCTAAAGCCAAGCAAGCCCATAGACATCTAGGCAGAGCGCTAAGAATTATGGGATTTGTAGTCTGAGACAACAGCCATATAATGGGATTAAAGGTCTCTTTACACTGTAATTCCCAAGAAACACTGGGGCAAGGAGGAGGAGTAGAACTGCATTTCTGAACCTGCTCAGCTCGGTTCTTCCACTTGGAGCCAAGGGACCCGAGGGGAGCACATTTGCTGCATATTGACCAGACTGCTGAGAGGCCAGACCAGTGAAGACACCTTCGGCAGTGCAGCACAGACTGCAGCTATCACATCTGCACTGTTGCCACAGGGAGACCAGAGCATCCTCTCACACTCCGTTTCCCACCGCAGAATCTCCAGAATCATTCCATGGAGAGGCCGAGGGGGCCAGCCTTCTACACTGAGAGATCACTGTAGCATCCCCGGGACTGGTGTGAGGGCTATTCTCCCACTGCTGATACTGTTAGCAGGCACTGAGCCACTGAGAGCAGGACACCAAGCATACCCAATTCACGCCACACCCATACTTCACTCTATACCACACGTATTCCAAACCTATAATGTACCTATACTGCCTACAGGTTACCCGGGACTGTCGTTAAGTGCACTGACGCTTTTAAAGAGCCCCACGATAGCCGACAGAAGAACTTCCCAAAGGACTGACCATCTCATAATAATTATTCTCCAGTCCATCTTCCTTTTCTTTTGGACAATGCATACCCAGTTGGTGTAATGCCGTGTTCCCATGTTCGTAATTGTTGGCCAACATTTGTGTGACTGTGTGTATGCAAGACAAGCTTGAGCCAACAACCTACGAACAAAAAACCACGGTTTTGTTGGCAGAAAACCAGATCGCGTGCATAAGACTAGCATCGCTGCCATAAAAGCGCTCTAGCAGTAAAGTTCCAGCACTCAGTAGACTAAACTTTAATACAGCTCACTGCTGCACTTGAGGTGGCCTTGCTACCATTTATGCTGATCATCTTATGCCTATTCCTTATTGTTAATCACTTTGTATGCTAAATTGTGTTATTTGTTAGTCCATTTTATGCTTGCCTAGTTACCAACCATATTGGGTGACAATATATTGTAAGTTTTGACTTTACTACATGGTTTGGTGCCTGTTTTAATTGATTTAACACTACTGTTGGGCACTAATTATTACTTTCAGTGATTTCCTGTGATATTGTATGTTTGTTCACTCAACCTTGTGTGTTAGAGGGGCTGAGGTTCTTGAGAAGGTTGAGGCAAAGAACAGAAGACCCATCCTCTCCAGTGGCTCCAATAGAGGTAGTGATACACAGGTACCACTTGGTAACGTATTTGGCTCCATCTAGGTGCAGTACATTGCAACTTGCTATAGATCAATGACTCTTTACCAACAAATTGTGACCTACTGCCAGTCAGCATCCTCCCTTCTCCTGGGCCTCCAGCTAGCTGCAGATCCCCTAATTGCCTGTAGTGCCTCCCAGCTTCAATAGTACCACTCAACCTCCCATGGTGATCCCCCATGCACCTCAACTTCTCATAGTGCCAATAGACCCCCTGAGAGACTTCAGCTCCTACAGTGACACCCAAAGTTCCACAGCACCCCCAGGTGTCTGCAGCACCCCCTAACTTGCTGTAGATCCTCCAGTCCCTTATCGAGCCCCCAACATCCAACATAGTCCCACAATGCCCCCCAGTTGCTGCAGTGCACTCCAATCTACTACAGTGCCTCTGGGCAGCCCTCATTCTCCTGGATAGACCCATATTCATCTCCAGAGACCCCATCCCACAGAGTTGCCCCAGCTCCCTCCAGCACCCCCTCAGGGCCAGAAAGTCTGTTGCAGAATCCCCAAAACCCTTTCTTTTTTCTTTTTTTTACTGTTTGGGCATGTAAGGCTTTAGAAGAATTGATTGGGTTTTGGTCTCAATAGGGCTGAGAACCACTGCCATGGACGTTGGCAGGCTTTGGCAATGGGCTTGGGCACTGCACCTGTGCTTCACAGGTGCACCAAAATGCTGGGATTGGATGCACTGGGGTCAAACACCAATGTCCAAGTAGCCCTATTGCAACTTCCATCATTTCAGAACATGAAATTCAGATCTACACCTGCAACCTACATCCCTGCTTTCCAGTTCAAGGCACTATACAAATTGTGGGGATTCTTTCCCCATTATTGCACTTTTAACTGCAATAGTACACACAAATGCATCTTTTAAATGGAAAAGCAACAACAACAAAAAAAAAACAAACAAAAAACAACTAGTAAAACTACCTAAATACACCAAGCCTTATGAAAAGGCATACGCAAGCAAATTCACATGGAAACTGCGTTTTTACTTCCTCTTTACAATCCCAAGAAGGATTCTTTGAAAACAGTACACAGTTAGGAATTAGTCAACATAAGCTGAAGAAAATCTTGCCCGTTCAGCTGCTCCTGTCTGCATCCTAACTGAACACAGTACGTGTTGTGCCCCACTTTTATGTTTTTTTGGTGTTGTATTGAACTGCATCAAGTTATTATTAGGGTTGTCCCGATATCGATACTAGTAACTAGTAATAGGACACAGTGAGCGAGATCGCTCCTGTGTCCTGTGATTACTGAGCAGAGTAAACTGGGTTTTACTCTGCTCAGTTTATGAATGAAAAGGAGCCTCTGTCTCCTGTTCATTCATCTTTAGTGCTGAGAAAGAAACTGGGGAATCTGTGTCCTCAGTCCCTTTGTCTGTCCCAAAGGGGAGATGTCAGGGGTCTGTTTAGACCCCTGAAATCTCACCAAAGCCCCCTAAAAAAAAATATTGTAAAAAAATTCTAAAAAATGAAAAAGTGTAAAAAAAATGAGATAAAAAAACTATTGACACCACTCTTCCCTGCCCTACCAACACTGTCCACTGCTCCAACCCCCTCCCCCAAAAAAAAATTAAAAACAAATTGAAATGTAAAATAATCAATTATTAAAAGTACAAAAAACTACTGACACCGTCCACTGTCACCCACCCCCTTTCCCAGAAGCACTGCGAAAAAATATTGAAAAAGTGATTTAAAAAATATCTTGCGGGTACTGAGCCGGCACTGCCTTTAAATCTGCGCGTCATAGAACGGCCGGAGCCGTGTGGAAGTGTGGAGGAAAAAAGGCGAGTTCAGTTGAGGATTTGAAATGGCAGAAAATGGTGATAAAGAACAAGTGTCTGATCTGGACACAAAGATCTCTCAGCAGGTTGAGTACTATTTTGGTGACCATAACCTTCCACAAGACAAATTCCTAAAGGAACAGATTTCCCTTGATGATGGCTGGGTGCCTCTGGAAATTATGATCAAGTTTAACAGGTTAAGCAAATTGACGACTGATTTTGGAATCATTTTGGGGGCACTTAAAAAATCTAAGACAGGCCTGCTGGAAATTGATGAAGAAAAATCCAAAATTAGAAGAGATCCCAGCAAACCTTTTGCCAGAGGTCACAGAAGAGTACAAAAACGCAATCAAGAATAGATCGGTTTACATTAAAGGCTTTCAGCTGGACACATCCCTGGATGAAATTAAGGGATGGTTGGAAAACAAGGGTCCCATTGAGAACATCCAAATGAGGCGAGCACTCAATAAGACCTTCAAGGGCTCAATCTTTATTGTATTTGAAACTGAAGATGCTGCCAAGGAATTCTTAGAGAATAGAGACCTTAAATTTAAAGACTCTGATATGATCATATTATCCAAGGAAGAATATTTTGCAAAGAAGAACAAAGAAAGGAAGCAGAAGCAGTCAGAGTCAAAAGCGAAGCACAAGCAGGAGAAGGCAGATGCCCAGAAACAAGCCGAAGATGCTGAAATGAAAACCTTGGAAGAACAGACTGGCTGCCTCTTAAAATTCTCAGGAACCTTGGACAATATGACTTCCAGAGAAGATATCCATGCCTTATTTCAAGCTCACGGTGAAATCAAGTGGATTGATTTCAGTAGGGGGCTAAGGAGGGAATTATCCTGTTTAAGAGGAATGCCAAGGAAGCCTTGGAGAAAGCCAAGGCGGCAAATAAAAACAACTTGCAGTTGAAAGAAAAGGATGTAACTTGGGATCTTCTAGAGGGTGATGTAGAGAAGGCTGCACTGAAGAAAATCATGGAAGACCAACAAGAAAGCTATAATAAGTGGAAAGGCAAAGGTGGTAGGAAATTTAAAGGAAAAGGAAAAGGGGGTAAAGGAAATGATGGTTCATCCAGGAAGAAAATCCAGTTCCAAGGAAAGAAAAAGAAGTTTGAAAGCAGTGATGAAGAGGACACAGAAGAAGGAACAGGTGATGCCAGGAATGGAAGTCCCAAGAAGAGGCAGCTGGAGGAGAAATCCTCTGAAGGGCCCGTGCCAAAGCAACAGAAGACTGCAGAAGACGAGTAACTCTCTCTTCCTGGGGTTTTAGATGTGTTTTTATAACAAAAAACAAAATTCCAAAAAATAGCAAATGAATATTTTAAGTCTACAGATGCTGAATGTCAGTTGAGTGAGAATCTAATGAAATCCACATCTGTGTCGACCTGCAATGATTTTTTTATTTTTGTTACTTCTTGAGTCATTGAATGAATGGCACTTGTAAAATTGCTAACTGAAACATTATATGTATGTTAATACAAACACTTTTTTTGTTTAATACAGGTTAGTAACTCTTCTGGGAAGTATGTACTTTGACACCTTACATGTAATATATTCAATAAAAAGTAGATTGTAAAAATAAAAAATATCTTGCCTCACTGGGGGGGGGGGGGGGGAGTGGTTCGTTTGCGGCTGCGAAGCGCCACCTCCCTGAAATGAGTTTCTGCAGGTTGGGATGTCTGCTTCTATGTTCCCCCAGTCAGTGTTAGTACTTTGCAGAGATGGGAATAGTCACTGTCTTCTTGGACTTCAAAAGACCTGAGAAACACAGTGGCGGCGCCAGGTGGGTGCTTGGGTGTGCTGAAGCTCCCCCAAAAAATCTTCAAGCACCCTCATGGCACCCCCAAAATTTCCACAGAGGTATTACAGTACAGTCACAGCATTTTAAACAAATTATTTGGTACCTGCTATGAATCCTGTCTGCAAGAGGCCAGGGACTCTTTTGTGAAGTGGAGGGATACAGCCAAATAAGCCGCTAATGATCAGTTGGACACAGCAGGGGCTGGGTGGTGAGGAGCCTGCATCAGTGGCAGATTGATCCAGTGCTGGTCTCCTGCATTTGCCACCAAAAGAAGAATTTGGATGGAAGCAGCAGAGAGAGACGATGCCCTGTGCAGTGCCCCAGGAAACCTGGAGGAAGCCGGTATTCTAAGGAGAGAGAGGAGGAGAGAAGCTGTGTCTACTTATATGGTGGGGGAGGAGTGAGGGAGCAGAACGGAGCTGCTGCACTCAGTGCATTGCAGTCTGCAGGGCTTACTGAGCCTGTCAGAGGACAAGAGGGGTGTGTGTGTCACATGGTGTGCTCCGAGGGGGAAGGCTTAGGAGGAGTGGGGCTGATCACTGCGGCAGGCATCGTTCTGTTTTTAATGTAGCTGCTGAGCCTGGAAGGGAGGGGGAGGGGCTTTCCAGTCCTCTGATCTATAGAAGCATGCTGCATTACACTGATTGAGGGGCCTGATCTGGACTGAGCAGTGGACACTCTGAGGGAAATCCTATGATATCAGCCCTCTCATTGGGCTTGAAGACATGTACTGCAATCATTAGAATGCCACACAGATCAAAAGTGCCTGTGCCTGTTACTTACAGTGCCCAAATGATGATCAGGTGTCCCCATACCAGTGCACCATAGGACTATGGGGTCACTGTTGTGCTGTGGACACTGTGTATGGGGTCACCCTCCTGCTGTGGGCACTGTGTATGGGGTCATCCTCCTGCTGTGGGCACTGTGTATGGGGTCACCCTCCTGTTGTGGGCACTGTGTATGCGGACACTGTTGTGCTGTGGACACTATGTATGGGGTCACCCTCCTGCTGTGGGCACTGTGTATGGGGTCACCCTCCTGCTGTGGGCACTGTGTATGTGGTCACTGTTGTGCTGTGGACACTGTGTATGGGGTCACCCTCCTGCTGTGGGCACTGTGTATGCAGTCACTGTTGTGCTTTGGACACTGTGTATGGGGTCACCCTCCTGCTGTGGGTACTGTGTATGGGGTCACCCTCCTGCTGTGGGCACTGTGTATGGGGTCACCGTTGTGCTGTGGGCCCTCTAAAGGGGCACTCTCCTGCTCTGGGTCCTCTAAAAGGGGGCACTCTCTCTATGGTGTCACTCTCTTTCTTTCTCATTGCACTCTAAGGGGTCACTCCTAATCTGGGCACTCTAAGGGCTCATTCCTAATCTGGGCACTCTAAGGGCTCACTCCTAATTTGGGCACTCTATGGGCTCACTCCTAATCTGGGCACTCTAAGGGCTCACTCCTAATCTGGGCACTCTAAGGGCTCACTTCTTATCTGGGCACTCTATGGGGTCACTCCTAATCTAGGCACTCTATGGGGTCACTCCTAATCTGGGCACTCTAAGGGTTCACTCCTAATCTGGGCACTCTAAGGGCTCACTCCTTATCTGGGCACTCAATGGGGTCACTCCTAATCTGGGCACTCTAAGGGCTCACTCCTAATCTGGGCACTCTAAGGGCTCACTCCTAATCTGGGCACTCTAAGGGCTCACTTCTTATCTGGGCACTCTATGGGGTCACTCCTAATCTAGGTACTCTATGGGGTCACTCCTAATCTGGGCACTCTAAGGGCTCACTCCTAATCTGGGCACTCTAAGGGCTCACTCCTTATCTGGGCACTCAATGGGGTCACTCCTAATCTGGGCACTCTAAGGGCTCACTCCTAATCTGGGCACTCTAAGGGCTCACTCCTTATCTGGGCACTCAATGGGGTCACTCCTAATCTGGGCACTCTAAGGGCTCACTCCTAATCTGGGCACTCTAAGGGCTCACTCCTAATCTGGGCACTCTAAGGGCTCACTTCTTATCTGGGCACTCTATGGGGTCACTCCTAATCTAGGTACTCTATGGGGTCACTCCTAATCTGGGCACTCTAAGGGCTCACTCCTAATCTGGGAACTCTAAGGGCTCACTCCTAATCTGGGCACTCTAATGCCACGTACACGGTTGGACTTTTCGTCTACAAGAGTCCGACGGACGCCGACGGACTAAAGCTGGCTGACAATCCGATCGTGTGTGGGCTTCCCCGGACTTTCAGCGGACTTTTAGAGGACTTTTGCAGCCTCAAATCTGACGGACTTTAGATTTGAAACATGCTTCAAATCTTTACGTCGTAACTACGCCGGACCCAAAAGTCCGCTCGTCTGTGTGCTAGTCCGACGGCAGACTTTTGGCGGACTTGCGGCAGACTTTCTTACGAATGGACTTGCCTGCATACGATCACACAAAAGTCCGACGGATTCGTACGTGATGACGTACACCGGACTAAAATAAGGAAGTTGATAGCCAGTAGCCAATAGCTGCCCTAGCGTGGGTTTTTGTCCGTCGGACTAGCACACAGACGAGTGGATTTTTGGGTCCGGCGTAGTTATAACGTAAAGATTTGAAGCATGTTTCAAATCTAAAGTCCGTCAGATTTGAGGCTGCAAAAGTCCGCTGAAAGTCCGGGGAAGCCCACACACGATCGGATTGTCAGCCAGCTTTAGTCCGTCGGCGTCTTTCGGACTTTTGTAGACGAAAAGTCCGACTGTGTGTACGCGGCATAAGGGCTCACTCCTAATCTTCACTGTTTGCTGTGTACTGCTCACTGACTTCCACTGTATGCTGCTCACGTATGCTTTGCTGGGTGTTCTGGTTGGCCCTATGTACTAGGGGTTATCATTGCTGGCCTTTATACATGCTGGGGTTTATCATCGCTGGTTCCATTTGGGCTTGTTTTACTCCAACAATCAATTCTGTGTGCCCGAAGGTCCTATTTTATCTATACAATGGGAGAGACAATGAAAAAACACACACTTTTTGGCCACACCCACTTTTGACCACGTCCACAAGAGGGCAACGCGTGCCGCATTAGCACCACCACTTATACTTTCAGCACCCACACAGCACCCCCAAAAAAAAAAATGTCTGGAGCCGCCCCTGGAGAAACATCTTCTGTACTGCAATTAGCTGAAGCAAAATTGCTTCGGATTCAACTTATGGAAGAGTTAAGCTGCCTGTGGATGGTGGCAAATCATCAGGTGACCATACTGTTCAGACAGACTGAGTCTAAGGAGTTATGCCAATGCATAAAACAGCAACAGTGCTGTGTAAAAAGGAGAACATCCTCCAGAAGAGACGAGCAGAGCTAAGAGAAACTAACAAAGGCACTAGAGCTGCACGATTAATAGTCAAGAATCGTTATCGCAATTTTTTTCCCCCGTTGCGATCTTAACAAAAGTGTTTCACGATTCTTTCTACGCAAAGAATTCTCTCTGCTCTTCTGAAGCCACAGCCCTCAAAAGGAAGGTCCCTTAACACTGGACAATTTTTTGACGTTTTTACAGCAGCTGTTTTTGGCTGTAGACTTTTCTTCTACAGTCATTGGGCCTCATGCACACTGGACGTTATAATAACGTTATAAAAACGCCAGTAGATTTGCAGTGAGTTTTTCAACTTTTTTCGGCTCCATGCACACTGGAGCTCATAAACGGCCGTTTTTTGGAGTTTGGTAGTTTTTTTAAGCCTCGTTTTGGATTTTAGGTGTTTACAAGTTTAAAACAGGTTTTTTTGCTAGAAAATTACTTAGAACCCCCAAACATTATATATTGTTTTTTTTCTAACATCCTAGAGAATACAATAGCGGTCATTGCAATACTTTTTTTTGCACCGTATTTGCGCAGCGGTCTTCTAAGCACACTTTTTTTGGAAAAAATTCACTTTTTTGAAAAAAAAATAAGACAACAGTAAAGTTAGCCCAATTTTTTTTTATATTGTGAAATATAATGTTAGGCCAAGTAAATTGATACCCATCATGTCACACTTCAAAATTGCGCCCGCGCGTGGAATAGCGTCAAACTTTTACCCTTAAAAATCTCCATAGGCGACGTTTAAAAAATTCTACAGATTGCATGTTTTGCGTTACAGAGGAGGTCTAGGGCTAGAATTATTGCTCGCACTCTACCGGTCTCGGCGATACCTCACATGTGTGGTTTGACCACCGTTTTCATATGCGGGCGCTACTCACGTATGCGTTCGCTTCTGCGCGCGAGCTCGTCGGGACAGGGCGCTTTAAAAAAATTTTTTTTTTATTATTATTTATTTTATTTTGTTTTATTTATTTTTTCACTGTTTTTTAAAAATAAAAAATTTGGATCACTTTTATTCCTATTACAAGGAATGTAAACATCCCTTGTAATAGAAAAAAGCATGACAGGTCCTCTTAAATATGAGATCTGGGGTCAAAAAGTCCTCAGATCTCATATTTAGACTAAAATGCAAAAAAAAAAAAAAAAAAAAGTCGTTAAAAAAAAAATGACACAAAAAAAATTGTGCCTTTAAGAGAAGTGGGCGGAGCCGTCGTAATGACTTCGCTCTGGCCGTCACATGGTATGGAGACGGGTGGGCGCCATCTTGGCCTCACTCGTCTCCATACCTAAGCAGCGTTTATGGACGTTTTTAATAAAAATACAGAGGACACTCCAAAAATCCCACAATGCATTCCCAAACTTAACGCGCGTCTATGAGCGTTTAGCGTTTTTTAGCATTTTTTTGTGGTCAGAAAAACGGCACTTTGAACGCGATTTTATGGCATTCAGAGAACAGCCCATAAACTCCACTGCTGATAAAAGATAAAAAATGTAAAAAAAAAATAAATACACTAACCCGGAAAAACGATAATAAACGATATTTTGAAAATTTTCAAAAACGCTGAAAGACTCGCTGCAAAGCTACTGGCGTTTTTATAACATTATTTTAACGTCCAGTGTGCATGGAGCCTTCAACTTTTTTCAAAGTTTTTGCAATAGCATTTTTTTTAGCGTTTATTAGCGTTTTTTAGCGTTTTTCCGCGTTAGCGCTTTAGCGTTCTTTTTTTTTTTTTGAAGAAATTTTTTTTTTTTCAATGGATCAAAAACGTTAAAAAACGCTGGTGAGTGACGTTTTTGAGCGTTTATCGACGTTTATCAGCGTTAGAGCGTTTTTACAGCTGAAAAATGTCTCTCAGAGCCCACTAGTTTGGGGGTTTTTTTTACTGCTCAAAAACGCCACTGCCCAAAACTGCTAATAACAGCCTATGTGTGCATGAACACATAGGATAACATGCTGGAGAGTTTAACGACTGTAGAAAAAAAGGTCTACAGCCAAAAACAGCTGCTGAAAAATGTCAAAAAACGTCCAGTGTGCATGAGGCCTTAAAGAGGAGGTCCGGTTAAAAATTTTTTTTTTTTTAAAGTCAGCAGCTACAAACACTGTAGCTGCTGACTTTTAATAAGCACACTTGCCTGTCCAGGGTGCCCGCGATGTCAGCCGCCCGAGCCTGACTCGTTCATCGCATCGGGTCCTGGCGCCACCATTTGAAGTAAGGGAAACAGGCAGTGGAGCCTTGAAGCCTCACTGCCCGTTTCCTACTGCGCATACGCGAATCGTGCGGCGCTTTGTGAACGGCCGGCTGTCTTCTGGGACACACAGAGTTCCCAGAACACACTGCACCACCTTCCCCAGAAGAAAACGAGAGGAGGAGAAGACTGAAGATCAACGTGGTGTAAGAAGTGGCAGATTAGGACGATCTGCCTAGCAACAGCCATTTCTGGTAAGTAAAAAAATTTTTTTTCTCAATTTTTTTTTCCACATTTTTAGGAGCATATTAATGCAATTTTTTTTTAAGGGTGGACCTCCGCTTTAAACTCCCCAGCATGTTATCCTATGTGTCCATGCACACATAGGCTGTTATCAGCAGTTTTGGGCAGTAACATTTTTGAGCAGTAAAAAAAAAAAAAAAACTAGTGGGTTCTGAGAGATGTTTTTCAGCTGTAAAAACGCTCTAATGCTGATAAACGCTGATAAATGCTCAAAAACTTCACTCACCAGCGTTTAACGTATTTGATCCATTGAAAAAAAAATATTTTCTTCAAAAAAAAAAAACCCCCAAAACTCTAACGCGGAAAAACGCTAAAAAAAAACGCTAAAACGCTATTGCAAAAATGTTGAAAAAAGTTGAAAAACTCACTGCAAAGCTACTGGCATTTTTTATAACGTTATTTTAATGCCCAGTGTGCACGAGGCCTAAAACATGGTAACAATTTGTCAAAGGAATAGACTTCGTGTGTAAATGAGGAAAGTTTAACCACTTAAACACTAAACCTTTTTCTGACATTTGTTGGTTTCAAATTAAAATCATTTTTTTTTTTGCTAGAAAATTACTTGGAACCCCCAAACATTATATATATATATTTTTAGTAGAGACCCTAGAGAATAAAATGGTGGTTGTTGCAGTATTTTATGTCACACCGTATTTGCGCAGCGGTCTTTCAAATTGAATTTTTTTGAAAAAAAATTACTTGAATAAAAAAAACAAAAAAAAACCCAAAAAACTAACCAGTAAAGTTAGCCCAATTTTTTTTGTATAACGTAAAAAGATTTTACGTCACGAGAATCGTGATCTTTATCCTAAGCGACAAAATCGTGATTCTAGTTTTGGCCAGAATCGTGCCGCTCTAAAAGGCACCATCATGTTGTGTACATACACATAATGAAAAACCCCTCCTGCACACTGGGTGTTTAGCCCGGGTGTGTGAGAACCATGGCTGCAGTCAGAACGCACAGGGGCACGGTCCAGCCCCGCTACCGGTAGCCTGTAACAATCTATGAGCGGCTGAAAGCTGCTGCGGTTGGACGGTGCACCAAGTGGTACTAACATCTAGAGCAGTACATGACCAGGGACGAACATCCGGGTCTCTAAGTCACCACCCGGTGGAGACCCTGTTGTTTTTTTATAGGGTTGCACTGATATCGTTTTTTTATTTGATATCTTTGAGGTGAAATTTGATTTGAGCCCATACAAAATGTGAATTGAACAGGAATGCAACTCACTATTCCCAAAGCCCATGTTTCTGTAGAGATCGCTGTATATATAAGTGGGTGCTGAACAGTGAATAGTCAGAGATAGAGATGTCACCAGCACACCAAGATCTTCAAAATGGGTCCAAAGCTTTATTCAGCGATGACATTTTTACAGCAAACAGCAACGTTTCGGAGCCACACAGGACCGCTTCATCAGGCATGTGACCTGATGAAGGGGTCCTGTGTCGCTCCGAAACGTTGCTGTTTGCTGTAACGCTGTGATCGCTGAATAAAGCTTTGGGCCCATTTTGAAAATCTTGGTGTGCTGGTGACATTATTATTATTATACAGGATTTATATATAGCGCCAACCGTTTACGCATCGCTTTACAAAATAAAAAGGAGACAATACAGTTATAATACAATAAAATACAAGAGGATTAAGAGGGCCCTGCTCAGAAGAGCTTACAATCCAATAGGAATAAGTTGCGGTTTCCCGCACAGCTCCTGTGTGAACCCAGGCTGAAGACACTATGACACTACATGTGATTCGGGCAGAAATCGCACCACAATCCTGTTCAAATTGCATTCAATTCTTTGCAGTGCGATTTGAGCCCATTCAGTTTGTATGGTGTGCAAAATACTTGTGCAAATGCTCAGGATCAGCACCATTATCAGTATCACTTTTCTTTTCTTTATTTTACCTTAGCGTCCAAATCTGAGACCGAGCATTAGAGTACAAAGGACCACAGTCCTAATCCCAGTCACAAGATTTCTCTGATACGTCAGTCGTAGTCATCCCAGTACAATGATACTATACATGCACTTCCTGTTTATAAGAAATATCTGCGCTCTGTGAGGTAATTTTAGCTGCAGCCTGGAGATTAGGAACCACTACATGCTGTTCAGTGATAATAAAGGGCTCCTGGTAGGAACTACTTTTGGGTGTCTTCCATTCAACTACTGCCCAAGCACAAACATTTTCCTCACTTTGTATACAGTACCAGACATCCCAACCTGCAAAAACTCATTTCAGGGAGGTGGCGCTTTGCCCAACCTTTAAAAAATAAAAAATATTTTTTAAATCACCTTTTTAAAGTGGAGTTCCACCCAAAAGTGGAACTTTCACTCATCGGATTCCTCCCCCCCTCCGGTGACACAGTTGGCACCTTTCAGAGGGGGGGGGTGCAGATACCTGTATATTACAGGTATCTGTACCCACTTCCGGCATAGATAGCCGCAGAATCTGCAGTTATTTACGCATCTTCCTGTCCCCCCCCCCCGCTGTCTGCTGGGAAACACACGGGTCCCAGAGACAGCAGGGACCATCTGTATTGCGCTGCGCGACTCGCGCATGTGCAGTAGGGAACCAGGAAGTGAAGCCACAAGCCTGTACTTCCTGATTCCCTTACTGAAGATGGAGGCGGCAACACCCGAGGACCGAGAGACGGTTCGGCCTTGGGTGCCGACATCGCGGGCGCCCTGGACAGGTAAGTGTTCATGTTTTAAAAGTCAGCAGCTGCAGTATTTGTAGCTGTTGACTTTTAAAAAAAAAATTTCGGCGGAGCTCCGCTTGAATATTTTTCCACAGTGCTTCTGGGGAAGAGGGTGGGTGGTATGTGGCAGTGGACGGTGTCAGTAGTATTTTTTATATTTTTTGGGGGGCTTTGGTGAGATGTCAGCATATACAATTGTTAATTTTTTTACTTCAAAGCAGATTTTATATATATATATATATATATATACATATAAAATATGCATGTGTGTGTGTATATATATATATATATATATATATATATATATATATATATATATATAACATAGCAAATAAACAAAGTGTATATATATATATATATATATATATATATATATATATATATATATATATATATATATATATATAAAATATACATACATATTTTTTTTTTGTCCTATGCTGTAAGGCGACTCACCACAAGAAGAACGTTTGTTCTCTAGCGTTTGAGAATTCTCCCAATTTGGTCCACCACAAAATGGCCACCAGCTGGAGCCCTAATTACAAGGACAGATTGTTTAGTGTTGATGGGGATGCTAGGAGCAGAAACTGTTTGCAGAGACATCTGCAGGGACAGAGTCAAACTTCACAGCTGTTCCCCGCACCGATCATTCCCGGGAGATCGGGAGGCGCTTGCGGGTGTGCGGGACTTGAGATGTCTGCACTACAAATGGGCCACTAAATCCCAGAGGGGCCCTTTTGCAGCTGCACAGCCTGACATAAGACAAGACTTTCTATAGTGCTTTGTGATTAACGTATTTGTTGGCATATAACACGTACAGGCGCCTTCATTTTAGGAGGGAAGTTTCAGAAAAAAAAAAAATGTAAATAAAGAACTTTGAAGCAAAATAAGGGTCAGTGCCCATCAATGCAGCCTCACCATTACCCATCTGCAACCTGATCAATGCCATCTGCAGCCTCACAATTGCCCATCAATGCAGCCTGATCAATGCCCATCTACAGCCTCCGAAGTGCCCATCAAATCAATGCAGCTTGATCAATGCCCATCTAGAGCCTCACAATTGCCCATCAATGCAGCCTGACCAATGCCCATCTACAGCCTCCAAATTGCCCATTAATGCAGCTTGATCAATGCCCATCTAGAGCCTCCAAATTGCCCATCAATGCAGCCTGATCAATGCCCATCTAGAGCCTCACAATTGCCCATCAATGCAGGCCGATCAATGCCCATCTGCAGCCTCCAAATTGTCCATCAATGCAGCTTGATCAATGCCCATCTACAGCCTCCAAATTGCCCATCAATGCAGCTTGATCAATGCCCATCTAGAGCCTCACAATTGCCCATCAATGCAGCTTGATCAATGCCCATCTAGAGCCTCCAAATTGCCCATCAATGCATTATCTTCATTACAGTACATACACATACCTTCATCGCATTGCACAGCTAATTCATCATCATCATCATCTTCAATCAATATCATTATTATTATTATTATTATACAGGATTTATGTAGCGCCAACAGTTTACGTAGCGCTTTACAACTTGAGGGTAGACAGTACAAATACAATACACTTTAATACAGTAGGAATCAGAGGGCCCTGCTCCTTAGAGCTTACCATCTAAGTTCATTATTGGTGAGTACCCATACATTTTACTGTATTTTTATTAAATTAAATTACTGTACTTTATTTAGCCTAAAAATAGGCATTTGTAGGCTTTTTTTTTACCACATCCAAAATTTGCGTTTTTTTTCACAATTCGCAGGGGTGCTCTACGAACGTAACCCCCGCAAATTTCGGGGATCGACCGTACTGTCAAAAGTATTGAGGTCAGGACTCTGTGCAGGCCAGTCAAGTTCCCCTACCCCAAACTCGCTGATCCACACAATATTGCCCAAAGGTGTTCTATCGGATTGAGGTCAGGATTCTGTGCGGGCCAGTCAAGTTCCTCCACCCCAAACTCGCTCATCTATGTCTTTATGGACCTTGCTTTGTGCACTGGTCCAAATCATTTGGTGGAGGGGGGATTATGATGTGGGGTTATCTTTCAGGGGTTGGGCTTGGCAGTCTCCGCTCTAATTCATTCCAAAGGTGTTCTATCGGGTTGCGGACAGGACTCTGTGCAGGCCAGTCAAGTTCCTCCACCCCAAACTCGCTCATCCATGTCTTTATGGACATTGCTTTGTGCAGTCATGTTGGAACAGGAAGGGGCCATCCCCAAACTGTTCCCACAAAGATGTAAGAGGGATGTCTAAGGCAGACTCTGATATAAGGGAAGACTCCTTAGGGGAGGATGTGATGTAGGGGGGACTAGTAAGATTGACTTTATTGTAAGTGGGGACCGTCATGTAAGTAGGGACCTCTAAGGTAGACTCTGAAGTAAGGGGGGACTTCTAAGGTGTACTTTGATGTGAGTGGGATTTCTAAATTATAATGTGAAGATGGACTCCAATAGGATCTCTGATTTAAGGGGGGGACTTTTAAGGCAGACTCTAATGTAAGGAGGGACTCTGATGGAGACCCTGCTGTAAGGGGGGACTCCTAGGGCATAATATGAGGGACTCTGATGTAATGGGGACTCCTAAGGCACAATATTAGGAGGGACTCTGATGTAAGGGTAAGGGGGTACTTATAAGGCAAACTTTGATGTAAGGGGAGACTTCTAAGGTGAACTCTGATGTATGGAGGAACTATGATGGGGACTCTGATGTAAGGGAGGACTCATAAGGTGGACTGTGATGTAAGAGGGGCTCTGATGGGGACCCCTCCAAAACGACAATGACTTTGATATCCTATTTTTTCCATAGGCAATACTTTAAAAACCCTTACAGGTCATCAGTTTAGAGTTAAGCATGAATATTGGTCCTAGACATATTGTCCCCAATCCAGCGTGCATGGCGATACATAAGATGCATAGCAACATTTTCATACATAGGCTCTTACGATGGGTGTGTTTATATTTTGCATGTGCATACGTGGGGGCAGGGCAGGTTTAACATGTTTTAAGGGTGTATTTTTTTAACTTTATTTATATCACATAATGGAAAAATATCCCCTATGTGAAAACCTCCCCTAATGAAGATTGTTAAATCTACAAGTGTTTTTTTTATACCAATACTATTCCTTTATATTGGCATTTGAAATTTACAAATGCAGCAATTTAGAAATCAGATGAAAGGTTTAGCGCTGGGAAACACTTTTTGATAGATAAAAAGTGCATTTTATATACAACTATATGGATCAGATCAAAATGAGGGACAAATGAAGAGGACAGAGGGACAGAGGGACATTGTTCTAAATCAGGGACAGCTGGTGCTACCTACTACACCACTGTGCCCGCCCAAAGATGAGATAAGATAAGATAAGGTGAGTCAAGATGAGATAAGATGAGATAACATGAGATAAGAAAGATGTAAAAACCGCTGAGGGATTACAACTCTCAGCATGTCCAGAATGGGAGGTCGTGTCCTGCTAATGCCCCGTATACACGGTCGGATTTTCCGACGGAAAATGTTCGATGGGAGCTAGTTGGCGGAAAGTCCAACTGTGTGTAGGCTCCATCGGACATTTTCCATCGGAATTTCCGTCACACAAAATTTGAGATCTGGATCGCAAATTTTCCGACAACAAAATCCGTTGTCGTAAATGCCGATCGTGTGTACACAATTCGGACGCACAAATTCCACGCATGCTCGGAATCAAGCAGAAGAGCCGCACTGGCTATTGAACTTCATCTTTCTCGGCCCGTTGTACGTGTTGTACATCATCGTGTTCTTGGCGATCGGAATTTCCATCAAGATTTGTGTGACCGTGTGTATGCAAGACAAGTTTGAGCCAACATCCGTCAGAAAAAAAACATGGCTTTTGTTGCCCGAATGTGCGATCGTGTGTACGGGGCATGACTGCAGAAACCAGAAAGCTGTGAAAACCTGTTTTTCTATACAATGTTCTATATAAAACAAGTTCTGATAGATAACCCGGGGCAAAGTGAAATGAATGAGTCTTGTCATACTCAACATATTTATTTTTCAGCACCTGATCAGGTACAGTGCACCTGACGCTGACCCCCTATAACATATATATATATATATATATATATATATATATATATATATATATATATATATATATATATATATATATATATATATACACATATATACATATATAGTATATATACTACTAAGTATATATATTTACCAACCAACAACTGAAATCTGATGCTTGAAAAGAGGAGGCAATTCTATACAGAAGACAGCCTGACACGACATGCTCAGTGATCTCTACCTATAGAAAACACATTTTTTGAAGGTTGCCATTTATTATAAAGATTCTACTCACACATCTGCCATAGAAGGATCAGGAACAAAGCCTTTACGGCGGACATTTTCTGGGATTCGGGTGTAGTGTGGAAGTCCAAGGATCGTTTATTTTCACTTTCATTTTTGCAACCATTACTATGGGAGGAAGTCAGGAAGGAGGGGTGAGGAGGACATCTGCTGTTCACAGCCACCATTCAGAAACACGAAGGAGGAAGAAGAGATCTCTACAAAGAATGAAGACAAGCCTGTATACACAGAACTGTGTCTACTGAGAGAGATTTCATCATGTTTTCCCTGTAATAAGGCCTCACACACACAGGCAGAAAAAAATCACAGCTTTTAGATGCATTTTTCTTCTTTTTTATGTCTCTGAATGCCAGCTCTGTATTGTGGCATTTCAGATTTGTATTTCAGAGCAACATTTAAAGGCATAAGAAAGATGAGTCTAAGGCCGGGTTCACACTGGTACAACAAATGCTCCGACATTGGGAGCTCATGTCGCATGATGTGTGAAAATCAATATTTCCCTATAAGAGCCAACTTAACTGGTCCGACACAAGTCGGTCCGACTTTAAAAATGCTCCCTGCGCTACTTAGGTTCGACTTTGATCCTAATTCAGCCCATTGAATATCACTAGAGTCGGATCAAATGTGGATGTGTCTTAACTGATACGACTTTGGCATGCCACTTGTGCTCTGATGATCTTGAAGGGGAACTCCACGCCAAATTTAAAAAAAAAACTTCATGGGTTCCCCCTCTAAGAGCATACCAGGCCCTTCGGTCTGATATGGATTTTAAGGGGAACCCCCACGCCAGAAAAACGGCGTGGGCCCCCCCAAAATCCATACCAGAGCCTTGTCCGAGCACACAGCCTGTCAGGTCAGGAAAGGGGGTGGGGACAAGCAAGCGCCCCCCCCCCCCCTGAACCGTACCAGGCCGCATGCCCTCAACATGGGGGGTGGGTGCTATGAGGCAGGGGGGCCCTGCACCTCCCACCTCAAAGCACCTTGTCCCAATGAGGACAAGTGAGGAC